>CM073131.1:54963457-55340957 GCA_037039145.1 Fundulus diaphanus
ATGTATTTGACTCTCCATGAGAATCAGGAAATACTGGAGCAGCAGTTTATATTCCATGTCAAAATGTAGGACTGAAGAAAAGAGCTACAGTTTTATGGTAGAATTAGAATCAATACTGATGTAGTTTAAAGTGGATTGAAATCAGAATGATATAATTTATCATTTATATGTAAAAATATGTAGCTGGTTCTGATAGTATTGCAGCCTGGGGTATAAGTTATACAGAAAGACAAATAATAAGACTGAAAAATGTAGGAGAAAAAAAGGAAAAACTGGAAACTAAAATAATTACACTTTAATGGGTTAAACCTAAATCACTTGAAGTGGTAAACATGAATCAGGACGATGATAAACTGAAGTCTGCATGAAACAGCAAATTATACTTTTATGTATTTGCATTATCATATAAATCAGAAAGAAGATAGTTAAACGTAGCAATAAATAAAATAGAATAAATAAAGAATTAAAGTATCAAATTTACAATTAAAATATTTTTGAAAGTGATGTAAGTAAAATAAAAGGTCAAATCAAGTTTTTTTCTTAAACACAAATCAAACATAGATAATTTAATTTACTGCTAATAAGTTACTGACTTATTTTAAGCATTATTGGTAATTTCCCCCCCTGATTTCATGTCCACATTCCAGTCCAGTATGTGGTGGTAATGCACTATTATAGTTGGTTTATCGCTAATAAAGTTTTATATTCATTTGAAGAAATTGAGTGAAATTCCCAAATTAATTTAAATGTATCATAATTAGGTAAAATTAATCTTTATTCAAAGGATGCAAAGTACAACCACAGTATGCTATTGCAGAAAAACTAGTTATGTATGTATTTTCATAACATTTTAAATTGTAAATGTCAAATACTCATGTAGTTCTTTACTAGAAGGGTGTCCATCAGTAATCTTTAATGGTTATTTATAATATAGAAACATAACACAAAAAAATGTAATAAAAGAAAAAAGTGGACAACAATCCTCTTCCACCCTTTTCTTGTATTATATTTATTTTCCCACTAAATACATATAATTTCAAATTAAATAAAAATAATAATAGCTGTTAACGTGTGTACATATAATTTAAAACGAGCAAAGTCGTGAATAAAAAAAAAACAGCTGCCACAGAGAGTCGAGTCCTAGTTCAGGATAAAGAGCCGTTCAAAAGAGTCGGATCGGTCACGAACGTCACATCACTGGTAGGCGGAGACTGTGATTTGCCGCCTAATTAAGGCACCTGGTGGAGTTTCAGGCTGCAGTGACAGGAGGACGCAGGTCGCTGCTTACTCTCCGGTAAGTTTTATTTCTGATACGCTGTTCTAGGTTGTTTATTTCCTCCTGATGTAGTTATGAAGACATTTCTTATGTCTAAACAGCGCAGCAGACAAGGAACGGCCCGACGATGGACACTGAGAGGATCTCTGCAATCAAGGTGACTGATCATCAAAGGTAGGTGAGACAACTGATGGAGCGGCGGACCAAGACGCTTAAAGGTAGGAGCTGCTGCTGCTGATTGCTGAAGGCCAAAGCGTTTGGCTGCTGTTGTGATGCTCCGCTGAGAGTCGATGAGCTAAATGGTGAAACAAGTATGCCTGCCAAGGCTTGTGGTTGTGTGTGGTTTTTTTTTTTTAAATAAACTTTAAACAAAGTTAGCACAAACCGTGCAACTCTGTAGAGGCAGATTTCAAAATGGGAATACAAAGTAATGTTGATTATAGAGGAATAAATTATAATAAACAAGGAGATTCATATGTTAGGATTGATAGACATCGGTGGGCAGTTCCATTAATATTTCAGTCAGGTATTCATATGATTCAACACATTTCAGAGATTTCAAATTTAACTGGAAAAGCTGGGGATGATCTCGTATTCTCGTACTCGTCATTATCTCATACTCAGTCATTATCTCGTACTCGTTGTGTATGAATAAAGAATTTTGCCAAACAAAATCTTAGGTTACAACAGAGTTCTATATTTGTCTTTCAGTAACACTCCAAAAGTTACCATATTTCTAGAAATAGATTCAAGAAGTGCAATTTTTGATTTGATCCACATTTCTAAGCCATTCATGGCTGCCAAGGCTTTGAATCTAGTTAAAAGTTGTTCGACTGATCATCAAAGGTAGGTGAGACAACTGATGGAGCGGCGGACCAAGACACCTAAAGGTAGGAGCTGCTGCGGGTGATGATTGCTGATGGTGATTGCTGATGAAGGCCAAAGCGTTTGGCTGCTGTTGTGCTGGGAAGTTTTGATGCTCTGCCGAGAGTCGATGTGCTAAATGGTGGGAAACAAAGGGTTTGGTGAATCTAGTTAAAAGCTGTTCGACTGATCTTCAAAGGTAGGTGAGACAACAAGACGCCTAAAGGTAGGAGCTGCTTCGGGTGGTGCTTGCTGATGGTGCTGGTGCTGAGAAGGCCAAAGCGTTTGGCTGCTGTTGTGCTGGGAAGTTGTGATTCTCTCCTGAGAAGCATTGTGCTGTGGTGAAAATCCTTCTCTTTGTGGTTTGCTGTGCTGTTTGTGAAGCATCTGCTGTGGCCTTTGTGATCTGCTGAGGGTTTGATGAAACCAGCATGTTGTTGGAAAATGAACATGCATAACATGAAGGTTAAAAATCAATGAGGGAAACAAAGATGGCTGCCAAGACTTAAAATGCTGCAGGAAGAAGGTTCTCCTCAGAAAGTCAATCAGAAGCTTGGTGAATATCACTAATAAAACTCAACTAAAATATTTATTATTAAAGTCATAATTGTATACAGCAAAAAATGCCAGTGTTAAAATCTTAGGTGTAGTATTAATTAGTGTGGGTGTTGTATTAATAAACCGCATTAAAATAACATTGCTAGTGTACCTTCTGACATATTTACGTTGTTGGACTGGAGCGTTAACTAGTTGTTTAATTTAAGCCTCACCCTCACGTAACCCAATTTTTATTTCATTTTTATTTTATTTTTTTTTGGTCGAAGGAGACTCCATCTTTTCCAATGTGGAGCAACAGTGAGGACAAATGTATTTGCAAAAGGTAAGAAATGCCCAGACATGAACTGCATTTCAATGAAAATATGCTTTTAATTGAGGGGCTTGACAAATTTGATAAAAGTAATTGAGTTTTTTTATTTATTTTGCATTGATTTGATGGAAAGTTCAGCAAACTAAAGATCCCGCCTCTGCTTAAATTTAACCGTAGGGTAAATTAGAATTTTAATGTTGTTTTACCCCTCCCTGGGCTGTCACCTTACCGTGGTGGAGGGGTTTGAGTGTCCCAATGATCCTAGGAGCTATGCTGTCAGGGGCTTTAAGCCCCTAGTAGGGTCACCCAAGGCAGACAGGTCCTAGGTGAGGGACCAGACAAAGCGCAGCCCAAAACTCCCCTTATGATGAGTACAATCATTGGACCTCGTGTTCCCTCGCCCGGACGCGGGTCACCGGGGTCCCACTCTGGAGCCAGGCCTGGAGGTGGGGCACGTTGGCGAGCGTCTGGTGGCCGGGCTTTTGCCCATGGAGCCCGGCCGGGCTCAGCCCGAAGAGGCGACATGGGTCCCCCTTCCGATGGGCTCACCACCTGTCGGAGGGGCCAAAGGGGTCGGGTGCAATGTGTAACGGGTAGCAGTGGAGGGCGGGGACCTTGGCGTTCCGATCCTCGGCTGCAGAAGCTGGCTCTTGGGACGTGGAATGTCACCTCTCTGGTGGGGAAGGAGCCTGAGCTTGTGCGCGAGGTTGAGAGGTTCCGACTAGAGATAGTCGGACTCACCTCGACGCACCGCTCTGGCTCCGGAACCAGTCTCCTTGAGAGGGGCTGGACATTCTTCCACTCTGGAGTTGCCCATGGTGAGAGGCGCCGAGCTGGGGTTGGCATACTTGTTGCCCCCCATCTCGGTGCCTGCACGTTGGGGTTTTCCCCGGTGAACGAGAGGGTGGCCTCCCTCCGCATTCGTGTGGGGGGACGGGTTCTGACTGTTGTTTGCGCTTATGCGCCAAACAGCAGTTCAGATTATCCACCCTTTTTGGAGTCCTTGGAAGGGGTACTGGAGAGTGCCCCTCCTGGGGACTCCCTCGTTTTGCTGGGGGACTTCAACGCTCACGTGGGCAATGACAGTGGGACCTGGAGGGGCGTGGTTGGGAGGAATGGCCCACCTGATCTGAACTCGAGTGGTGTTTTGTTGTTGGACTTCTGTGCTCGTCATGGATTGTCCATCACAAACACCATGTTCAGGCATAAGGGTGTCCATATGTGCTCTTGGCACCAGGACACCCTAGGTCGCAGTTCAATGATCGACTTTGTTGTCGTTTCATCTGACCTGCGGCCGCATGTCTTGGACACTCGGGTGAAGAGAGGGGCGGAGCTCTCCACCGACCACTACCTGGTGGTGAGTTGGCTCCGATGGCGGGGGAGGAAGCCGGTCCGACCGGGCAGGCCCAAACGCACTGTGAGGGTTTGCTGGGAACGTCTGGCGGAGTCCCCTGTGAGGCGGAGCTTTAACTCCCACCTCCGGGAGAACTTTAAACACGTCCCGAGGGAGGCGGGGGACATTGAGTCTGAATGGACCATGTTCCACGCCTCTATTGCTGAGGCGGCTAGTTGGAGCTGTGGCCGCAAGGTTGTCGGTGCATGTCGTGGCGGCAACCCTCGAACCCGCTGGTGGACACCAGCGGTGAGGGAAGCCGTCAAGCTGAAGAAGGAGTCCTATCGGGCTTTTTTGGCCTGTGGGACTCCGGAAGCAGCTGATGTGTACCGGCAGTCGAAGCGGCAGGCGGCTCGGCTGGTCGCCGAGGCAAAAACTCGGGCGTGGGAAGAGTTCGGAGAGGCCATGGAGAAAGACTTCCGTACGGCTTCGAAGCGATTCTGGTCCACCATCCGGCGTCTCAGGAGGGGGAAGCAGTGCAGCACCAACACTGTTTACAGTGGGGGTGGTGTGCTGCTGACCTCGACTCGGGACGTCGTGCGTCGGTGGGCGGAATACTTCGAAGACCTCCTTAATCCCACCAACACGTCTTCCATTGAGGAAGCAGAGCCTGAGGACTCTGGGTCGGGTTCTCCCATCTCTGGTGCTGAGGTTTCCGAGGTTGTTAAAAAGCTCCTCGGTGGCAAGGCTCCGGGGGTGGATGAGATTCGCCCTGAGTACCTTAAGGCTCTGGATGTTGTGGGGCTGTGTTGGTTAACGCGGCTCTGCAACATTGCGTGGACATCGGGGGCAGTTCCCCTGGATTGGCAGACTGGGGTGGTGGTCCCCCTATTTAAAAAGGGGGACCGGAGGGTGTGTTCCAACTACAGAGGAATCACACTCTTAAGCCTCCCTGGTAAGGTCTATTCAGGGGTTCTGGAAAGGAGGGTCCGTCGGATAGTCGAATCTCGGATTCAGGAAGAGCAGTGTGGTTTTCGTCCTGGCCGTGGAACACTGGACCAGCTCTATACCCTCAGCAGGATTCTTGAGGGGGCATGGGAGTTTGCCCAACCAGTCTACATGTGTTTTGTGGATCTGGAGAAGGCATTCGACCGTGTCCCCCGGGGGATCCTGTGGGGGGTACTCCGGGAGTACCGAGTACCGGACCCTTTAATAAGGGCTGTCAGGTCTCTGTACGACCGGTGTCAGAGTCTGGTCCGCATTGCCGGCAGTAAGTCGGACTCGTTTCCGGTGAGAGTTGGACTCCGCCAAGGCTGCCCTTTGTCACCGATTCTGTTCATAACTTTTATGGACAGAATTTCTAGGCGCAGCCAAGGTGTTGAGGGGATCCGCTTTGGTGACCTTAGGATTGCGTCTCTGCTATTCGCGGATGACGTGGTCCTATTGGCTTCATCAGGGCGTGATCTACAGCTCTCACTGGAGCGGTTCGCAGCCGAGTGCGAAGCGGCCAGGATGAAAATCAGTGCCTCCAAATCCGAGACCATGGTCTTGAACCGGAAAAGGGTAGAGTGCCTTCTCCGGGTTGGGGAGGATGTCCTGCCCCTAGTGGAGGAGTTCAAGTATCTTGGGGTCTTGTTCACGAATGAGGGGAAGATGGAGCGGGAGATCGACAGGCGGATTGGTGCAGCGTCTGCTGTGAAGCGGGCGCTGTACCGATCCGTTGTGGTGAAGAGAGAGCTGAGCCAAAAGGCGAAGCTCTCGATTTACCGGTCGATCTACGTTCCTACCCTCATCTATGGTCATGAGCTTTGGGTCGTGACCGAAAGAACGAGATCCCGGATACAAGCGGCTGAAATGAGTTTTCTCCGTAGTGTGTCTGGGCTCTCCCTTAGAGATAGGGTGAGGAGCTCAGTCATCCGGGGAGGACTCAGAGTAGAGCCGCTGCTCCTCCACGTCGAGAGGAGCCAGTTGAGGTGGCTCGGGCATCTGGTCAGGATGCCTCCTGGACGCCTCCCTGGAGAGGTGTTCCAGGCACGTCCCACCGGGAGGAGGCCCAGGGGAAGACCCAGGACACGCTGGAGGGACTATGTCTCCCGGCTGGCCTGGGAACGCCTTGGGATTCCTCCTGAGGAGCTGGCCCAAGTGGCTGGGGAGAGGGACGTCTGGGCCTCCCTACTGAAGCTGCTACCCCCGCGACCCGACCCCGGATAAGCGGAAGACAACGGACGGACGGACGGACGGATGTTGTTTTACCCCATATTCAAAGTGTCTGTATGTATAGCCTAAAATGGTGTATTTAAAAAAAGCTGGCATTGCACACTGCTAACGTTCGGCTAGACTACCAGCTAAGTTCTGTAAAAAGTCACCTGCTAGCCGAGCTAGTGTACCGCTCAGCTAGCTAGCTAGGACTGCAGCTAGCTTGGATTGAGTTTACACAGCGGTCTTCTGAGGGAACGTTTTCTTTAAGTAATACTTTATTTTTTCATATTTTTGTAACGTGTACATGTCTTTAAAGTCCAAGCTTAGCTTTCATCCTTTTTGTGTTGAAAGAAATGCTGGTGCAAGTGGAATATAAGGGAGTCCAGAAATGGGTTCCAGTGACGGATGACTATTACTTCAAATTCATTCAAGAAGGTGAGTTTATTGCTAATTTTGTAGGTTTGGCAACCATCATTATGTAAGCTCCTCTGGAGTCGATGTTGATATATTTGAACTGCTGAGGTCTTCAACAGAATCTTTTAAAGTGGTCACTGAGCACACAGGTGAGGGGGGGGAAAAAACATTTTAAACATTGAATGTATAAATTAGGGCTGGGTGGTATGGCAACATTTTCATATGACTGTTTGTTTTTCTATTACTAATATCGGTTTCATGGTATTTATGGTATCAAAGATGTCCTTGGGTTAAAATAAGGTATTACATTGTAAAGATAACCATCAGTATTTAAATCAAAATAACTTTTGTAATACATATGCTTAATATTAAGATTGAATTTAAATATTTGAGGAATGTAAAGTACTTCAGGGGAGTCACTAAGCTGTGACACCTTCCTTCCTGCAGGGGGCATCGCTGAGCTACTGCTAATAACTCAGTTCTCCAACAGACAAACTACTGGACCCTGTCTTTTAGTGTTTTTATCCTTGTCTTTCAGAGTTTCTAACCCTACTTCTCTTCTAGACAGAGCTACCTGCTGACCATGTGTTACATCTAACGGTTTCTTCTCCTTTTCATCCTTTTAGAATCAGCTCAGTTCATCTTTTTCTTTCATAGATAAAGCCGCCGAAGGAGCTACTGCTGCAATTAACTCTTTTTCTCTTACAATGAATAAACAGAAATGTGTCAGATGTGGAAAGCAGAGCAAGTGCATCACATAAACCAGCGTCAAGAGGAAAACCATCAACTTCTACTTCTGTAAATCTAAACTTTGAATCTGATGACGATAATAAAAATGTTGAGGAGAAACATGACGGTGAAACTGAAAGATGTGGAAAAGGAATGTTCTGATCCGACATAAATGTCCCAAGGACCTCTGTATGCAATAAACACATGTGATGTTTTCTTGTTTTGATGGAGATTTGGCATCCATTCAAAGCTCATGAACTTGTGACTGCAACTAATTGGTGGACGACATCAGGACACCAAAGGAAACAAGGACATTACTGGTAAAACTATCAGTCTATACCAAAAAATGAAACCCACTGAATGGCCATCGGAACAAGTTTGTTCACAGTTGATGGATTTAAATCGTTTCAGAGGACCAAAACATGCAGAGACTTTCTGCTCTCTCTCGGTGGAGGCAGTCGCATTTCCTCCTCCTGCCCCCCCCACCACCACCACCTGCTCTCCCTGCTTCTGCTGTGTCTTGTCTTTCTGAGCTCTCTTCATATCACCTGAACTCTGGAAACTATGGATCTGGTCACCTGGTCCCCCTCAATTGATAACATTTTCTGGTGGGTAAAGGGGACCCGTCCTGATGGGACACACTTCGTAGGATACACCCTAGACTCCTGGAAAAGGTGGAGGTTGGTGTGTCTTTCGATTTTTGTCAGTCGAGGACGTTGAAGACGTATACATGTTTGAAGTTGCTGATACATCAGAAATCCTCCGAATCCAAATGGAAGAAATCCTAGTAGCATGAATCCAGAGGATGTCTGTGGCAATGATGGCCATGATCAGACTGCCGGCAGCTTATGAGGCGATCACTAAGGCTGTGAACGAGCAGAACCGTAAGCTGGATGTGGTGGTTGAACTCAGAGGAGAGATGGGATATATCTGGATGTGAAACGTGACAAAAGACCAACAAATTTGGAATATTGGATTCGCCACATGGAGCCAGCGACAAAAGACTGAAAGCTGAGGAAATGTGCAGCTTGCTTCTCAAAACAGTGTATTTAGATTTAGGCTTCCCCCACTTATCTAAACTCTCCTGGATGTTATGGTGAGATGACACAACTGCCCTCCCTCCTCCCCCTGTGGACACCTGTGAATGTGTTCAGAACTGTGGCCCCGGTTGATTAAAACTTTCCATCATATGAAGGACAATGGCCTCTGGACGGCGTTCATGGACAAACTGCACACTCACAGCTGACGCCCATAATCTACATGGACTTAGACTGCGACACCAAAGGCCTTCAATGTAAACCCTCTGCTGAAATGTCGTCTCATGTGCTTTTCTCGTGCTGAGGTTTTGTGATGTCTCAAACTGTATCCTGGAAAAGGACAGAATGTGAAATATCCCTTTGTTTCCTCTCCCTCCCCAAACATGGCTCCTATCTTTCCACAGAGTTGAAGGCAGCGCCCTGTGGAAACGGCGCCAGGAATGCGCCTGACTGCAGCGTTCTTTGGCAACGCAAGACCTCAGTCAACCGTTCTTCCCCAATCCCCTTCACCCCCCAAATGTTTGTGATGGACGGTTGTACTGGAACTGGAATTTCGATTACAATGCAAATTGTAGTTGTCAGTAAAGGTTGCTCGAGATTTGGTAATGGACTGGAGGTTCCACATGCTGACAGCAACAACTTTCTCATTGCCTTCAGGTAAATCCAGATGGAAACATTCTTCAGGATTATAGCCTTTTCCTTAAAGGATGTGCTGATGCAACAAAGGAAGTACGCTACCTGGATGAGCTGCTTGGGGCAGGATATCACATTAAAGATTTGGTGATGGATAATGAAGTTTTAGGTATGAGCTCATGGTGGATGTATGGATTAAGAAGAAATGGATATGCCAACCTTAAATTATTGTCAAGATGAAGACTTGGAAGTCACCAGATGGAAGGAAACTAGTGAGGAATGTGGACAGCAACATGTTGGGAATGGAGTGGACTCTAAACCCAAAAGCAGGAACAGTGGTTTGCTACTTCCTGTAGCTGGTCTTCAACCAATGAGTCTCAAATACTGGAGTAAAAGGAAACTGGTAACAAAGGTACATGGTGGATGTTCTCTGAATGGTTTTCGGTCTCTGATCAAGTAGGTGAATATCATCTATTATAAACGTCACTGGAAGAAAGATGACGTGAAGGGCTTAAAAAAAATGGGCTTTAAAAGAAGTCCAACAAACCCAAAAAAAGGCTTTAACAAAGCCCCCACAAACAAAAAAAAAGGCTTTAAAAAAGCCCCCACAAACAAAAAAAAAGGCTTTAAAAAAGCCCCCACAAAAAAAAAAAAAGGCTTTAAAAAAGCCCCCACAAACAAAAAAAAAGGCTTTAAAAAAGCCCCCACAAACAAAAAAAAAGGCTTTAAAAAAGCCCCCACAAACAAAAAAAAAGGCTTTAAAAAAGCCCCCACAAACAAAAAAAAAGGCTTTAAAAAAGCCCCCACAAACAAAAAAAAAGGCTTTAAAAAAGCCCCCACAAACAAAAAAAAAGGCTTTAAAAAAGCCCCCACAAACAAAAAAAAAGGCTTTAAAAAAGCCCCCACAAACAAAAAAAAAAGGCTTTAAAAAAGCCCCCACAAACAAAAAAAAGGCTTTAAAAAAGCCCCCACAAACAACAAAAAAGGCTTTAAAAAAGCCTCCACAAACAACAAAAAAGGCTTTAAAAAAGCCTCCACAAACAACAAAAAAGGCTTTAAAAAAGCCTCCACAAACAACAAAAAAGGCTTTAAAAAAGCCTCCACAAACAACAAAAAAAAAGGCTTTAAAAAAGCCTCCACAAACAACAAAAAAAAAGGCTTTAAAAAAGCCTCCACAAACAACAAAAAAAAAGGCTTTAAAAAAGCCCCCACAAACAACAACAAAAAAGGCTTTAAAAAAGCCCCCACAAACAACAACAAAAAAGGCTTTAAAAAAGCCTCCACAAACAACAAAAAAGGCTTTAAAAAAGCCTCCACAAACAACAAAAAAAAAGGCTTTAAAAAAGCCTCCACAAACAACAAAAAAAAAGGCTTTAAAAAAGCCCCCACAAACAACAACAAAAAAAGGCTTTAAAAAAGCCTCCACAAACAACAACAAAAAAAGGCTTTAAAAAAGCCTCCACAAACAACAACAAAAAAAGCCTCCACAAACAACAACAAAAAAAGGCTTTAAAAAAGCCTCCACAAACAACAAAAAAAAAGGCTTTAAAAAAGCCCCCACAAACAACAACAAAAAAAGGCTTTAAAAAAGCCTCCACAAACAACAACTAAAAAAGCCTCCACAAACAACAACAAAAAAAGGCTTTAAAAAAGCCTCCACAAACAAAAAGAGGCTTTAAAAAAAGCCCCCCACAAACAAAAAGAGGCTTTAAAAAAAGCCCCCCACAAACAAAAAGAGGCTTTAAAAAAAGCCCCCCACAAACAAAAAGAGGCTTTAAAAAAAGCCCCCCACAAACGACAAAAAAAAGGCTTTAAAAAAGCCCCCCACAAACAAAAAAAAAAGGCTTTAAAAAAGCCCCCCACAACCAAAAAAAAGGCTTTAAAAAAGCCCCCCACAACCAAAAAAAAAAGGCTTTAAAAAAGCCCCCCACAAACAAACAAAAAGGCTTTAAAAAAGCCCCCCATTTTCATTGTCTTTATTTTTATCAATTTCTTTTAATGGACACTAAGAGGATCTCTGCAATCAAGCTGTTGGACTGATCTTCAAAGGTAGGCGAGACAACAAGACGTCTAAAGGTAGGAGCCGCTGCTGATGAAGGCTGAAGCTTTCTCTCTCTGACAGTCGATGAGCTGAGAAGATTCTGCTGTGGTCAAAATCCTTCTTTGTGGTTTGCTGCGCTGTCACAAACAGTGCAGCTTTAAAAAAAAAAAAAAACACTCACCAACCAAAAAGGGCTTTAAAACAACCACACAATATATAAGTGGTAAGTTTATGAAACCAAAAAAAATGAAAACTTAAATTTACCCCTCCGTGGGCTGCCACCTTACCGTGGTGGAGGGGTTTGAGTGTCCCTTTGGTCCTAGGAGCTATGCTGTCAGAGGCTTTATCTGTCATAAGGTCTCCATGGCAAAGAGGTCCTAGGTGAGGGATCAGACTAAGAGCAGCCCAAAACCATTAAACACAAAGACTGAGGGAAAAGAAGGCAGATTTTAGACTTTTTTTTTTTTTTTTAAAGGGAGAAATTAACCCAAACCTACACCCAGGCCTGGTTACTGCTTATCAAGACGTCACCTGAACAGGACCTGCCTGCCAAGGAGAGGAATGGGGCAAACTCTGCTCACACCATTGCTGTAGCAACGTTAGAAATGTGGAAGTCTCTCAAGAGGCTTTAACCTCAAACTCTTTGTGGAGAGCAAAAAGAACTCAAAACTATTTTCTCTAAATCCTCTGAAGATGGCAGATTTAGAGGCTGGTGAACTAAACTGTCGTTTCTGTAAAACTTCACTGATCAGCTGGTTTATGGATAAAAACACGTTGATGTGAGGCTGTTAGAAGCAGATGGAGCTCTGGGAAACTAACATCTCTGTGTTCATCTTTCCTGTACCTGCAGGAAACCTTCTGCTGAGGGCGCCCCGTCCACATGTCGCTGCTGAGCAACTAAATCGCTGGTGAAGATGTTTGTCAAACATTAATCTGCTTTCTTCTATGGTATGCTCAGAGGTTCTGGCTCAGGATGCTGATCTGAGTTAAAGAGCAGAACGGTTCTGTAACAGTGATTTATTTTTCTGTGTGCTCTGATGGAGACAATCTGAGAGAATGTCCAGTTTTTCTTTTTTAGGCAGATGCTGATTATTTTAACATTAGGCAAACCGATACCTGATATGTGGGGTCAGAGCAGGACAGATTTATTTCAGTTATCTAGGGAGGGTTTGCATCTAGGTTTGTCCTTTTTCTGCAGCGCCTCCTGCTGCTCCCTTAGATCCGCCTCGTTCAGCCCTGCAGAAGATGCTCAAAGCTGACAGGACAGTTTTCTGGAGGCTGGTCCTCCCTCCCACTCACCAGAGGCCTTTTTATGATTCTTCTTCAGAGATTAGTTATGCAATTATACCTGTTTTGATTATGACGATTATCAGTTGTAGTTAGGGCTGCACAATATAGAAAAAGCATATAGATAAAATTTAAATTGTATTGATCGATAATTATCAACAAATTCAAAACATAATTTAAGTGCAACCTTGGCTATTTTATGCTGTTTAGCGACCTAATTTTAGGTCGGTGGGAGTATTTAAGCGGAAAGCTGCCAGAACAACTCCAGAGTGTTAACCTAGTGTGGTATGCCTCAGTTGGCCACTGTCTGACAGCTTTTCCCGTCGCTAACAAAGTGTCTCCTGTGTCCCACAGTACCTCAAACTTCAGATCCTAAAAGTGAACCCACCTTTAAAATCTGTCTTTTTGCCCTAGAACCTGACGCCCCTTCATCTCCTGAGTAGCCTGACTTCCCATCGTCTTCCGTCGTTGATGTCACATCTAACAGAACGCCAGACCAGGTGCACCTTCTATGAAGAGAACAAAAAGTTAAAAGCTGAAATGACAAATAGCAGTGCAAATCTGGAGAACAGTAGAACTCAGCAGAGCGAGTAAAGTAGACCCTGATGTCCTCCAGCAGCCTAAGCCTATAGCAGCAAAACTATAAAGGTAGCTCAGGGTAACATGAGCCACTCTAGTTATAAGCTTTGTCAAAAAGGAATGTTTTAAGATTAGTCTTAAAAGTAGACGGGGTGTCTGCCTCACGGACCAAAACTGGGAGTTGGTTCCACAGGAGAGGAGCCTGATAGCTAAAGGATCTGCCTCCCATTCTACTTTTAGAGACTCTAGGAACCACCAGCAGACCTGCAGTCTGAGAACGAAGTGCTCTGTTAGGAACATACGGGGTAATCAGAGCTCTGATATATGATGGAGCTTGATTATTAAGGGCTTTATACGTTAGAAGAAGAATTTTAAATTCTATTCTTGATTTAACAGGAAGCCAGTGAAGGGAAGCTAAAATTGGAGAAATATGATCCCTCTTGTTGATTTTCATCAGAACTCTTGCTGCAGCATTTTGGATCAGCTGAAGACTTTGAACTGCATTTTGTGGACTTCCTGATAGTAAACAATTACAATAGTCCAGCCTTGAAGTAACAAATGCATGGACTAGTTTTTCAGCATCACCCCTGGACAGAATGTTTCTAATTTTGGCGATATTCCTGAGGTGAAAAAAGGAAACTCTGGAAACCTGTTTAATATGGGATTTAAATGACATGTCTTGGTCAAAAATAATACCAAGGTTTTTTACTTTATTACCAGAGGCCAAGTTAATGCCATCCAGATTCAGTGATTGATTAAGAAGTTTATTTTTTGAGGACTCTGGCCCAAAGATTACAACTTCTGTCTTGTCAGAATGCAGGAAATTTAAAGTCATCCAGCTTTTGATGTCATCAAGACATGACTGCAGTCGAAGTAATTGATTGGATTCATCAGGATTTATGGATAAATATATCCATCATTCTCCATGACTTCTGGGAACATCACTGTCAACGGCCAAGCTCTCCGTCCTTCACCATCAAAATACGGAACGAGTCTATTTTCTGCTCCGGTCCGCTCCGTCTGACTCCAGCCAGAGAGAAATGGCCCAACATTTTCTATGAAAATTCTTATAAAATGGAGAAGTGTGGGTTGAAATGTCTTATTTACGTAAGCTAAAAAAAACAATTTTTAAATGCATGTAGGTTTTGGCATCCAATGTCTGGCCAGACGTTAAAGTAACACCAGGGTTGTGCATGGTGAGGAAAGGTATCTGCTGCTGCGCCTACACAGCTCTTTAGTTTAGAGGCGTCATGTGTTCTGAGATAACCAATGAGAACGGAGACTAAACAAAGCAGCCAGGTGAGCGAGAGAACAGCGTGTCCCAGGGAACCGAACCCTGATCGCCTCTCATGAACTAATGACGGCTGTGGAAACTGCAGTAAATGGAGGAAAACTGTCAGGCCTGTGTGAGAAACAATGGGGATCCATTAACAATGGATAGCAAACAATGTAGAACATTTAAAATCTAAAAATAAAAAATGAACGGCTGCTCCGTCCAGTGAAACTGTTCCCTAAAGACATTCAAAGGGCAAATGCAGCTAAATGAATTAATAGTTAAATACAATTAAAGTTGAAAACTTGCTCTTATTGTTGACAATCAGTCTCACATTACCAGCCGCTCTCTGCCAGAGTAGCAGCAGTGACGTCAAAGTATGGTGGCTGAACGCGCTGATGGATCAGCCGATACAACCAAGACAAAAAAACAAATATGTGGGCAGAAAACATCGGTCAGCCTCTGGTGAACATGACTGAGGCGTGTTTCTGACTTCTCTTTGTTGGTCTCATGCAAACATCCAGCAGATGGATTCAGAAATGGTCAAATACTCCTTTAATAACTAATTATATCTATAGTATAAATTATTTCATATCCTGAAGGCCTTAAAACCCAGATTCCTGCAGCAGCTGCAGGAATCTGGGCATATTGACCCACTTTTAAAACTCTCCTTAACACCCACTATTCTTTGGCTTTTACCACTAGTGTGACTTAGTTTTCATTTATAACTGGTATTATTCCTTTAAGCATTTTCATGCATTTTTTTTTTAATGGATATGTTTTTGTACGACACCTTGTTGCAGCTGTTGGCTGCTTTTAAGCACTTTATAAATAAAGATGGCATTGTTTTCATTTAGCAGGAGGATCATTATGTCGTGTTTTTCTTTTTATTTAGGGTGCTGGTCTAACACTTTGTTCTCTTTGAAGGTTGGCCTGTTACTGTTTCCAGTTTGTCTTTAGATCACTTCTGACTGTGATCTAAAATACATTTACATGTTTTTCCCTTTTTAAATGATCTCAGGGGGCCGAATGCCGTCCCTGAACTCAGATGTTTCTAATACTGAAGGGGAGTTTTATGTTGTTGTCTCCTTTGTGTGGCGGGTTTGTTGGGGAACACATAGAGGAGGTGCTTTTACTTTCTGATTTTCTTTAGTATTCCTCCCTCTGGGTAATCCCAGTTTCATCAGTTTTCAGGACCGGCATAACTGTTATCTTTTATTCTTTGTCTTTTATAATAAACTATTTATATTGTTGAGTCTGCATTAGCTCTAGGATCAAGGACATGTCTATGAGATGAACATAATAAAATGTTATCTGTAAGCCACGCCTCTGCTGATTCTTAGAAACTTTCCTGTATAAATTCTGGACTGATTGTAGTGAGCAGGGATTGTACTTTAGGTCACAACAGCAGACCTTAACGATAAAAGCTGGAAGTAGTTATTTCCAGAACTGTTGGAGCAACTGAACGGCGATCATAAAGGAATTTTCGTAACCATACAAAAAACACTTTCTCTTAGGGTAAGATCAGGTAACTGAATCCCTTTAGATTGGACCCTGTTTTCCACAAGTACGGCATTAAGTTAAACACGGAGCCATGGTGACGCCCCTTCTTCCAACAGCGCAGCCGCGTTGATCTCTTCCGGGTTCTTTGTTGTTCTGCTGTGAGTCCAGAAGCTGAAAGAGAGCAGCAGCTGCTGCAGGTGATGAAGTCTGGAAAGAAGTCCAGCAGCTGGAGGCACAGCGGAGAAACTGGAGGGAAGCAGGAGCTCAAAGAGCGGCAGGACGCAGCAGAGGAGACACCAATGATGGGGGATGTTTTCCAGCCCAGAGTTCTGCTGCACCCATCAGGTTTGGAGATTTCCTTCTTCATGCTAACTGTGTGGATGGAGCTAAAGTTTAGGAGCCGTTTTCAGCAGCTGATGGATTCCTCCTCTTCATCACAACTCGTTGCAGGGTTTCCCCCAGAAAACTGGCTAAACCTGGCGGTGCTTTCATGCTAAGCTAGCATTAGCTGCTGTGATGTTACATGCTAAGGTAGCTAATGCATGCAGCACACTCTATGGAGGTCCAATCCTGTCATAATTCAGAATACATACAGAAATTAATGTGTCAATAAAAGAAATACTGGGCCATAAGTAACTTTATATATATATATATATATATATATATATATATATATATATATATATATATATATATATATATATATATATATATATATATATATAGTGTGTGTGTGTATACACACACACTACCGTTCAAAAGTTTGGGGTCACCCAAACAATTTTGTGTTTTCCATGAAATGTCACACTTATTCACCACCATACGTTGTGAAATGAATAGAAAATAGAGTCAAGACATTGACAAGGTTAGAAATAATGATTTGTATTTGAAATAAGATTTTTTTTTTTTTACATCAAACTTTGCTTTCGTCAAAGAATCCTACATTTGCAGCAATTCCAGCATTGCAGACCTTTGGCATTCTAGCTGTTAATTTGTTGAGGTAATCTGGAGAAATTGCACCCCACGCTTCCAGAAGCAGCTCCCACAAGTTGGATTGGTTGGATGGGCACTTCTTGCGTACCATACGGTCAAGCTGCTCCCACAACAGCTCAATGGGGTTCAGATCTGGTGACTGCGCTGGCCACTCCATTACCGATACAATACCAGCTGCCTGCTTCTGCTCTAAATAGTTCTTGCACAATTTGGAGGTGTGTTTAGGGTCATTGTCCTGTTGTAGGATGAAATGGGGTACCGCGCACGTGACGTCACCGTCTCAAGAGCAACGCCCCTTTTGCCGCTTAGGAAGGACAAACAGGTAGAGAACGCACGTAGCAACCAGCAACAGAACCAGCGATATGACCGACTTTGCAGCCATTAAACTTTCCCAAGACGATGTCCCAGGCGCACGGTTTACTGGTCGCACTGTCGAAGAACACACCAACCTTCAGCTCAAACGATGGCTTGAGTGTGGAGGGCTGAAAAAGACCGGAAAACGGGCCGAGTTGATCGAACGGTAAGCTTTGTTTTTTTTCCTGTGCGGCGTTCATTGTGTCGTCGGCCGTTTTTTTTTTTTTGTTTGTAATCACCGTCCAGGAATCGGTATATGTTGCCAATTGGTAGCTACAAAACAACTGTTTACATCTAAGTCAATATCGCGCGACAGGATAGACACACAGACATGACAAAAGTGTAACAAAGGATGGCTCGTTTCGTCGTGAGCTGTTCGACGCATGAGCAGATTTAAGCTTCAATAAAACACCAAAATACTCTTGCCTGTTCACTACTTGATGTCGCTGGAATTGGGTCAGGATGTTCTTTGGTTGGGCCATTTCCTCCGACAAAATGCTTGCTACATATGTAGGTGAATTTGGTAACTTTTTCCGGGTTGAAACGTTGTGTAGGCCGCCCGCACCAGTGTACCCATCGCACACATTCCTCCTTGGCACTCTTGAATTTCGGGAAAGTAATGAAGAAAACATCCTTCATATGCGGCCGATCAGCGTACCTCGAGTCGCTGTTGCACGTTCCATAGCAACAATGTTTATAAACCATGGTCTTAGATTTTGGAAAAAGCAGTCTTTTAATCGAGTAAAACCTAGGCTAACGCACGTCTCTTTTACAGCGAAACAGCGGCGGACTATGCAAGTTTGCCCTACTGCGTACCACGTGATGTGACGTCATCGTGACGTTACGTTTCTAAAAATAGCTCGCTCGCGGTACGCTATTGGCTCCAATCAAGCGCTGTCCACTGGGTATGGCATGGCGTTGCAAAATGGAGTGATAGCCTTCCTTATTCAGAATCCCTTTTACCCTGTACAAATCTCCCACCTTACCAGCACCAAAGCAACCCCAGACCATCGCATTACCTCCACCATGCTTAACAGATGGCGTCAGGCATTCTTCCAGCATCTTTTCATTTGTTCTGCGTCTCACAAGCGTTCTTCTTTGTGATCCAAACACCTCAAACTTGGATTCATCCGTCCACAACACTTTTTTCCAGTCTTCCTCTGTCCAATGTCTGTGTTCTTTTGCCCATCTTAATCTTTTTCTTTTATTGGCCAGTCTCAGATATGGCTTTTTCTTTGCCACTCTGCCGTGAAGCCCAGAATCCCGCAGCCGCCTCTTCACTGTAGATGTTGACACTGGTGTTTTGCGGGTACTATTTAATGAAGATGCCAGTTGGGGACCTGTGAGGCGTCTGTTTCTCAAACTAGAGACTCTAATGTACTTATCTTCTTGCTCAGTTGTGCAACGTGGCCTCCCACTTCTTTTTCTACTCTGGTTAGAGCCTGTTTGTGCTGTCCTCTGAAGGGAGTAGTACACACCGTTGTAGGAAATCTTCAATTTCTTAGCAATTTCTCGCATGGAATAGCCTTCATTTCTAAGAACAACAATAGACTGTCGAGTTTCAGATGAAAGTTCTCTTTTTCTGGCCATTTTGAGCGTTTAATTGACCCCACAAATGTGATGCTCCAGAAACTCAATCTGCTCAAAGGAAGGTCAGTTTTGTAGCTTCTGTAACGAGCTAAACTGTTTTCAGATGTGTGAACATGATTGCACAAGGGTTTTCTAATCATCAATTAGCCTTCTGAGCCAATGAGCAAACACATTGTACCATTAGAACACTGGAGTGATAGTTGCTGGAAATGGGCCTCTATACACCTATGTAGATATTGCACCAAAAACCAGACATTTGCAGCTAGAATAGTCATTTACCACATTAGCAATGTATAGAGTGTATTTCTTTAAAGTTAAGACTAGTTTAAAGTTATCTTCATTGAAAAGTACAGCGCTTTTCCTTCAAAAATAAGGACATTTCAATGTGACCCCAAACTTTTGAACGGTAGTGTATGTATGTATATATGAACTTTAAATGGTAAATCATACTGAGCATCATGAACCAAGTAGTAAACGTTACCATCTATAGCCAGCCACAGGAGGGCAATCAAGGCCTGTGAAAACTATATGCTGCTCCTGTACCACTTAAAAAAAAAAATTGCTGCTCAAAGCTCCTGTAGCTCTTGGATGGACTGCAGCAGCAGCTGATGGCCTGGTTGTATTCAGTGGCAAACCCACCTCCACAGCCTGGAAGTCTTGGTTGTTCAGAAAGGAAAAGCCAGGGGGAGGCGCTCTGAGAAAGCTGTCATCACCTGGTTTGGTCCAGGTCTCCGTCAGCATGAGGAAATCCAGCTGGTGTGTTAAGATGAAGTGGTTGAGAACAAAGGTGTGATCAGAAAGTGAGCGAGCGTTCACCAGGACGGCGCACAGCGGCGTGGAGCTCCCAGTCTGCTGGCATGGTTGGAACGTTGTCCAGATCTAGTTGTTGATAAAGCATGTAATGTGTTTCAGTGGCTGCAGATGTTAAAGAAGAGGCTCCTGAAGAACAGAGTCCTGAGGGGGAGCAGCAGGAGTCAGAGCCCCACCACATAAAGGAGGAACAGGAGGAACCCGGGGCCCGTCAGGAAGGAGAGCAGCTCCTGGTGAAGGAGGAGACTGATAGCAGCTTTCCATTAACTGCTGCTCCTATCAACAGTAAGGCTGTCTTTACTTTCTTTGTGTCCGTGTTGCAGCTAAAGGCCAAAACTCTCTGGATTCATCAGCTTCCTATCAGAAAATATCAGGTCTGTCTGACTCTACGTTCTCAGCTCTGATTTCTTCAAACCGTGCTTAATTACGTACAGAGGAGCTCATAGAGGAGAAACGATGTCTGGTCAGGGCGGTGGTTGAGATGCCAACCTGCTGCTCTGAAAGGTGACGACTAAGGTTCTGACCTGTGGTCTGGAAAACCAGCAGTGAGTCCTGAAGAATGATGCGTGCTTCAAGAGCCGCAGAGCGGAAAATGTCTGACTACAGGGAACCTTGATGAAACTCAGCCATGGTGACAAATGTCTTCATAGAACTGCAGTGATAGATTAACCCTTAGAGCACCGGTGTCAAACTCACGGCCCGCGGGCCGAATTCAGCCCGTTGAGGTAATTTATCCAGCCCTCAAGAGTCCAAAAAAAGTATATCATGTCATAAAATACAGGCATATATCCTCTACTTTATGCACATTTATATTTAACTCTGTAGTTACAGCATCCTGCCACTAGATGTCAGTTTGAGACATCAATGCAGAAATGTCCAAAAAGAGAGGAAGTGGTGCAGAATAAGAGTTTAAGTGTAATTTTTTTTTCCAAAAATGGCTATAAACGGGGCCTAAGGTGTTAGTCTAATGTTACGGTGCGATTTTTAACATTTTCATGTGAACTAGTTCTGCAACATTTCTCCTAAACGTCTATGTGACGCCCTCTTAGTGTTGAACTTAATGTTCCTACTGGATCAAATAGTACAAACTTCGGTCATCATAGCCACCGTTTGGGTCTGAAAGCTTCTCAGTCCGTCTCACGCCTCCAGGCCGACCCGCAGCGTTTGTTAGCGCTACTACTAGCATTAGCCCGCGTTAGCGGTCACGCTGCTAGCGTCACATTACCACTCAGGAAACTGCGCCCATCCTGTCCTCCACTGCCTCTGCAGCTGAAATCTTCCAGAAACGCTGACCAGAGTGACCAGAGTGTAGCTCTGTTCCCTGGCTTTGGCTTTAGCTGTTGATGCTAGCACAGATAATTTGCTTATTGTCGTTCCATCTTTATCAAATGTGACAAAAAGTACTGAACTTATATTTTTCGTAGGTTTTAACTTGAAACGATTGGTCTTTGATTGACTAGTTAAGGTTTATTTGATAACCTTAAATAAATGGGAGTAAATTTATGATACCAGAGCAAAGTGCTCTTTGTAATAATAATTATAAAATCAAAAGTGTCGTCTATGCAGGTGCAACCGGCCGTTTTAAAGACTTCACGAAGCACAAGTGGCCAAATATAGAAATGAGTTTGACATCCCTGACGTAGAGTAATGACAATCTGAGGGGTTTTTATTGCCTGGATGTGAGTCTGATTACTGAATTATGCCTTTATAGTCAACTGTAATATTTTTCTTATTCAAGTTAGAAAAACAAAGACAATATTGTTTGGTCTTTGTGTTATTGAACCATTTTTTTGTAGGACTGCTGGCAAAACAACTGGATTTCCCCCTTTTTCTGTAATGTGTTTAATAAAAGAAAAAAACCAGAAGTTTCCATCCATACAGCAACAAAAACAATTGTTTTGTGTTCTGGGTATCTGGATCAATGATGCAACGGCTGTTTCTCAGTGACACTGCATCAAAAATGGAAAACAATGAATTTGACAGGCTGCTGCCGTTTAAATGACCCAGAAGTGACTCCGCCATGTTTGTGGCTCCACGTCATCTTAGAGGTGGAGGGTCTGATTATGTTTTTCTGCTGTCAGTTCAAAGATGTCTGCCTGAACAGAGAAGGTCCTTTCTCCTCCCCTGGGCCTGTTTTTCTCCATGGTAACTTACAGATAAACTTACTTTCAGCTAAAACTAATAGCCCGCCTAATTTTTACCAGGTCAGGCTGAAAAGCAGCTTCTAGCTGCACCACTGTAGTTTCCACCATCGCAGCACGAGGAGGCTCGGACACGGAGAGTGTTGGGGAGTAGCTAGCAGTGAAAGACGCTAAAGTCTGTCCACCAGGAGCTGCTTCTGCATTTCTCACGGTGAACATTATTCAGAATAACGCTGAACCGTGAAGTATGTGCAGTACGTTTGTGTTTGGTTGAGAAAATACGAGTTCATGTCAGGACCTATGGCATGTGTCCTCAGCTTACATTTATGCTGACCATGCAGGCAGATGTTCCACTTTGATGCTACGCTACACCCACTGCTGGTTTATAATAGTCTCCATTGTTCTCAGCGCCTAAAAACTCATCTTCAGAACCGATCTCAGCTCAAAATGATGATCAGCACCACATGATCTACTTTCAGTAGTTATTGCAACAGTAAGCTGCAGAAAATACGGGCAAAGCTGCTCCTCTGCGTTTACTCCCTTTGGCTGCTATGCCAGCCTAGAGCAGGAGACCCATCCAAGATGGCGGTGAATCAGGATGCGCTCCAGCACGTAATGAGGCGCCTGCCTCCACCCCAGTGGGTCGAGGCAGATGAGCGTCCACACTGAGCCTGGTTCTGGTTCTGCTGGAGGTTCTCCTCCCTGTTAAAGGGGAGTTTTCCTCTCCACTGTCGCTTCATGCATGCTCAGTATGAGGGATTGCTGCAAAGCCATCAACAATGCAGACGACTGTCCACTGTGGCTCTACGCTCTTTCAGGAGGAGTGAATGCTGCTTGGAGAGACTTGATGCAACCTGCTGGGTTTCCTTAGAGAGGAAACTTTCTGACCAACCTGGAGGATCTGATGGAGTCTGACTTTAGAGAGAACCTTGAGGTGATATGATGTTAACTGGACCTATATAAATAAAACTGAATAGAATATTGTCTCTGGGTAGGAGTAGCTGGTTGATGCTGGCTGTAGTGCAGCAGCGTGAGCAGGTCTCTCTATCATGTTAATCTTCACTTATTTCAGCTCTAAAAAAAGCCAAAATAAGTCCCCCCCAACTCGCAGAACATTAAAAGTGATTTTAGAGAAACAGCCCAAAGTGGACTTGGTAGCAGTGCTGGCAGCGCACCACGGTAGAAACTAGCAGCTTCACAGCCAGACAGGAAGGAGCAGGCGGTGCTGGTTTTTCAAAATAAAGTAAGTTTTAACATTTCATGATATTTAACTTAATTTCAAACTCTTATGGGTAGTAAAACTGTGCAAATATAGGCTGTACATAATATAGGGTATATATCTCATAAGGAAATCTAGCAGACGTGTCCAGGGTGTTCCCTCCTCTCGCCCACCAGCAGTCCCCAGAGACCCAGCATGGAAAACCCATTCTGGTAGGGGTCTGCAAACTGTGGCTTCAGGGCCACAAGTGGCTCTTTGGACCCCCAACAGTGGCTCTAATAACTTAACTGGCTAAAAACTATAAAGAACCTACTAATGTTTTTTAAAAATATGCAGTTTTTAAATGTTAACAGAATAATTTCATTGAATTTCCACAACAGAACGACACTAAAGACACCAGTGATGGTTTTTAGGGTGAAACTGTCAGTTCCTGAGGTTCAGTTTTCTCTGCTGATCAAATCTTCTTTTTCTCTAAACTGAATGTTTCCCATGGTTGGAACGTTGTCCAGATCTAGTTGTTGATAAAGCATGTAATGTGTTTCAGTGGCTGCAGATGTTAAAGAAGAGGCTCCTGAAGAACAGAGTCCTGAGGGGGAGCAGCAGGAGTCAGAGCCCCTCCACATAAAGGAGGAACAGGAGGAACCCGGGGCCCGTCAGGAAGGAGAGCAGCTCCTGGTGAAGGAGGAGACTGATAGCAGCTTTCCATTAACTGCTGCTCCTATCAACAGTAAGGCTGTCTTTACTTTCTCTGTGTCCCGTGTTGCAGCTGAAGGCCAAAACTCTCTGGATTCATTAGAATATCGGTTCCCAGGCTCAACCTGGATCCCAATTTCTCTTTTTTATTTTCTCTTCTACTCTGTTTAATTAAAATGCTTTAGGGGACGTTCAAGTCTGCGTGACAAGCTGTTTTCGCACAAAAAAACATTCACACGTTATGCATTACTGATCAGATTAAACCATTTAGTTGGTATTTAACCTGAGGCAGCAGTGTTTAACCACCATGTCTCACTTCCTGTCAAATTGCTGCGTAGGTCCGACCAGGATAGACCACTTCTATTCAATTCAATTCAATTTTATTTATATAGCGCCAATTCATGAAACATGTCATCTCAAGGCACTTTACAAAGTTAAGTTCAATCATATTATACAGATTGGGTCAGATTATACAGATTGGTCAAAAATTTCCTATATAAGGAAACCAGTTGATTGCATCAAAGTCCCGACAAGCAGCATTCACTCCTGGAGAAGCGTAGAGCTACAGGGAGAGTCGTCTGCATTGTCCATGGCTTTGCAGCAATCCCTCATACTGAGCAAGCATGAAGCGACAGTGGAAAGAAAAACCACCCGTTAGCGGGAAGGAAAAACCTCCAGCAGAACCAGAACCAGGCTCAGTATGAACGGTCATCTGCCTCGACCGACTGGGGTTACAGAAGACAGAGCAGAGACACAACAAGAGAGACAAACAGCACAGAAGCACACATTGATCCAGTAATCTGTTCTACATTAGACTGTCTTCTATGGATGATGTCACATTTAACAGAACGCCAGACCAGGTGTACCTACTATGAAGAAAAGAGAGAGAGAACAAAAGTTAAAAGCTGAAATGACAACAATCATTTCAATGTAATGCAAAACTAGAGAACAGTAGAAATCAGTAGAGTGAGAAAAATAGGCCCTGATGTCCTCCAGTAGTCTAAGCCTATAGCAGCAAAACTATAAAGGTAGCTCAGAGTAACATGAGCCACTCTAGTTATAAGCTTTGTCAAAAAGGAAGGTTTTAAGATTAGTCTTAAAAGTAGACGGGGTGTCTGCCTCACGGACCAAAACTGGGAGTTGGTTCCACAGGAGAGGAGCCTGATAGCTAAAGGATCTGCCTCCCATTCTACTTTTAGAGACTCTAGGAACCACCAGCAGACCTGCAGTCTGAGAGCGAAGTGCTCTGTTAGGAACATACGGGGTAATCAGAGCTCTGATATATGATGGAGCTTGATTATTAAGGGCTTTATACGTTAGAAGAAGAATTTTAAATTCTATTCTTGATTTAACAGGAAGCCAATGAAGGGAAGCTAAAATTGGAGAAATATGATCCCTCTTGTTGATTTTCATCAGAACTCTTGCTGCAGCATTTTGGATCAGCTGAAGGCTTTGAACTGCATTTTGTGGACTTCCTGATAGTAAAGAATTACAATAGTCCAGCCTTGAAGTAACAAATGCATGGACTAGTTTTTCAGCATCACCCCTGGACAGAATGTTTCTAATTTTGGCGATATTCCTGAGGTGAAAAAAGGAAACTCTGGAAACCTGTTTAATATGGGATTTAAATGACATGTCTTGGTCAAAAATAACACCAAGGTTTTTTACTTTTATGCGTTCTAATTACAACGTACATCATAAAAGACGATTTTCTCTCAGATTGGATGTTAATTCAGGTCCGGTGTCGTTTTGGACAGCAGCTGACGTGACGCCGCCTGTCAATCCATCTTGGAGGCTCGTCAGTAACCGACCAATCAGAGATCCCAACATGTCCCAAAGTGAAACGTCCCTTTCCATTCCATTAGGAATGCATCGCAGTCAGTAAAAACGGTTAAACGTTGTCAGTAGGGAAAGTACAATTCAGACACGCGTGATCCCGATCACTTGAAAGGTGTTTATTCCTTTTCCTGAAACCTAAAACAGGTTTAGGAAAATGTAAAAGACAGATATGCGACTGACCTGATGAGAAGCTGAACAAAATGGTGATCGACGGGGAACTACTGCATGTTAGTCTGTATGAAGATAGATCCATGTTAAAGGATCCATTAACAGAACTGTGATTTTGCATAAAGTGTTTAATAGGTGCCGTAAAGTAAAATTTTTGCCTTCCTAATACAGAATTTCACTGTAAATTTGGGGCTTTGATGTTTCCTTGCAGCATGAAAACATCTACTGTAGTCTGCAGGAACTACTTTACGTTATTAAAATATATTTGAGGTTTGTTCTTTAGATTTGGTCTTTAAAGCTGGGGTCGTCGATTTTTCCAAAAGTTTCCCCAAGTTCCTTTCTGAATAACTGCGCATGTGCGAGACCATCTTACCTGCTCTCCCGCTCCTCAGGTGGATCACGTCTTAAAAATCTCCCAAATCCACTCAGATCTTATTTCTTTCTACCGAGGCCTTCTTCTTCTCATAAACATAAGCGCGGTTCGCTTCATGTGAGCCAAATTCATTCAGATGTAGATATAAACGTGGAATATAACCCTCCACCATTGTTTTAAGATTTTTGTAGTGATTACTTTGCTCAACATTGATATGTGAAAGTGAACAGTTATTATGGGAATGAGTCATGTGTGGTTAACACACTAGTTTAAAAAAGCCACAATGCTCACTGTAATAACTGGAAACTGACAAAAGTTATATCTATAAAGGACTATATTTTCAAAGCAGACCAGGTAATATACTGAGCTACTGGATTAATGGGAGGCTGGAATAGCAAATAACAGTCAAAAAAATATTGACACTGGGGGTATTTACTGTGGCATCTCTGATTTGTACTACTACTGTTAGCTGATAATATTTATCAGATTTATTTCTGTAATTCTAATTTTTACCATGGTTGTGTAATTGTGTCACCTGCAGTTGTTAAAGAAGAGGCCCCTGAAGAACAGAATCTGTATGTGGACCAGCAGGAGCTGCAGCTCCTCTATATAAGGGGGGAAAGTGAAAGAATCTGGGCCAGCCAGGAAGGACAGCAACTGAATTTGAAAGAGGAAACTGAAGAAACCAAGTTTCTTTTAACTGTTAATATGAAGAGTGAAGAAAAACCTCTAGTCTTTCACCTTCAACAGCAGACAGAAGTCAGAGATTTTCCAACCAGCACTTCAGTTTACAATATAAAAGAGAAAACTGAAGAGGATGACTCAGATGTGGATTCAATTAAAAAAGATCTTGTAGATCGCAAAAATTCGAACTGGAAAAAAAGTCTAAAATCAAATATAATAGTCCACAATGTGGAGAAATCCTTTGGCTGTGATGCTTGTGGTAAAATATTTTCATCAAATTCAGGCTTAAATAGACATGCGAAAAGCCACATTGCAAAGAAAACCTTTGATTGCAATACTTGTGGAAAAATATTTGCCATCAAGTCACGTTTAAAAACGCACATAAGAATCCATACGGGAGAGAAACCCTTTGTCTGTGATGCTTGTGGAAGAAGTTTTCCCTGCAAGTCACATCTTAAAATACACACAAGAAGCCACACGGGAGAGAAACCCTTTGGCTGTGATGTGTGTGGAAGAAGATTTTCCATCAAGTCTCATCTCAAAAGGCACACAAGAATCCACACAGGAGAAAAACCTTTTGGTTGTGATGTTTGTGGGAGAAGATTTTCCATCAGGTCGGATTTAAAAAAACACACCAGAGTCCACACGGGGGAGAAACCGTTTGGTTGTGATATATGTGGTAAAAGATTTTCAGACAAGTCTCATTTAAGCAGACATATGAGACTCCACACAGGAGAGAAACCATTTAGCTGTGATGTGTGCGGAAAAAGATTTTCTGGTATGTCGCATATTAAAAAACACATAACCATCCATACAGGAGAGAAACCTTTTGTTTGTCATGCTTGTGGTAAAAGATTTTCCTTGAAGTCATATTTAAAATTACACATGCGAATGCACACAAAAGATAAACCTTTTAGTTGTGATGTATGTGGTCAAAAATTTAATTCTCCGTCAGATTTAAATAGACACGTGAGAAGCCACACTGGAGAGAAACCCTTTGGTTGTGATGTTTGTGAAAAACGATTTTCCATCATGTCAAGTTTAAAAACACACAGACAAATCCACACGGGGGATAAACCATTTGGCTGTGATGCATGTGAAAAAAGATTTTCCATCAAGTCACATCTTAAAAGACACATACAAATCCACACGGGGGATAAACCATTTGGCTGTGATGCTTGTGGTAAAACATTTTCCAACAAGTCAGATTTAAAAAAACACATCAGAGTCCACACAGGAGAAAAACCTTTTGGTTGTGATGCATGTGGTAAAAGATTTTCCAACAAGTGTTATTTAACCAATCACATGAGACTCCACACGGGAGAGAAACCCATAGTTGTGAACTTTGAGGAAAAGGATTCTCCGGCATGTCACATTTAAATAAAAAAACACACACAAAGTCATCCACACGGGAGAGGAATCTGTTGCTTGGGATTCATGTGAGAAAACATTTTCAGAAACATTTTCAGTCAAGTTAGGTTTAAAATCGCACATGAGATTACAGACAAGAGAGAAACCTTTTGGTTGTGATGCTTGTGGAAAAAGATCTTGCTCCAAAACAGATCACATGAGGAGAAACCTTTTAATTGTGGTGCATAGGGTAAAAGGTTTTCCTCAGATTTTGATTTAATCAGAAATAAGAGTCCACAAGGGAGAGAAACATTTTGGTTGGAAATCTTGTGGAAAAAAGTATTCCCCAAATTCAAATTTAAAGACATGAGAAAATTAGATTTGGTGATTGGAGTGGCTGAACATAATGTGATGCTTATATATTACATGACATCTTGCAATCATGCAAACTGGACATACAGAGTTGTATGAATCTTTATATAGGGTTATGTTTTGATAGATACCTGCCTCTATTCCTTTCTACTTCTTAATTCAATTAAAATCTCTTTAAATCTAGATCCGCCAGTTTAGAATAATTCTGAATTCTGAAAAAAAATTACATTTGTAATCTGATTCTGTTTAATCTGTTTCATCATATTTGAATTAGGCAAACGTTTTTGGTATGTTGAAATAATAAGCAGCACCTCGTGAATTCAATGTCTTATTTCTGTTGTAACACATTAAAACAGAAAATAACACATTTATCTGGCTGTCTCCCGACGCAAGCAATACCAATTATGTTGGGGATAACTACTCTGTCATTGATGCTCACTCAATGTCACCCCATCAGAACAGACTTCGCTGATATCGGCACGGCTAGTAGAAACTTCGGACTCTGAGGCAGCCTTTAGTGCAGCCATTCTCAGAAATCTGGTGCGTTTTCAAAACCTGGATGTGTTTACCAAAGCAGGTAAAAATATGTCAGGACTCTTTCACTGCAAAATTTTAAGTAAAATTTTCTTGAAATTTGTCCTTGATTTGAGCAGGTAAATAAAATGATCTGCCAATGGAATGAGTATTTTGAGCCCTAAAATAAGATAATTAGATACACTGCTCTTGAAATAAGATGGAGATGAATTGTTCCTATTCTAAGTGCAAAAATCTTATTCCATTGTCAGATTCACTTTTTGCAGTGCTCTTGGCAGGAGTGTGAGTCTACCTGCGGCCCAATGAAGGTGACTGAGCTGAAAGTAGAGGAGCGACAACTTAGCTTAGGAGAAACATTAAAGGCTCCTGCTAACTCTGCTGTACTGTGTGCATGCTGTGAGCCACACTGACTCTCCACAGACGTTACCCTAGACCAGTGCTTCTCAAATAGTAGAGGGCACCCTTTTTTTTGGGGGGGGGGTGAAGATACTTCAGGGAGGGACACAAGTAAAGCCTTGCCTTTTTTTGTCCAGAAAATACAGACCTTCTAAAATGTGCAACTGCTGCTGCTTGGTCTGTACCTGCAGTCAGTACTATTAATAAACTCCTAAAAATGTAAATTTAACTAGTTTTGTTTTTAAAGTGTCCTGTCTGGTAGTGTGCCTGGATCTAAGCAGCTGTAGGTGTTTGTGAGAGGGCACTTGTGTATGTAAGGTTTATCCTTAAGAAAAATGCTCAATAGGTGTTCTGAGGGGTGTTTGGTGTATATAGCCTTATTTTATATTTTATGATGTCAGTGCTCAGAGAACCATTGAACTAATTACCTTTACATATCAGGCAGGCCAACTCACTTTTTGTTTTCAATCTTCTCTCAAAACACATTTTTCTCTTTTTACTCAGTTGGAAATTTTGGCTTTTGAGGCTTTTTTTGATGTCTCTGCTCTTTATTTGACTTTCATTCTGCTTTTGCTCTCAGTGTTTTATTCTGGTCTGTTCTGTACTATTTGCTTTTTAGGATCTGTAAAACACTTTGACACACTAAGTTGTCTTGAAGTGGTTTATTAATAAAGATGTTGAATTGAGTTGTTTCTGTTTTTCTTATGAATGAGTCAAACTTCATGTTGATTTTTCTTGGATGAAGAGTCTTTGTTACGCCCCCTCTGTCTAGGGGTTCAGAGGAGGTAACACAAAACTGTGTCCAGAGAAGTGGGGTGGCATGTGAAAGGGTTTATTTACAGAGGAAGGGTTTTACAAGAACCAAAACACAATTAATAGAACCAAAGAAAACGGCTAATGATTTCAGGGATGTTGAATACAAAAGAAAATACATAAAGGTTCAACAGGTCAGGTTAAATATAACTCAAACCACCCAAGAGGACTAATAGAGAAAGTAAAAGTACACACAAAGGGAGCCTCAAAACCTCCCAAACATGAGCTATGAGTCACTACAAAGTCAAGCTTCAACCAAAGCAAAACAGCTTAACAAAGAAAGCACAACTGGTTTAAACAACACCTGAGGCGGGGAAAAGACAACTTCACAAGCCGTTTTCCCCCAGACAGAATGAGTCCAAAGTCTTTAATAGTGGTGCGTGAGCCTCATCAGGTTCTGATTGGCGTGTCAGTCCTCCACTGGTCCAATGAGGTCGCAGCTCCTCTGCAGCCTCCCGGCAGCCAATCAGGTAGATGTTCTGTCACAGCTGAATCTGCATAGCACACAAGCGTGCACAGCCTCAAGAGGCCAGGGGCCATAACAGTCTTATTTTAGGCATATTTGAACCTGTAACCATAATAGAAAAACAAAGTAGGGTGTAATCGTCTGTATCATTAGATGCTACAAATGATCTGGATCGTCTCATTGTTCTGCTAAGCAAGCTCCATTTCAAGCTTTGAAGAAGGGGACACAGGCAGAAACACCCAGGATTATATTTCCTTTATTGATCATTAACATACTGCAGTAATAAAATGACTACAGATGCCTAAAAATAAGGCAGATCTCTGCATCATCCAGAAGCAAACTCCAAAAGAAAAGCATGAATTTATTTCCTGAGCAGGACGGACACATAGGGAGCATTGCTCCATGTGCCAAGGTGCTCCTTTCTTCCATTTGAGCCCCCCCCCCCCTGTCTACTTTTAAGATTAGTCTTAAAAGTAGACGGGGTGTCTGCCTCACGGACCAAAACTGGGAGTTGGTTCCACAGGAGAGGAGCCTGATAGCTAAAGGATCTGCCTCCCATTCTACTTTTAGAGACTCTAGGAACCACCAGCAGACCTGCAGTCTGAGAGCGAAGTGCTCTGTTAGGAACATACGGGGTAATCAGAGCTCTGATATATGATGGAGCTTGATTATTAAGGGCTTTATAAATCAGAAGGATAATTTTAAATTCTATTCTTGATTTAACAGGAAGCCAATGAAGGGAAGCTAAAATAGGAGAAATATGATCCCTCTTGTTGATTTTCATCAGAACTCTCGCTGCAGCATTTTGGATCAGCTGAAGGCTTTGAACTGCATTTTGTGGACTTCCTGATAGTAAAGAATTACAATAGTCCAGCCTTGAAGTAACAAATGCATGGACTAGTTTTTCAGCATCACTCCTGGACAGAATGTTTCTAATTTTGGCGATATTCCTGAGGTGAAAAAAGGAAACCCTGGAAACCTGTTTAATATGGGATTTAAATGACATGTCTTGGTCAAAAATAACACCAAGATTTTTTACTTTACTACCAGAGGCCAAGTTAATGCCACCCAGATTAAATGATTAAGAAATGTATTGTTTGAGGACTCAAAGATTACAACGTCTGTCTTTAGACCAGATGTCGTCATCCAGCTTTTGATGTCATCAAGACATGACTGCAGTCGAAGTAACTGATTGGATTCATCAGGATTTATGGATAAATATAGCTGAGTGTCATCAGCATAACAGTGGAAATTAATCCCATGCTGTCTGATAATTTTGCCGATCGGAAGCATATATATAGTAAAGAGAATTGGTCCAAGGACTGAACCCTGTGGTACTCCACAGGTGACCCTAGAGTTTGAGGAAGATTTATTATTAACATGAACAAACTGGAATCTGTCCGACAGATAAGATTTAAACCAGCCTAATGCTTTCCCCTCTATCCCTACAATATTATACTAGCCAGTTTAATACTGCACTAGTTAAGCGTTGATCCGTTGCTGCTTTAGTTATGACGCGCTGAGCGGCTAACATTGTACCTGTTGATTGTGTATAACATTAATCCCAAAGATCTTCTTGTTGTCCAAATTTGTTCCAGTAAGAGGAACCATTTGTGAACAAATCCATTTATTCCGTGATACACGGCAACAATGTGTAAACAATGACTCCGCCACAGCGGTCAAAAATTTGTATGCCCTTCCGGGTTCAACACCTGTCAACTACCTGTCACCTCCCCCATCTAGTGACCAAAAACCAAAAATACACATTTGACTCATTTATACTAACGTAGTCCTCTTGTAGCCAGGTTTCTGTGAGACAAAAGAAATCAATTCATTAACTAACAAAGTCTTTGGAGGGAGAGACCTTATATTTAATAAACCACATTTGTTTTATTTTTTGGTTCAAGGTGAGTCGTATTGATTTTTATTAGATTTTTATGGTTTGTTCCTTTTAGATCAGTTTTTGATCTGTTAAGTTTTGGCCGTGGGAAAGACACCGTCTCAATAGGGTAATGGGTGGGTAACAGTACAGAAGCTGCAGAGAGGTGTGTTAAACTACGGCTCTGCTTCCTGGTCTGGACCCTGGGTTGTCAGCATTTAGAACTAATAAATCCGGCCAGATTCCTAGAAAGAAGAGCTGCACCATCCAAAGTGGGATGGATGCCGTCTCTCCTGATCAGACCAGGTTTTCCCCAGAAAGTTCGCCATTTATCAATGTAGCCCACGTCGTTTTCAGGACACCACCTAGACAACCAGCGGTTGAATGATGACATGCGGCTAAACTTGTCATCACTGGTCAGATCAGGCAAGTTTAATTAAACAATGTGATATTTATTTTGCAACAATACTTGGAGATACTGCTCTGCCTCCACAGAGAACACAGGAGGGAGCGGTTCACTACGTAGACAGACAACTGGGACTGAGTTTTACAAACTGCCCTTCACTAGAAATGGGATGGACAGAATAGTCAAGGAGAAAATGGGGAGGTGGAGCAACAATCAACATTGGACTCCATACCTTTTGCCACAAGGGATGAGTGCAGCATAATACACTTCAGTGGTCATTTCAGATTTCTTATTAAGAGGGAAAGAAGTTTAAAAGATTTGCTTCAATGGGAGCGACATTAAAATATAGTGAGCTGCATTAATCCATCCAAATAGAAATTTTACATTATTATTTAATAATTCAGTTAAAGGAGTTATAAATGAAGTTCTCATTAGGCATAACCAACAACTGTTTTTAATCTAGGGTAAAGCTTTTAGGTTGAATAAAGAAAATATGAAGCAATGCTTCTGTTTTACCATAGAATTTTTTTCTAAGATCTTCTAATTAGTGCATCATTAAAAACGTAAAGGTTTACTGTTTTGGTGTTAGAGGAAGTTCAGCAGTTTCCACATCAATCTCCTGGAGTGGTGGCCTAGTGAGCATTGTGCCAGCTTTGGGTCCCTGAGCAAGACCCTTAACCCCAGATTTCTCCCCGGGTGCAGCACAGTGGCAGCCCACTGCTCCCCGAGGGGATGGGTTAAATGCAGAGAACAATAAATAAAGAATAAAAATGTATTGAAAACGATTTTTAATAAAATGACCGAAAAAACAATGATTTTGGCTTATTTTCTTTCACAAAACATACAGTTGAATGAGTTTCTCACCAATGTGATTTCTCGTTTCCACAGGTCACACATGAGAAAGGCTTCTCAGCTGTGTGGGTTCTTATGAGTTTTTAAACTGCTTTTTTGACCAAATCTTTTTCCACAGTTCACACCTGAGAAAGGCTTCTCTCCTTTGTGAGTTCTCATGTGATGCATTAAATTACTTCTATCCATGCAACTCTTTCCACAGGTCTTGCATGTGAAAGGCTTCTCACCTGTGTGAGATCTTATGTGCTTTTTTAAATTGCTTTTTTGACTAAAACATTTTCCACAATTCACACATTCGAAAGGTTTCTCACCTGTGTGCGTTCTCATGTGACAAGTTAAATTACTTCTATGACTGTAGCTCTTTCCACAGGTCACACATGCAAAAGGCTTCTCACCTGAGTGAGTTCTCATGTGAATATTTAAATAGTCCTTTTGACTAAAACCTTTTCCACAGGTCACACACGAGAAAGGCTTCTCACCTGTGTGAATTCTCATGTGACTATTCAAAGTCCCTTTTCGAATAAAAGCTTTTCCACAGGTCAGACATGAGAAAGGCTTCTCACCTGTGTGAATTCTCATGTGACTATTTAAAGTCCCTTTTCGAATAAAAGCTTTTCCACAGGTCACACATGAAAAAGGCTTTTCACCAGTGTGAGATCTAATGTGAGTTTTTAAAAGGTGTTTTAGGCTAAAGCTTTTTCCACAGGTCTTGCATGTGCAAGGCTTCTCACCTGTGTGAGATCTCATGTGATTAGTTAAATTGCCTTTTTGACTAAAACATTTTCCACTTTTCACACATGCGAAAGGTTTCTCGCCTGCGTGAGCGCTTATGTGCTTTTTTAAATTGCCTTTTTGACTAAAACATTTTCCACATTTCACACATCCGAAAGGTTTCTCACCTGTGTGAGTTCTCATGTGAGAAGTTAAATTACTTCTATGACTGTAGCTCTTTCCACAGGTCACACATGCAAAAGGCTTCTCACCTGAGTGAGTTCTCATGTGAATATTTAAATAGTCCTTTTGACTAAAACCTTTTCCACAGGTCACACACGAGAAAGGCTTCTCACCTGTGTGAATTCTCATGTGACTATTTAAAGTCCCTTTTCGAATAAAAGCTTTTCCACAGGTCAGACATGAGAAAGGCTTCTCACCTGTGTGAATTCTCATGTGACTATTTAAAGTCCCTTTTTGAACAAAACCTTTTCCACAGGTCACACATGAAAAAGGCTTTTCACCAGTGTGAGATCTAATGTGAGTTTTTAAAAGGCTTTTTAGGCTAAAGCTTTTTCCACAGGTCTTGCATGTGCAAGGCTTCTCACCTGTGTGAGATCTCATGTGATTAGTTAAATTGCCTTTTTGACTAAAACATTTTCCACTTTTCACACATGCGAAAGGTTTCTCGCCTGCGTGAGCGCTTATGTGCTTTTTTAAATTGCCTTTTTGACTAAAACATTTTCCACATTTCACACATCCGAAAGGTTTCTCACCTGTGTGAGTTCTCATGTGAGAAGTTAAACTGCTTCTAAAGGGGAACTTTTTCCCACAGCTCATACATAAAAAAGGCTTCTTAGCCTTCTCTGTTCTTGTGTGTGTACTCAAGGGACTTTTTTGAGAAAAGTTTTTGTAACCAATTTTAAAAGAATATATATTTTCATCAGGGTGAGGTTTGTTATTTTTTTGTTTTGAAATGTCTGCAGTTCCTTTCTGCCGTTTGGTTTTCTCACATTTCTCATTTTCCTTCTGCTCTTCTCTCCTTTTTTGTGGGTCCTCAAAGTTTCCTTCCTGATTCCAGTTCTCAACTTCAGGGGAGGCCTGAGAGACAAGTTGGTTCCAGTTCTGTTCTGCTTTAGTGGGGAGTGTCTGTACATTAGAAGGAATCATTAAAATGTCATCAGTCTCCTGTTTCAGCACAAGTTGCTTTTCAACCTGACTGATGCAGAGTTGCCTCTCTTCCTCTTTAAGCTGTTGATGTTCTTGTTCCTCTTCCTCTACTTTTCTCTGCCGGGGTTCTGGTTCCTCCTCATCTAAAGTGGAGTTTCCCTCCTGGTTGCTGAGCTCATCTTCACAGACATAATATTCTTGGGGACCTGGGGAAAAAAAGATGAAACGAAAACTTAAAAATGTGATTTAAAGAAAGTACTGTTCACGATGATGAGACTGGACTGCAAAGTCAATTACCATGGCAATTACAGATAGACAACAGACTGGAGACACAGAGTCTGACATACTTGGATTGGACAAAATGACTGATCAGGGGTATAGTATGATCTTATTCATCAATGTGTTGAACAGAACACTGATGTCATACTGTTCATGCTCCTGAACGGGTGTACACAATTGATCCTACTTTAACGTCTGTGGGAGGAATTAACGGGGCTCTCTCTGGCGTCCAGAAATCTGTCCGTCACATAGTCGTGTATGTGAGCCCAGTACTGAAGCTGTAAACATCCCTCTGCCTTTTAGATTAAATATGGTAAAATATAGTTTTGGTGTCAAGAGTCTACAATAGAGACATCACATTATACAGTTTAAGAAGCTGGGGTGACCGCAGCCAGGTCAATTCCTTAACATGTGGCGTTTCTGCCCCGGCTGTCTTTATTTTCTTGAGAAGGTCCACAAAGGGAGAGGACATCACAGCAGCAGCTGCAAAGATAAAGGAAGATGGTAAGGTGTGATGTCAGAATTATGTGAGCAGAATTTTTGTAACTTTTAAGGGCAGAGGAATGTTTCAGGATAATTGTTTGCAAACGTGTCGTGGAAAGTAAGTTGCGTGCAGATACGACGGTATGAGTCCGAGGGACTCTGGCCCGGTCCCTGAGGAATACTGTAGCCTTGAGAATGTGGGTTTAGAGCTCCATTTTAGGAAAATGCACCTTTCTCTGTCAGAAAGGCAGATTTAATATTTTACACAAACAACCACGTGGTCGACTTGGTGTTAAAGTCTTTGAACATTCTTAATCAAAAACAAGTTTTTCTGTATGAGAAAAGATAAAAGGAAGTACTTCGTTTTAATGTGGTGGCCCCAAGTCGTAGGTGGATATTGGGTTTAAATGGTTCCCTATGGGTCTCCTAAAGCACTTTAAAATACTTATCCACGGATATTTGGCAAAAGTACATGTAGATCACATTAAAACAACTGGGCCAGTGTAAAGCACAAAGCCAAAGCGTAAAACTGCATGTAAGTGTTATTATGGCTGACTGTCGGGATCGTTATCACCCTCACCCTCTCGTCTTGAAGTAGGTGATGCGCTTAAGATATTAAATAATATACATTTCAACATTGAGTCGAAATGTTTCAAAAATGAAAGATCACAGATTTGTGGAAAAAATAGTGGAAAAAACAGGCCTGTGTGTGTTTTTGTCCCGTCTAAATCATTCCTTGTACTGATGAATAATTATGTTAGACAAAGTGTAAATCAGTTCACTTAAAGGTTTACCTTAGACCTCAGAAATGTTTCCTGGCCTTTTGAAAAAAGACAAGTTATAATTTTGATAAAAGAACTACTATGTTATCATTAAAGAAACACCCTTTTATGTCTATTTTGAGGTTTAAAAAAAGAGGATAGACAGGATAATATTTATGGATAATGATGTAAAAATAATATCAGTTTCCAACATGAAAAAATATTGATTTAAAATTAAATATTACTGGCACTTTAACTATCATTCTTTTGTGAAAATTAAAAGCAATTATCCCAAACCTGCATTTATTATCATTATCACATTTAAATACCTTAATAAAAATATAATTTGTAGCCAAAGTTGTAAGGAGCCACTGTGGAAGGTCCATAGAGCCACAGGTCCCAGAGCCCTGCCTTAGACCAACTGAGATTTGGATAGTTGTATATATTTCAAGGCAATACTAGCAGTGAATGCACTTGGTCAAAAGAATATAAAGAAATCAAAAGTCTGAAATAAGTCAATAATCTATGTATTGATGAGATAGACATAATTGTGCTCCTTGGGAGAAATTTTCCTTAGTTTGTTTTCTTGTATTTTGGTTATTTCTTTGTTGAATTTTTCTTTGCATTTATTTCTGGCATTTCCAATAAAATAAAGTAACTGTATTCAAGGTAGTTATGCAGATAATTTGAAACAGGGAGATGTTTTAAAACAAAATAACATAGAAAGGAAAGAAAAGATGTTGTTTGCTAGACCTTCCCAGGATCAGCCAGAACTTAGAAACATCACATTAGACTGACACTAAGAGGACCAGGTTTTGACTGCATGCCTTACCTAAATACTAACTTTTTCTGAGCTGCTTGCTTTCCAGATGCAGGACGGAGATCCTGAAATGCCACCTTTCTTCCAACAGAAGACTCTGAGAAGTGAGCTTTTGCAGGCGTACAGTAAAAAGTCAATCAAATTCGGACATGCAGGGATAAACGGATATGATTAAATTATCCAAAGTTTTAACCATCTTAAGGTAATTTAAGATCTTCCAGCAGAGAAAGGTGGTGGCTTTATAATTTTGTGTTGGTTTTCTTTTCTGACCAGTATTAAACACTCCTATCCTGCTTTCTGCTCATTTCTTTGCAAATAAACCTGATTAATATTATTGGGATGTGCCAACAGAGAGGTTTTAATCTCTTTTTAGACCTTCTCAGCTGCTGAATGGAGTACCAGACTGTGCAGATAAGAATTATTTTGCACCACAATATTAATTTACGTGATGGATGCATAGAGCAACTTTATAAATAATATGACGATAACCTGGTTTGAGAATGTATAAATGTTGGTAACTGTAGCATTGAGATGGAGATAACTATATCAAAATAGTTTGAACGCCGACTGATTCATCCTGACAGCTTGAAATGGTGCAAACGTGCCAACAGGGGGCAGGATGGACAACATTTTAAAGACAATTTTTTACTGTTTACCCTTTTCTTTTTTATTTTGCCAATGACAAGGATGGTTTGATGTGAAAAGGTGTAAGAAAAATGAATATAAAAGAAACAATATGTCAGGATGCAGCTTGTAGGCTGCAGTCTCTCTCCCTCTCTCTCTTTCCTGCGCAGCCTGATTGGTTCCACCTGTCAGGCTGCAATCAACCTCCAACTGCTCCCACCTGGTTCCACCCTTATTTAAAACTCACCTCATTCTGCTCTCGTCGCCGGTCCGTAGCGTTCACTCCCGCTCCGTCGCTGCCAGAATCCTTATCAGCTCAGTTTTTGTTCCAGTCAGCCATTAGAGTTTCCGTCACCTTTGTTTTGTTCCAGTCAGCCATTAGAGTTTCCGTCACCTTTGTTTTGTTCCAGTCAGCCATTAGAGTTTCCGTCACCTTTGTTTTGTTCCAGTCTCTGCCTAGATCCAGCTCAGCTCTGTTCCACTCCAGTTCTCGTCTCTAGTCCACGGCTCCGACGTTCTGGTCACTTTACTGAACAGAAAAGTGTGAAACAACTGAAAATATGTCTTATATTCTAGGTTCTTCAAAGTAGCCACCTTTTGCTTTGATTACTGCTTCACACACTCTTGGCGTTCTCCTGATGAGCTTCATTTCACTTGAAATGGTTTTCACTTCACAGGTGTCCCCTGTCATCTTTAATGAGTGGGATTTCTTGCCTTATAAATGGAACCATCAGTTGTGTTGTGCAGAAGTCAGGTGGATACACAGCTGATAGTCCTACTGAATAGACTGTTAGCTGCTTTTTTCTTGCCATAATACAAATTCTAAGTAAAGAAAAATCAGGCCTTCATGGTAAAACAGCTGCTAGGAAACCACTGCTAAGGACAGGCAACAAGCAGAAGAGACTTGCTTGTGATAAAGAACACAAGGAATGGACATTAGACCAGTGGAAATCTGTGCTTTGGTCTGATGAGTCCAAATCTGAGATCTTTGGTTCCAACCATGGTGTCTTTGTGCGACGCAGAAAAGGTTTAACGGATGGACTCTACATGCCTGGTTTCCACTGTGAAGCATGGAGGAGGAGGTGTGATGGTGTGGGGGGGCTTTGCTGGTGACACTGTTGGGGATTTATTCAAAATTGAAGGCATACTGAACCAGCATGGCTACCACAGCATCTTGCAGGTACATGCTATTCCATCCGGTTTGGTTTAGTTAAACCATCATTTATTTTTCAACAGGACAATGATTCCAAACACACCTCCAAGCTGTGTAAGGGCTATTTGACCAAGAAGGAGAGTGATAGGGTGCTGCGCCAGATGACCTGGCCTCCACAATCATCGGACCTGGACCTAATGGAGATGGTGTGGGGTGAGCTGGACCGCAGAGTGAAGACTAAAGGGCCAACAAGTGCTAAACATCTCTGGGAACTCCTTTAATTGTTGGAAGACCATTTCAGGTGAAATGAAGCTCATCAGGAGAACGCCAAGAGTGTGTGAAGCAGTAATCAAAGCAAAAGGTGGCTACTTTGAAGAACCTAGAATATAAGACATATTTTCAGTTGTTTCACACTTTTTTGTTAAGTAAATAATTCCACATGTGTTAATTCGTAGTTTTGATGCCTTCAGTGTGAATCTACAACTTTCATAGTCATGAAAATAAAGAAAACTCTTTGAATGAGAAGGTGTGTCCAAACTTTTGGTCTGTACTGTATATATATATATATATATATATATATATATATATATATATATATATATATATATATATATATATATATATATATATATATATATATATAATAAAAAACACAAAGAAAGTAAAGACAGCCTTACTGTTGATAGGAGCAGCAGTTAATGGAAAGCTGCTATCAGTCTCCTCCTTCACCAGGAGCTGCTCTCCTTCCTGACGGGCCCCGGGTTCCTCCTGTTCCTCCTTTATGTGGAGGGGCTCTGACTCCTGCTGCTCCCCCTCAGGACTCTGTTCTTCAGGAGCCTCTTCTTTAACATCTGCAGCCACTGAAACACATTACATGCTTTATCAACAACTAGATCTGGACAACGTTCCAACCATGCCAGCAGACTGGGAGCTCCACGCCGCTGTGCGCCGTCCTGGTGAACGCTCGCTCACTTTCTGATCACACCTTTGTTCTCAACCACTTCATCTTAACACACCAGCTGGATTTCCTCATGCTGACGGAGACCTGGACCAAACCAGGTGATGACAGCTTTCTCAGAGCTCCTCCCCCTGGCTTTTCCTTTCTGAACAACCAAGACTTCCAGGCTGTGGAGGTGGGTTTGCCACTGAATACAACCAGGCCATCAGCTGCTGCTGCAGTCCATCCAAGAGCTACAGGAGCTTTGAACAGCAATTATTCCTCTTACTGTCCACATCCTCTACCCTGTGGGCTGTTTTATATCGTCCTCCAAAGCACTTCAAGGACTTTATTGCTGAATAATTCCAAAATATAACAGGCTTCTAATTTGTGAAGGTTTTAATATTCACCTTTGTTGTCCATCCAGCCAGTTAGCCGATGAACTCCAAAGCCTGATTATCTCTGTGGATCTGATACTGAGGAAATGTTTAGAAGAAATCAATGCCTGGATGTGCCAAAATGTTCTTCAATTGAATAAAAATAGAAAACTGAACTAATAACATTTGGACCAATAGAGGAGAGATCAAAGGTTAGCACACAGCTTCAGCTGCTTCAGCTAGGAACCACTGATCAGGCCTGAAACCTGGGAGTAGTGATGGACTCAGACCTGAACCTCCAAAAACATCTAAAGACAATTACAAGGTCAGCTTTCTATCACCTGAGGAACATTTCCAGGATTAAAGGACTGATGTCTCAGCAGGATCTGGAAAAACTAATCCATGTTTATCTTTAGTAGAACTGATCACTGCAACGGTGTTTTCTGAAGGTTAAACACATATCTAGAATACAGCCTAAATGTGTTATTATTTAGGCTGCTTTTCTTTGAAACAAAAGCCATTATCACTGGTCCCAAGGAACCCACCCTAAGTTGGTACTACTGGTAAAGAGTCGTTAGAGGTGGAAGTAATCAGTGCTTCAGTTTAAAAAGGACAATAAAATAATTTGGGGAAAAATTTGGTTCTTTGAGGTGGGAAATATTTTAAAATATATCTGGATGTAAATAAAAATGACAGAATAAAAGTGGGTGGAGTCGGAAAATCATTTAAGATACATAAAGATAAAAGACTTCAAGAAAAACAGATGAAAAAAGTGCATTAAAGCAGAGCTAAAATATGATAGTTAAATATTAAAATAAAAACATTTGTAGCCGATCAATTGGTCGATTATTGAATGTCCTTATAACTTGGTCATATTTAATGTCACAGTTTTATATTTTAGCAACTAGTATTTATTTTTATGACTCATTAATATCTCTGTGTATGTATTCTGAATTGTGGCAGGATTGGCCCTCCATAGGTAAAACAGCCAGAACAAAACATGCAACCCTCTTTCTAGACAAGAAAGCAAAAAGCTGTTCTGAGGAACTTTTCCACGCAGGCAGACCAAAAAGACTTTATGCTGAACTACATGCTAAGGACAGTCTAAGCTAGCTTAGCATGTAGCAGCACAGCAGCTAATGCTAGCTTAGCATCACAGCAGCTAATGCTAGTTTAGCATCACAGCAGCTAATGCTAGCTTAGCATCACAGCAGCTAATGCTAGCTTAGCATCACAGCAGCTAATGCTAGCTTAGCATGAAAGCACCGCCAGGCTTAGCCAGTTTTCTGGGGGAAACCCTGCAACGAGTTGTGATGAAGAGGAGGAATCCATCAGCTGCTGAAAACGGCTCCTAAACTTTAGCTCCATCCACACAGTTAGCATGAAGAAGGAAATCTCCAAACCTGATGGGTGCAGCAGAACTCTGGGCTGGAAAACATCCCCCATCATTGGTGTCTCCTCTGCTGCGTCCTGCCGCTCTTTGAGCTCCTGCTTCCCTCCAGTTTCTCCGCTGTGCCTCCAGCTGCTGGACTTCTTTCCAGACTTCATCACCTGCAGGAGATGCTGCTCTATTTCAGCTTCTGGACTCACAGCAGAACAACAAAGAACCGGACAGGAGGACCCACGTGGCTGCACGGAATGAAATCCTGGGGTCTTCTTCTTCTTCTTCTTTTTGTTTAATGGCAGATTGCAACCTTAACTTTTAGGTGCATACCGCCACCTACTGTACCGGAGTATGTAGCATGGGCCATATCAATTTGATGATTATTTATATCTATATCCATATTTCTATATTTATATACATTTATATCCATATTTCTACACATCTATATCTATACTTCTATATACCTATATATCTCTATCCATATTCCCATATCCATATTTCTATATATCTATATCTCTATATATCCATATATATTTATCTATCTATACATATACATATATACATACAAAATATACATACATCCATATATACATATACCTTTAAATCTTATAATATAATCCTGTATTCTTAAGATATTTAATAACAGTTTTCTGCATTTCCTTTATCCCCTCTCCTGTTGTTCCTATTAATCCTTTCAAATTCCATTCCCTTCCAATTTGTCTTGTCTTTTGTTTTAATTCTATCCTTTCTTTATCATATTTCCTACAATATAATAAAATATGTTCTACATTTTCTATTACTTTACATTCTATACATTCATCTGTTTCACTTTTCTTTAATAAAAATAATGTTTTATTTAACCCAGTATGATCAAATCTTAATCTAGTTAACATAGTCTCCTCTCTTCGATTTTTCCTTGTCACACCCTTGGCATTAATAGATTTCTGTATCATATAATAATTTCTTCCACTTTTATCCATTTTCCATCTATCCTGCCATTTTTCCTTAATTTCTTTTTTAATTATTGCCTTAGCTTCTCCTTTCCCATACGGTATATTTATAATATTATTTGTTCTAATTGATTTTTTAGCTATTTGGTCTGCTCTTTCATTTCCATTTATTCCTACATGGGCTGGAACCCAACAAAACTTTATATTTATATACATTTTTTGTATTCTGAACAAACTTTGATGTATTTCTAATAATAAATCTTCTCTATCTGATTTCATATTTTGTATACTGTAAAGTGCTGCCAAAGAATCAACACAACAAACTACTCTATCAGGTTTTACTTCCTCTATCCATTGTAATCCTATAATTATTGCCATCATTTCTGCTGTATATACTGACATCTGATCAGGTAATCTCCTACCGATGCTTACATTCATCATTGGAATATATATTCCTATACCTACTTTTCCTTTATCATCTTTAGATCCATCTGTATATATATCTAAATAGCTATAATATTTAGTTCTTATATAATGATTTGCCATTTGACCTCTCCTTCTGTTTACCCACTCTTTTTTTAATTCCATTATATAAAAATCTACCTCGACATTTGGAAATAACCAAATAGGGATATTACTTATAGGTCTAGGTGAGTTAAACCATATATTTCTTATTTTATATTCTTCTGATTTATCTTTTATTATCCATCCAAAACCTTTACCTTTAAAAGAATTATATTCCCAACACTCTTTTATAACACTTTTTGCTATATTTTCATTTCCACATCCATATAACCGACACCAGTATGTAAGCATGAGCTGATCTTTTCTTAAATCTAAAGGCACTTCTCCTAACTCTACCTGCATTGCTTTAGTTGGTGTTGATCTTATTGCACCAGTACAAATTCTCATTGCTTTATTAATTACTCGTTCTATTTTCATTAAATTTGTTTTAGCTGCTGCTCCATATATATAACACCCATAGTCTATTGTTGATCTCATTAAAGCCCTATAAATATGCACCAATGATTGTTTACTTGCTCCCCAATCTTTTCCTGCTACTGCTCTCATGAGATTTATGATTTTCTTACATTTCGTCTCTATTTTTTCTATATGTGTTCTCCATGTTCCTTTTTGATCTAGCCATATACCCAGATATTTAAAATTACTTACTGTCTCCATTTTGTGACCATATAGTTCCAAACTCTGTTCATTTATCTTTTTCTTTTTTGTACATATCATATTACAACATTTACTTGTCGAGAGCTTAAAGCCCCATCTATATGACCATTTTTCAATTTCTCCTATTGCCTCCTTGATTCTATTTCTTACTATTTTGGATTCTCTTCCTCTTGTCCATATGGCCCCATCATCCGCATATAAAGCTGATCCAATCCTTCTATCTAGTTTCATAAAAATATCATTAATCATTATATTAAATAATACTGGACTAATAACACTTCCTTGCGGAATTCCATTATTTATTTCAAATTGTTCTGAAATTTCAGCTCCTACTTTAACTATAATTCTTCTTTCTGTTAGAAAATTTAGAACCCAATTATAAAATCTACCCCTAATTCCTATCATATTTAATTTAATTAATAATCCTTCCCGCCACATTGAATCATAAGCCTTTTCTATATCTAAGAACACAATATTCATTATTTCTTTCATTTTAAATGCTTTTTCCATCTCATTACTTACTTTCACCACAGCATCCATAGTAGAACGACCTTTTCTAAATCCACTTTGATATGGTGCATATATTCCTTTTTTCTCAAGAGTATAATTTAGTCTTCTTACTAATATTTTTTCCATCCATTTACATAAATGTGATGTTAGGGCAATAGGTCTATAATTTCCAACTTGATTAGGATTTTTCCCAGGCTTATTAAAAGGCAATATTAATGCACTTTTCCATCTTTTTGGCATTTTACCTTCTCTCCAAATTTTATTAAATAATTGTAATATAAGCTCAAATGCTTTCTCAGGTAATTTCTGAAACATCATATAACTTAACTTATCTTCTCCTGTTGCGCTATTTCTGATACCCTTTAATACAATTTTTAATTCATTCATATTTATATCTGCATCTAATGCATTTTCCTCACTTTCTTTGTGAATAAATATATCTCTATTTTCTACTAGGATCTTCTCCATATGCTGTCTATGCTTATTATCTAAATGGTCCCCATTATGCACACTAGCAAACTTCTTTCCCAGTGCATTAGCTTTTTCCTTATCTGTTATTGCAATTACTCCATCATCCTCTAATACTGGTATTTTAACAAATACTTTAGTCCCACTCATTTTCTTTAACATTGACCAAACCTCTCCTATTTTAACTTCACCTCCTATTGTAGAACAATAACTTTTCCATGTATTTCTCTTACTGTTCTTTATAACTCTACGAACTTTTGCTCTTTCCCTCTGATAATTAATCACATTTTCTTGACTCAGATTTTTCTTTAACATTCTAAATGCTTTATTACGTTCTTTTATTGCTTTTGTACATTCATCATTCCACCAAGGTATTGTTTTTTTCTTTCTCCCCACTGATTTATAAGGTATACTCTTTAACGCTGCGTTTAAAATTATCTGGGTGATCTCAGAATAACATTCCTCAATATCTTCCTTCATTGAAATTGATTCTACTGATTTGTTACATATTTCTTTAAATTTTTCCCAATCTGCTTTTTCAAACATCCATTTCTTATGAATAGGCCTTTCTTGTATATCTATTTTAACATTAACTGAAAATATTATTGGATAATGATCACTTCCTATACTTGTGTTTTCCTCAACATTCCACTCACATGAATTTGCCAGACTATCTGATACCATGGTGAGATCAATACATGTGACCATGTTAGAATGGATATCTATTCTAGTCCCTTTTCCATTATTTATACATACTAATTGTCTAATATCCATTAAATTTTCTACTACTTCTCCATTACTATCAGTATGCTTACTTCCCCAAAGACTATTATGTGCATTAAAATCTCCACACCATATTTCTTTCCCATTCCCTATTCTTACGTTTTCTAATGTTTCTAATTTTAATGGTTTACAAGGATTATATAGATTAATTATCATTAATTTTTTATCTGCTTTATATATTTCTACTATTACACATTCTATTTCTATTGAATTTACTATTCTTCGAAATGATATTTCTTCCCTTACAAATGTTGCACATCCCCCACCCTGCTTACCATCTCTATCTAATCTAACGGATTCATATCCAGGTATAATAAAATCAAGATGAGGTTTTAACCATGTTTCTTGTACACAAATAACATCTGGTTTAACTTTGGAATCTGTTACATATTTTTTAAGTTCTTGTCCATTTGCTATCAAACTTCTGGCATTCCATTGTAAGAAATGGAGTACCATTATAATTTTAATTAATACTTTGAGACCCTCCATCATTATTGATACTTAACATTTCATGAATATCTTCAGCTTTAATATCTTTGATATCTAGAAACTCTATGGCAGCTTCTACCACTGTTTTGATTCTATCACTTTTTCTTTGTTGCCTGGATGTAACATTGATGACTTTGCATATGAAAGCTATAAAGCCCTTCTTTTCTACAATCATTGAATTTTCTTCCACTATACACTTATGGCTACATGTCTGCTGTGAAATCTGAGTTCTTTCTGGCTGAGCTCTCCTTGTGTGTATTCTCTGGGGTAGTCCTTCCTGTCTCGTACCATCATTTAATTGACATTCTGTTAATCTGTTTTGTTCCATAGCACCAACATTTCGTACAGCCTCTGCATATGACACTTTGTTTAAGATTTTATATTTCTGTACTTCTTTTGCTTGTTTCTGAACCTCACATCCACCATAAGCAGCACTATGCTCTCCCCCACAATTACAGCATTTTAATTTAGCATCCTTATTACATTTACCATACTCATGTTCTCCCCCACATTTTGCACATCTTTGCCTCCATTTACACTGTTGCACTGTGTGTCCCATCCTCTGACATTTAAAACATCTTAAAGGAAGAGGAATATATTCCCTAACTTTATAATTTATCCATCCAATTTTCACTTCTGGAGGCATTGTTTTTTCAAACACCAGCAACACAGACAAGCTATCTGTTTTACTGCCACCTGTTTGTTTGGAGTCTTTTTGCCTCTATTACTTTCCCACCTTTTACTTCTTTCTTCAGTTCTTCCATAGAAATTTCTAAAGGGACATTTGAAATTACTCCTCTTAATGTAGCTGCCATTCCTGGTATGTGAACTTTAATTTTTTCTCCCCCGAGATCTTTCATTTTTAATATCATTTCTTGCTGTTTTTTACTTACTGCTGAAATCAAGATTCTTCTATTATTTAACAGTTTAGCATATTTAATCATTCCTATTTCCTTTTCTATTGCTTTAGTGATTTGAACTGGATGAAAATGTCCCTTCTCGCTGCTAAGTGTAATTATAGCTTTCCATTCTTCCTGTTTTCTTTCCTCGTAACTACGGCTATCATCTGCTTTAGCTTTAATCTTTTTAGCATTTTTCCTTGTGCTATTTTGTTCTTCACTACTCACTTCCGACCAAGATTTCTTTCTTGCCATTTTGGTTTGACTTATCTCCATATCGGAAGTCCATTCATCATACTCATCACCATCAGAACTATGGCCCATTGCTACACTCACGGTACAGCTGGTTGCTATCTGCTTTGTCCAACTTGTTTTCTTCAAATCTCCCGCCAATGTCTTCCGCCGTGTTCGCAATCCTCTTCCTCCGTCCGCTCTCTTCCGTCTCAGAGTGACACTCCCCCCTGTCAGGCCCCCTGTCAGGCCCCCTGTCCTGCCACCCTCCTCCCCTCCTGGGGTCCGTTCTTCGTACGTTGCTTAAAACATCCAAGATCTAATGAAACATCCGAGATGACTTCATCCGGCTAATCATGATCCGGCTAATTGGGTTCTTCATCACACCTGTTGTTTATGATTAGTATGGCTGGATTGAGTTATCTGAGACAACTGCGCGTTCATGCGTTTGTTTAAAAGGGGAAATGTATCGACAGTAGAAACAATGATCAGCAACGCTGCTATTGGCTGTTCAGCATGGACAAAGAACGCCCACAGTTTTTCTCCCAAGCAGAACAAGAGCTTGGAAGGTTATGCTGAATTTGAGTCATTAATTAAAACACCTCAAAATCTGTTAAAGCCAGGAGAGAGGGCTGGCAAAAAGCAGCAGACAAATTAATGCGTAAATACTGTCCATGGTAGATGTTTCTATCACTTTCTACAGTATGAATTTTTGCATTTTAATAATCTCATATTTACTTTGTTCTTTTATGTCAGAGCCTCCACAGGACCCACTAGAACATGGGGACAAGTAAAAGTGAAATACAAGAATATTCTACAAAATGGTAGCCTTTAATTATTATACTTTATTTTAAAAAGGCACTTGTTATGTCAAGAGATCCAAATTTCAGTGTCATTCCTTAGACACGGGAAGTAAAGGACATGTGCAAACTGGGAATTTTAACAAAAAAAATCTTTATCCATAAAAAATGAAAATTTTCCTTTTCCAAGTCATCCACAGTTTACACGGTAAAACTGTATTGCTCCGTGGCTAGATAATCCATCCATAGTTTTTTCTAATACAATATACGGCTGGACAGGAAGCAAGCCTTTCAAAGTAAAACTAAACTTCACAATAAAATGGCCCGAACAAATCTTCTTACTGAATAGGATAAAAATAAAAAGCAAACCATCATACAAATAACTTAAATATTTTAGATTTATGGCTCCAACACCACTTTTTCCTCTTTAAAAGCCACTGTTAAATGATGTGTTTGTCTGTTTATAACAGCCACCAAGAAAATCTCTCTACAATTACACTGTCGCGCTGCGCTAAAGGATCCTGTCTATTGCGCGATTAATTCGAAAAACTCTGAAATTATTCTTGCACCTTCCCCAACAGGTTGCAGTCGTAAAAATGGACATGGCTACGGCAGACTTCCCTATCTCCTCCGCTTATACAGCCGTGATCTAATCTTGTTTACATGAAATAAGCCTGCTCTCGAGCAGGCTTAAGCTGGCGCACATGTTGCTATGACAACAAGTCCAGGATGTCTTTCGAAGAACCAAACGATCCAAGATCATGCCAAATCGTCAACAATGAAATCCTGCTAACTGAGTTAGCGATGTACGAAGAACGGACCCCTGATTGCACAAAGCAGAAAGTGGCGTGGACAGACCACGTGACAAACCCATACCAAATACGGACATGGCGCCATTACACTAGTGATGGGTCCGGCAACACCGATGCGTCGGTGCATGTGTCGAGCTCACAGAGCGAAACCTGTGTCGATGCGCGTCGATGCGCATATCAACACGGGAAAGTCACGTGACCGATACAGGAACTGTTTCGAAGTGACTGACGCGCCAAACTGTGTTTATAACCACTGTTCCCTCTGAGCTGCGCGCGTGTGCATTCGCGCACAGCATCTGGATTCAGCGCGCACAGCAAAGCTATGCTGCGCAGTAAATAAAATCCAAGCTGGACTGTAAACAAAATAATAATAAACCAATTTTTTTTACCATTTTGCAACTCTGGTGAGATGGTGTACCACAGTCTCGCTCTGTGAGCGCCAGGTGCTGATCGGAGCACCACTGATGGATGGGTTGGGCAGACGCCTTTATGGTTGGGCAGGTTGCTCTGTGCGTCTTTGTTCTGAGCCTCGTTTCATAAAAAACGGCTGATCTACACTAAGTAGAAAGCTGCTACTCTGAGTAGTTCTACACCACTCTGTCATGCTCAGCGTTTCTGGTTTCAGAACGGATGCATGAGCATGAAAAAAAGTCCGATCAATGGAACGCAAATAACGTGATTCACCATGGCAACGGTAGGAAATAAGCTTGGTTGTTGCTGCTGAAAACCGCAAGAGAGAATTGTTGAAAAAGTCAATGCATGTGCAATATGAAAGTTATGTGATGGAGAATTAAAGGTATACTATGCAACCGGGGTTGATTTTCCAGCGAGGCTCCCCCCAGAGGGCGAAAGTAAAAGTGCACTGTCGTAAATATGCTCAGCTGTTCTCCTGGTTTCTCCGTCAAGCCAGGCGCGGTTGTTTTGAGCTTAGCAGACAGGCGAACGCAACGAATAGTCGAAAAAACAGCAGTACAAACAATGACTAACACAGTGAAGGTATGAACATGCACACAGAGAGAGAGAGAAACCATTCCAATGCAGTGTTTCCCCTAGGAATTTGCTTACCGGACGACCGGCGGAGCGGGCGGGAGAGAGAGAGAGACAAGCTTTACGTCGATGTCCGGCGGAGCGGAGCGGGGGGGGGGGAGACAACCTTTGCGCGCATATGGAGTTTTTTTTTTTTTTTTTTTTGTAATGTTGGGAGGCGGTAGCGTGAGGGAAACCCTACAATGTTACTTACAATCGCATCAGCAGAAACGTGAGGTCCGCGTCAGCCTTGCAGCCTTCTTTCGCTTTTAGCTCTCGCCATTCGGAAAAAGCTTGGGTTAGGGTTGCCCGATGTTCACCCGTGTACGACTCGTCTTTCTGTCCAGAGCCCTTTTCCTCTTTCTTGCCTGCTCCGACATGGGCTTTCGCTGTTTTATCGCCGGTTCCGCCATGATAACTGCACAGATATCGCCACTGCGCTAGCAACAAACAAGCCTTTCACTGGGGGCGTGTAGCAGTTCTCGCCGTAAAGACCGACTCTCGCGATCTTGCACGAGATTCTGAGCCTGTGGGCGCGGGCCGAGGGCTCCTGCAGTTGCAAGTGCGGTATTTCCCCCACAGACCACCAGGGCGGCCAAGAAAACCTTAGTTCAACCTGAAATGACTCATTTAATCATCCAAAACGGTATGGAACACATTAACTAACTGAAAAATGTTGCATAGTATGCCTTTAAAGCTGTTTTCTCACACTTCACTCGTTCAACACAAAAGGTGGAGTATGTGTGCGTGTGTGTCTGTGTGTGTGTGTGTGTGTGTGTGGGGGGGGGGGGGGGGGGAGGGGCATTGATTACTAAAAGCATTGAAAGGACATGGCAGCAAATCATGATGAAGTGCAGTTTAACCAGGTAAGGTTAAGTTAAAAGTTTTCTTATGTTTAACGGTACTCAACTAAAGCATTAATTGGCTATATTCAACACATGCAATTAATGATGGGATGGTGTGTGTTGTTGAAATAACTGTTCATCTTTTTGCCATTGTTCACCAATCCTTCTAAAAATGAGTTTACACTGATTGTCTTGTAGGTGTTTAATGTGTGCCAACCTCACTTTATATTAACCACATAGGCTATATAGAATGGAAAATTAGAGCTGGCTGTGCCAAAATTTGATACAGAATAAATTATTGCTTTCATTCTGGAACACCTTTAAACTATAACTGAGTAACATTTCTGACAGCACAACATACAGTTGCCTCTGAAAGACTTTCTGCGTCTCCTAAGTTATTAAAAAGCTCAGTTGGCATAAAAATGAAGAGCAGCACAGAGAAATTGTTCAGAACTGAGAGCGTTCCTTCGTTGTCTTAGAAAAACGATGTGCGGCTGAGGATATTGTAATAATTCATCTGACGAACAAATTATTTTTTTGAATAAAAATTTGTAAAATAAAAAAAGCCTGCCCACAATCATCCTCATTCACAACAGGTTTACTTAGAGGTTATTACGTTATGATACAGGTTCACATTATTTATTGGCTGTATCTAAAAAAAATATTTGAAATTATAAATGAAAATATAAAATAATACAATGCAACATACAATGACTTAAATTCTATTATTGTGTATACTGGGTCATCAAATCAGTGTCAGTTAAGTCTGTCAACTAGGATGCCTGTAGTGATTTTAAGGTCCAGCAGGTGTCAGTGTTCAGTCACACAGTATCAATACAGTTTGGCAACGTGTCGAAACGCTTCATGACGCCTCATCGACCCATCACTACATTACACTCCAGAAGTGAAGGGGGCGCTATTTGCTAAACAAGCAGCGGTTCTCACGTTTTTTTCTTTAGAAAATCCTTAGGTAGAGATTTAAGCAATAAATAAATTATGTGACAGCGGCCACAGCTTCATCTCTGTTGCTATCTGGGCCAAGAAGAGTCTTCCTGAGATTTTTCCAATGTCTAGCTCAGTGATTCTAAAATATAAATGACTTCTTAAGTCAGTCCACACCCGCAGCACTCCAGCCTCCAAAGTTATTAAGGAATCCAGGAATCCTTTCCACGTTATATAGTAATAGTGGATGATCTGCCTCCCCAGGATGATGAGCTAAAAGTTAAAAGCTGAAATAACAACAAACAATGCAAATTGGAGAGCAGTAGGAGAACTCAGCAGAGTGAGAAAAATAGACCCTGATGTCCTCCAACAGCCTAAGCCTACAGCAGCATCCACTGTCGCTTCATGCATGCTCAGTATGAGGGATTGCTGCAAAGCCATCAACAATGCAGACGACTGTCCACTGTGGCTCTACGCTCTTTCAGGAGGAGTGAATGCTGCTTGGAGAGACTTGATGCAACCTGCTGGGTTTCCTTAGAGAGGAAACTTTCTGACCAACCTGGAGCATCTGATGGAGTCTGACTTTGGAAAGAGACTTGAGATGATATGTGTTGTTAATTGGCGCTATATAAATAAAATTTAATTGAATATAATACTGTACCCCAATTAACACTTGTACTTGTATATTTGTGCACACCAGCATCTTCAGTGCCCTGTGAACGGGTGTTTCCAAAGGCTGGAGAACTAGTATTGAGAAAAAAAAGTGAAAAAACATGAATTAAAACAAAAAAGCTGTGTAAAATATCCCATTTATTTACTTCAAGTTTTCTCTTTTAAAAGAGTAAATGTCAGCCTTTTCAGTTCTTCCTTTTTCACATTCAGATCATTCAGCTGTGAGATAGATAGATAGATAGATAGATAGATAGATAGATAGATAGATAGATAGATAGATAGATAGATAGATAGATAGAGAGATAGAGAGATAGAGAGATAGATAGATAGATAGATAGATAGATAGATAGATAGATAGATAGATAGATAGATAGATAGATAGATAGATAGATAGAGAGATAGAGAGATAGAGAGATAGATAGATAGATAATTTGTGTAAGAATGCATTGCACTACGTGTGGTGTCAGTAAGTGACAAGATGATATCATTGCCAGATGCATTTAACCTGCAGATAAACTTATACATTAACTTTCTTAAAACAGCTTGTAGGGTACTGACTCTTGCTGTGACAAACATCTCACTCGCACTAGTCCATCTTGGCCGTTTTAAAAGTACCAGCAGAGCATCATTCTAGGCCACCTGCAGCCTTTGCAGGTTGGTTTTTCTATAAGTAGACCACAGGTGAGCAGAGTACAGAGAGGTACAATATGCATTAAACAGTTCCACTTTGACTTCATCAGTACATGCACCAAATTTACGTGCAAGGGTATTAGCTTGAGCATACAACATTCTACATTGTCTATAGATATCATCATCGTCTGACAGATTTTCTGTGATGATGTGCCCAAGATACTTGGTTTTGTTTGTAACACCCAGCACAGTATTTGACAGCCGAAAATCTGAAAACTGAATAGATTTGTCTTCTTTACTCCTATAGATCATGACCACACGTTTAGATGGATTGTACTTGATGTCGTGTTCCAGACCATACTCAGAACAGATGTTAAGTAGTTGCTGTAACCCAGCAGTACTTGGACTAAATATTACTAAATCATCTGCATACATCAGGTGATTCAGTACAGAGTTACCAGCCACACAACCAGTGTTACAAGCTCTCAACTTGGTTGACAGTTCGTCCAGATACAAATTAAAGAGTACTGGGGACAAAATCCCGCCCTGCCTCACCCCATTACTAACTTTGAATGGAGCTGAGACACATTCCCCCCATTTAATCTGTAGTGTTTGCTGAGCATACCAATACTTCAAAATACGAACAATATACTCTGGTACACCTTTTTGTGTCAGTTTCATAAATAGTTTTCTGTGATTTACCCTATCAAATGCTTTCGATGCATCCAGGAAACACATAAAAACTGAAGAGTTCTGCTTATTATATTTATAAATAATCTCTTTTAGAGCATATATACACATATCTGTGCCCAGCCTAGCCTTAAAACCAAACTGGTTATCTGTAGAATTGATAACCTCTAAAATCCTGTCCAGCAGGATTGACTCTATAATTTTTGAAACTATACTGGCCAGCGCTATCGGACGGTAATTATCAGAACTGCCAACCTTCCCAGTTTTATCTTTGATAACGGGCACTAACAGGACACTTAAAATAGAGTCAGGTAAAAGACCGTGTATAAGAAAGGCTGTAAAACAAATGGAAAGTAGAGGAGCTAGCCTTGCACTTGCATACTTTAAATGCTCTGCTGACACTCCATCCAACCCAGTGGCTTTATTGTTAGACAATTTGGAAATAGCTTTATGAACTTCATAAGGCAGGATTTCATCTATATGGTCAACGTTATTTACAGCGTATGGTTCACTATGAATACAATTAAATAATCTACTGTAATGTTGATGCCACAGCTCCAGAATATTAGCAGTGCCTGATATGCCATCAACCGCACAGGGCAGGGATGTTTTGTGGGATGTCATACCTCCAACTTCTTTCCAAAAGTCTTGTGTATTGTTACAAAAGAGTTTTCTGGCCATTGAATCAGTCCTCAGCTTTCATTTTTACCAATATACCGCACAGCATACTTGTATTGGGCATTGGTAAACTTTTTATGTTCAAAGACAGGCCCAAACCTCGGTCTCCCTGCCTGAATCCATTCCTTAGAAGCCTCCCGAGCTCTATTAAAAAATTCAACCACGTGGGTATTCCAACCTGGCCTGATCTTATTTTTCTTTTTTATTTGTTTATGAAGTAGTTTAGTTGGTGCAATCAAAACATTAATTATTTCATTATACACAGAACAAATGGATCCAATGTGCTCAGAATTTTTACAATTAGCATCTCTACAGCTGACTGCTTCTCTATGCAGGTAGATATTCCTAAGTGAGTTATCTGTGCACATTGAATAGGACAGCAGTTCCTCATTTTAGAGTCAGCTCCAGTCTAAGTGTGATTTGTTACTTTCAGAGTTGTGCTTTTCTGTCATTGGTAACCACTGAAAATATATCTGCATCCCAAATGGAATATGATCAGCAGTAGAGAATTCATACAGGATTTTCATGTCAGTCAAAGAGGCATGTGCATCTGCTGTGGTTACACAGTGATTCAACCATGAGGTTGTATGCCATGCCTCACTAATGTATGTAAAACTATCTGTAGGCAGCAGGACTTTAGTTGAGAGAACTAACCCACTATCCTCACAAAACTGGTTTAAATGAGTACTAAATATAAATTTACTATCAGTGATATCAGAGTTCATGTCACCAATAACAAACATTAAAAAACTTGTTATCTTGTATAAAAGAGTTAATAAAAGCAAGTTTGTTAAGTGGAACTGTATATAGTATATAAAGTGGAACTGCCACGCTTTGGTGTGAATCCCTCGTTATTGTAGCTCCACAGCGCCTCTTTCGCCCGTTCAACAATCTGCTCTCGTTACCAGGCCAGATTTAGCGGCTTGGAGCTAAACGCCACCGGTGTTTTTATACGATTCAAAAATCTTCCAACAAAGACTTTCAGACACCAAAATACTAAAATAATGTCAAACAGTCAATGACTGAATGCTCACAACTTCTGTAAGAGTTTTGTTTGCTCTTTAATTAAAAGCTTAGCAGGAAAAATTTAATATTTAAGCATTTAATTCAGCAGCTGAATAGACTCCATATAAAAAGAAGGCCAAACATGTTACTCTGTTCAAGTAAGAGTTTATTAAACCAAAGAACTCCCTGATACAATCAAACTTTTTGAGAAACAACCTATTTAACTAAAATCACGCATCTACCAATAATCAAACGTAAAATGGAAAACCATCAATTAACAATCAGTGAGCAACTGAAAAATGATAAATGTAGATCAACAGGTGATCCATGGTTTACTCCGACTAATCAAATATGTGAATATTTCCACAGTAATGGCCTTTTTGAAGAGTTTCAGTCAGGCTTCGGAGGTCGTCATACAGCTCTGGTGAAGGTCACTAATGATATTCTCATGGCCTCTGATAATGGACTTGTGTCTGTATTTGTCCTGTTAGATCTCAGTGCTGCATTTGATACAGTTGATCACAATATTCTCCTAGAAGGATCTGAATGTGAATGACTTTTGGATTTCCCGTCGAAATGCTTCATAGCTCTGACAGAGATAGAGCAGGGGTACCTTGGTCGGAGCTGCGCAGTACAGCTGAAGAAAACAGCAAGCCGGTCTGCCCCAGCCCCATTCACTTCACTTAGAGTGGGGGTCTTCAATCTTTTTAAGGCTGGGACCCATTTGATTAATGGAGATGGAGATGTCAGTATTGTGCGGAGGGGGCATTTTGACCAGAACATAATATTCATCATGACAGTTGCAGGAGACGTTGCCAATTACTGTATATCATTCCAGCATAATCTGTATTCAGTGTGATTCTATTTAAGTACCCTTGCACCACACTAGTCACAGCATTATGGTCTCTCGCCAGTATGGATCTATTGATGTCTCAGGAAACTAGATTAAATATTAAAATAATAATAATGTGCTGAACAATAAGTGATAAAAATAGTAAAACAAGAAATAAAACACTATAGTTTAAAAAAAAATAGCTGCTCCAGATTGGTCACAGCTGTATTGTCTCAAATATGGATCTGTTTATGTCTCTGTAAACTAGATTTACGGTTAAAAGTCGCTGCACAATGGTCACAGCTGTATGGTCTCTCTTTAGTGTGGCTCTGTTTATGTCTCTGTAAACTAGATTTACGGTTAAAAGTTGCTGCACAATGGTCACAGCTGTATGGTCTCTCCCCAGTATGGATCTGTTGATGCACCTTAAAATCATATCTGGTTCTAAAAGTTGCTTTACACTGGTCACAGCTGTATGGTCTCTCTTGAGTGTGGTCCTGTTTATGTCTGCGTAAACTGGATTTATAGGTAAAAGTGTCTCCACACTGGTCACAGCTGTATGGTCTCGCTCCAGTATGGATCCGTTGATGTACCTTCAAATGATATTTGGCTCTAAAAGTTGCTTTACACTGGTCACAGCTGTATGGTCTCTCTTGAGTGTGGTACTGTTTATGTCTGCGTAAACTGGATTTATAGGTAAAAGTGTCTCCACACTGGTCACAACTGTATGGTCTCGCTCCGGTATGGATCCATTGATGTACCTTCAAATCATATTTGGCTTTAAAAGCTGCTTCACAATGTTCACACCTGAATGGTCTCTCTCCGGTATGGTTCCACTGATGCATCTTAAAATCAGCTAAGGTTCTGAAGGTTGCTTCACACTGGTCACAGCTGTATGGTCTCTCTCCAGTATGGATCCGTTGATGTATCCTCAAATCAGACCTGGCTCTAAAAGTTAAAGCACACTGGTCACAGCTGTATGGTCTCTCTTTAGTGTGAATTTGTTTATGTCTGTGCAAACTAGATCTACGGTTAAAAGTCGCCCCACAATGATCACAGCTATAGCCACAAGGATCCACGCTCTCTCCAGTGTGGATCCTTTGATGTAACATTAAATTAGACTTAGTCTCAAAAGTTTCTAAACACTGGACACAGCTGTACTTTGTTGTTCCAGCCTGACCATGCGCCGTTCCTTTAGATGGTGCGTTGAGGGCTCCACCAGTCTGATGATCTTCATGTTCCTGTTTACAGAGAGGGAGAGATAAAGGCTTTATTTCAACATATATTTTGAAACAACAACCATTTTTTTACATTCCAAAAAGACATCTGTAACACATGCAAATTTTGCAAACATTTCTCTTGAAGCTATTGGACATACATGTGGTGCGCTGCCAGCAGTGTTGCAAAGTTTTTCTAAAGTTTTCTTTTTGGCTTGTTTCAGTGACCTTGCTTATTTGTTCTTTAAAATATGCGCCGTATAACATAATAAATAAATAAATTCACGGAGTTATAATTTATTTTAGTTGGGCAAACTGCTTCCTTGGTACAAATAAACGCACTGTGGGCACGTGAGAGACTCATCCAAGATGGTGGCCTTGCTGGCAACACAATTCCTTAATAGGATTAGCTATCGATTCAAATTTCAAGAATTGAATCGATTCCAAATCTCAAGATTTGGAATCGATTCAATAGCGTACCGCGCACGTGACGTCACCGTCTCAAGAGCAACGCCCCTTTTGCCGCTTAGGTAGGACAAACAGATAGAGAACGCATGTAGCAACCAGCAACAGAACCAGCGATATGACCGACTTTGCAGCCATTAAACTTTCCCAAGACGATGTCCCAGGCGCACGGTTTACTGGTCGCACAGTCGAAGAACACACCAACCTTCAGCTCATACGATGGCTTGAGTGTCGAGGGATTAAAAAGACCGGAAAACGGGCCGAGTTGATCAAACGGTAAGCTTTGGGTTTTTTTTCCTGCGCGGCGTTCATTGTGTCGTCGGCCGTTTTTTTGTTTGTAATCACCGTCCAGGAATCGGTATATGTTGCCAATTGGTAGCTACAAAACGATTGTTTACATCTCAGAATCTTTCCCTTAAGAGATTTCTCTGTTTGTGCGCCATCAGTATGTGAGGCTGCACAGAAGAGCAGATGAAGAGAGAGGAGCCAAAGGCCTGCAGAGCTTTAGGACCCCACACTGCCAAAAAAGTCGGTGGAGAGGCCAGAGGATTAAAAGGGGATAACTCTGTGGTTTATTTAGCCCTATTAGGTACACTGAGACAAGAAATTATCTGTAAATATGCACTTCTCGTGGAACGTGGAAGTATCGCGGAAGTGTTGCGGGAGCGCTGCGGTGCAGCAGCAGCGTGTCTTCACGGCTGGTCGCTGCAACTCTTCGTCAGTCAGAGCGGTTCCACCCAGAATGGACAGAATGACTACCACTCAGTTCTTTTAAAGTGTTATAATATGACTTGTTATATTTTATCAAGTGCGATATCATTTATGTGCTAAGGAAAATGAAAATTGGTAAGGTCGTGCTTTTGTTTAATTAACTTACTCTGCTCTCGGTGCACGACATGCTCAAAATAAACTAAAAAAAAAGTTAAATTCTTCCCTTTATGTTTTACTAGTTTCTTGCACTCTAAATTCTGCCGTGAATTTTCACACCTTGTTCCCCCCCCCCCCCCAAAAAAACTTTTTGTTCTCTTTTTACATTTTTCTCTTTTTTTTTTTTACTTTTCTTGTACATTTCTGCTTCATTTTGGAAATAAAGTGGGCCGTCCTTCATTGGGTATAAAATAAAAAATTCTTTTAAAACTTTAAAAAAAAAACAGAAACCCTGATGCTGAGGACGTCTTTAACCTTCAGGGCTGGATTAAAACCTTTGTAGGGTGTTTAGTCTGAATAATGATCTAACAGGAGAAGATGAGGTGTTTTCTTCACCTGTTTGTGTCGATCATAAATCTCCCAGATTTTCTCCTTTTTTCTGCACAGAATCACTGAAAATATTTTCTAACTTTTTTCTGTTTCTTTATTCTTGTAGATTTCCTGTCAAGTTTTAAACGCTGTAGAAATGAAAAGACCAGAACACTGACCTGTAGATCACTGGGACCAGAGGAGGCGGCTGAGTTGGTCCGGTTGGTGGTGTTCAGAGGGTGGAGGTCCGGTTCGGGTTCCTGGTGTTGATCAACTTTAACCTCCTCATTCTCCTGCTGCTTCACCTCAATCTTCATCTCATGGTTCTCCTCATCCTCCTCGATCTTCATCTCATGGTTCTCCTCCTTTACCTCAATCTTCATCTCATAGTTCTCCTCATCCTCCTCGATCTTCATCTCATGGTTCTCCTCCTCCTCCTCAATCTTCATCTCAAGGTTATCCTTCATCATTCTGGTCCTGCCTGATAAACTGCAGAACCTCTCTGGTCTTCAGATGTTCTGATTCTTCAGCTGAAGCTCTTGGTAGAGATGTTCTGAGCTGCACCCTGGTAGAAACAACAGCTGATCAGGTTAAAGGATTTTTAGACATTTGCTTAGATCTGAAATTTCGACCAATAGTTTTTTTTCCCCATCGTGTCTTTTCTGGTAGTGTAGCATAAAGAATTGTTGTCTTAATGCCAAAATGAGCCCAACAGATTTTACTTTCATAACTGTAGTAATACAGCTTTCACCATAGTGCTCAACTGGATTTATATATACAAGAAGCTTTATTAGGTTTAATTCTGCAACTATTTTATTTACAATGGACACAAACGGGAAGACAAAAGACAAAAAAGAAGACAAAAAGACAAAATGAGACAATTTCTCCGCTTTCCATGCAAAGTCAATAGGAGCCGTTCTACACAGCTGCGATCATCAATAATTATTTGGGATTTCCAGAGGACTTCACCGCTGACATTCCCAAGAGCTATTGCTGAAGCAACAATGCCCACGTGCATGGCCATCGGATGTTCCAACACAACTGGTAAAAGAGGAAAAAACATAGCTTATTTCAACTTCCTGATTCATGAGCCACCGGGCTCGGTGCTGGATTGCCAACTTGAAGAGCGGATTTGCCATCTAACTTCTGGCCAGAGAGAAAACACGTCATATGCAGTGACCATCTCGAAGAAGAATGTTTTGAACATGACATGAGGGCGAGGATTTTCAGTAAGTTATTTTTAAATTTTTAATTTTTAGTTTAGAATTTGCGGGGATGGTCACCGACCAGAGGGGCGGAGGGATACCACATGTGAGGTGGTATCCCTCCGCCCCAGCATGTGCTGGAACGCTTTTATATTTTAATATTTGTACAATAATGACCACCTGCCCTATTTACTAGAGGTTAAATATAACTCAAGTCACTTCAGCGCGATCTCTCCTCCGCTGAAGCGCCTGAAAGCTGTGCTGCAGAGGAGCGCGCGCGCACACACACACACACGTGTATATATATATATCTTCGGGGGCCCAACTGAGTTTGCACTGGAAATAAGTCCGGTTTCTGTCAAGAAACTCTTCTAAAAAATCCATATCGTTATCAGATGATGATGACTCCACGGAACTCCCATCACTGTCACTAAGTACTTCATCACTCTCTGTCACGACGCACTATTTTCCAACATGGTGACGACTGGTGCTCTGTACTAAGCAAACAACAGAGCGTTGGGACTTGCTCAACAGCGGGTCCGCTGAGTGACGTCACAAAATGGGAGGTGACAGTACTATTGTTGACCAAGATGGATTTCGCCACATAAACACGATTAAATGAAAATAATTCTTAATTAAAAAAACGTATAATTTATTGCACAGTATGTAGTAGTTTTATATTTAAAGTACTTTCAGCAGTTTGATTTCTGATTTTGACCGGACTTCTCCTTTAAGACTAAGTTGGTGGCTGATGGTATCAGATTGCCAGATCCACACAGCAAAAGCCTGAAGGTACAGAGCGAGTCTGTGAAATGCTGCCAAGTGTTACGTACCGCGACATATACAGCTGGCTTATAAACACAGCAGGCCAGTACAGATGAGAGAGCATGGAAGCCATGAAACCACCGCTACAATTATTTTATATCGGGACATGTTCAGACATGTTTGTGTAACATACTGGAGAAGGACACGACTGTGTGCTTTGTGAAAGCCAAGGTATCCCCATCCCAACGGGTCAACGACAGTATAAATCTCAGATCTAAATACTTTTAGAGTAGTCACTGTAAAGTAGCCAGACCCGGTGGCATGGGCAGGCATTGGGGGGCCGTGCCCACCCGCTGAGCCAGCCATGCCCGCCCTGGACTGGAAGCTGTTTTTTTTTTTTCTTTTTACCTCGGAGTGGCCATCATTCTATTATTACTATCTTTGATTTGTCAATCATACAATTCAACCAATCAAATCAACGACTGAAGGCAACATGCTAGCCAATCACAGCTGGAGTGGGGCGGGTCACTGGGTCAGACATTCAGCCTTAAGAGACGCCGCGTCTCGGCTGTGGTCACCATCGGTGTCTGTAGAGCGGGGATGGATATTCAGTCTGATTACCAAACAATTACAAGAAGTGACAACGAAGCAAGCGAGAGCGAGCTGGAAGCAGCGCTATTAATTTCTGTTTGAAATGTCAGCATTGAAGTCAACACTGGAGTAAACATTTAGCTAGGAGGGTTAGCTAGACAGCTAGGAGGGTTAGCTAGACAGCTAGGAGCACCAGGAGCAGAACCAAGCAGGAGAACTGCTGAACTGAAGAAACTTGGGTTACTTCAGGCAGAATGAACTCTGCTTTGTTCTGATCCTTGTTCTCTTTGCTGCTGTAATTACAAAACCTCTGCTAGTATGAATTTTTACTTTATTCAGTGTTCAGCCTGACACCAGCGCTCATGTTTATCAGCGTGTAGCTGATGCTGGACTTTGGAGTCCAGACACAGAACTACAGGCTGCTGTATCTCACTGTAAGTTTCCAGCCCAAACAGCATAAAACCTGCCAAACTAAAAAGAAAAAAACAAGCTCAAATCTCAAACTCTCTCATGTTAAAAGCACAGAACTATTAAACACATAAGAACATGCTGTTAGCACACTACTGTGCTGAAGCAAAAAAATAAAACTGCACAAAATGTACAATCAGGCAACCAAATAACACACAAGATCACTTTTAACAATCATGATTTAACAACAACATTTATTTCATGTTGGGAAGCTATTGATAAATAGCTTCCCAACATGAGTAATAAATCTACATTAATATAAACTTAATTTCTCTTACAGAGAATAGCTCAATCAAACATTTCTCTTTCACAGCCATGAAATATTTTTAAGTTGATCAGTAGAACTCAACCCCTCTTTGGGCGTTTACATTGACCAATACAATTTCATAGTGACACTTAATTAACGATTATTCTTTTCTTGTATTATCATAACTAAATAATCAATATTATTCATTATAACCATTATTCATTGTTGATGTCCAATTCGACATTTCATTTCATTTCAAAAATAAATTGACCAGTAAAATGAGTTCAGTGAGATGGCATTTTATTAAAATGGTTTTAGTTTTCTGCCGAAAATTGACAACTATTTGATGTATTTTGTTGATAATTCTTTCTAAAAGCCCAACAAATGTTGTGAAAAGCTTCCCAAATGTTTACATAAGCTATTTTTGTTCCAGCTCAATGTGTTCAAAAGACGCCTAACTGGGATTAAACCTGCCAAATTTGGCAACACTGACTACACTATTGCTTTTTTGTGTGTGCGTTTCTTTAGATTTTTGGATTTTATTGAGAATTTCTTTCTCAGCACCGTAGGAATAGCCACAGAGCCATTGTTCAGCCTCAAGCATATAAAATGTTTTTTGAAAAAGTGTGCCCCCCTGAAAAAATGGAATGCCCCCCCCTGTAATTTGTTTCTGCAGCCGGGTCTGAAAGTAGGTCTAAATCAACAATTGAATATATATTTAGTTACTGGATGTATTGTCTTATTAATCCTTTTCACAGACTCATGCCAGAGAGTTTGCATACATTGTACATGTACGTATATTATTACGAAATGAACGTTTACGTCTTGACTTAAGTATATATCCTATTTTTTTATTTATATAATTATTTAAGTAGAACAATGACCAGTGCAAAATTAAGAGGTCCCGCTTCCACAGCCCGAACGCACACATGCTGGGGCAGCGCTGAGCTTCCTACGGCCTAGGACCAGGAGCTGCCTCCTAACAGCCACGTTTCGGCTAGCCGCATAGCCGCATGCTCTCTTATCAGACTACCAGCTTTCCCTTGGAGTAATTAATGGGCAACCAGACGGCCGTCGCTACGACCAGAGACAACGGGAGAGGTTTGGCAAAGAAATAAACAGGGAAAGTTTAGAATGGTTTACCTAATGTGTTTTCACAGTGTTTTCAAAGCTTGGCTGAGCTAACAGGCATAGCTCCCATTAACATTTTGAAACCAAGTGTTACTGATGTAATATGTGTTGTTTTACGGTTATAACAAACTATATTTCCATAAGGGTTTTATACATTGATGGTATGATCATGTTTGTGTTTTCCGGTCCGCTCAATACAACCAAAGTAGAGCTTAAGGCCTTTTAAAATTACAGCTGAATGTCCGCTAGCATAATGCTATTAGCTTGCAGGATATCATTTGTTTCGTTTTAAACATAATGCTTTTTTTTCCCGCTCCGCCATAGTTTGATAGTGCTATGAGCGTTATTACTGCATTAATATGGAACATTAATGTCGATTTAATGGTGTTTTGTATAACTTTAGTGACCGATCACTACAGCGACCCCTGGCTTCCCAGAGGAATAATTGCATTAATAAAATCACGCGTCCTAAAGTTACAGATTTTACTGAGAAAATCATTCTTTAAAAGATTATTTCATCAAATAATGTTTTGTTTAACCCAGGATTTGCATTGTGAAAGGGTTGAAACAAATAAATGTTCTAAATTAGTTAAGCTCATTCCATGTTCTTTAACTCAGATCTGCGGTGAACCAGGATTCCCTGAATTATTCTGATGAATTTCAACCATTTTATTTTGTCTTTTGTTTCTTTGTGTGTACATAGTTCCTTAGCTTCTTTATTTTCATTTTGCTCAGTAGTTTTAGTTAAGTTTCACTAGCCTAGTAGAGAGGATTTCTTGATTGAAATATGGTGTTAATTCAGATAATTTTTAGTGATGTTCTCTGGATTTTCATTTTATTTCTGTTAATAAATTCTTGAACTTGAAGAGAAGTTGTCTCTCATTTATTCTGTGTGTGTGCAGAGTTTGCTGTTAAAACAATGCCAGTGCTCGAATTCATCCCTTTCAACTATTGTCCTGATATCAGCTGTTTGGGCTCTACCAGGGCCAGCAATGAATTTGCCAACTTCAGAACAGAGGGTTAATCTCCACATCCACACAAAAATCCAGTACCAATGTTATGCTCAAACATAAATGCCGATAGAAGGACTACATTTCAACTACTCAGGCTTTAAAAACAGCAGTTACAGTCCTTACAATGACCCACTGCTCTGATGTTTTCCAGTCCGGTTTTTGTGATCACCACAGTGCTGAGACTGGCCTCGTCAAAGTGTTCATTGATTATCCACATAAATAAAGACAGTGGAAGAACCACAGTGCTGGTTCTGTTGGACCTCAGTGCAGCATTTGACCCTGTTGACCATGATATATTATTAAAGCGACTGGAGAAGTGGGTCAGACTCTCTGGTACACTACTAAACTAGTTCAAATCCTACCTAAAGAACAGGCACCTCTTTGTGTCAATAGGTAACGTTTCATGAGAGCGGACTAGAGTCACATGTGGGGTACCTCAAGTAGTTGCTGTAACCCAGCAGTACTTGGACTAAATATTACTAAATCATCTGCATACATCAGGTGATTCAGTACAGAGTTACCAGCCACACAACCAGTGTTACAAGCTCTCAACTTGGTTGACAGTTCGTCCAGATACAAATTAAAGAGTACTGGGGACAAAATCCCGCCCTGCCTCACCCCATTACTAACTTTGAATGGAGCTGAGACACATTCCCCCCATTTAATCTGTAGTGTTTGCTGAGCATACCAATACTTCAAAATACGAATATACTCTGGTACCCCTCTTTGTGAGTTTCATGAATAGTTTTCTGTGATGTACCCTATCAAATGCTTTCGATGCATCCAGGAAACACATAAAAACTGAAGAGTTCTGCTTATTATATTTATAAATAATCTCTTTTAGAGCATATATACACATATCTGTGCCCAGCCTAGCCTTAAAACCAAACTGGTTATCTGTAGAATTCATAACCTCTAAAATCCTGTCCAGCAGGATTGACTCTATAATTTTTGAAACTATACTGGCCAGCGCTATCGGACGGTAATTATCAGAACTGCCAACCTTCCCAGTTTTATCTTTGATAACGGGCACTAACAGGACACTTAAAATAGAGTCAGGTAAAAGACCGTGTATAAGAAAGGCTGTAAAACAAATGGAAAGTAGAGGAGCTAGCCTTGCACTTGCATACTTTAAATGCTCTGCTGACACTCCATCCAACCCAGTGGCTTTATTGTTAGACAATTTGGAAATAGCTTTATGAACTTCATAAGGCAGGATTTCATCTATATGGTCAACGTTATTTACAGCGTATGGTTCACTATGAATACAATTAAATAATCTACTGTAATGTTGATGCCACAGCTCCAGAATATTAGCAGTGCCTGATATGCCATCAACCGCACAGGGCAGGGATGTTTTGTGGGATGTCATACCTCCAACTTCTTTCCAAAAGTCTTGTGTATTGTTACAAAAGAGTTTTCTGGCCATTGAATCAGTCCTCAGCTTTCATTTTTACCAATATACCGCACAGCATACTTGTATTGGGCATTGGTAAACTTTTTATGTTCAAAGACAGGCCCAAACCTCGGTCTCCCTGCCTGAATCCATTCCTTAGAAGCCTCCCAAGCTCTATTAAAAAATTCAACCACGTGGGTATTCCAACCTGGCCTGATCTTATTTTTCTTTTTTATTTGTTTATGAAGTAGTTTAGTTGGTGCAATCAAAACATTAATTATTTCATTATACACAGAACAAATGGATCCAATGTGCTCAGAATTTTTACAATTAGCATCTCTACAGCTGACTGCTTCTCTATGCAGGTAGATATTCCTAAGTGAGTTATCTGTGCACATTGAATAGGACAGCAGTTCCTCATTTTAGAGTCAGCTCCAGTCTAAGTGTGATTTGTTACTTTCAGAGTTGTGCTTTTCTGTCATTGGTAACCACTGAAAATATATCTGCATCCCAAATGGAATATGATCAGCAGTAGAGAATTCATACAGGATTTTCATGTCAGTCAAAGAGGCATGTGCATCTGCTGTGGTTACACAGTGATTCAACCATGAGGTTGTATGCCATGCCTCACTAATGTATGTAAAACTATCTGTAGGCAGCAGGACTTTAGTTGAGAGAACTAACCCACTATCCTCACAAAACTGGTTTAAATGAGTACTAAATATAAATTTACTATCAGTGATATCAGAGTTCATGTCACCAATAACAAACATTAAAAAACTTGTTATCTTGTATAAAAGAGTTAATAAAAGCAAGTTTGTTAAGTGGAACTGTATATAGTATATAAAGTGGAACTGCCACGCTTTGGTGTGAATCCCTCGTTATTGTAGCTCCACAGCGCCTCTTTCGCCCGTTCAACAATCTGCTCTCGTTACCAGGCCAGATTTAGCGGCTTGGAGCTAAACGCCACCGGTGTTTTTATACGATTCAAAAATCTTCCAACAAAGACTTTCAGACACCAAAATACTAAAATAATGTCAAACAGTCAATGACTGAATGCTCACAACTTCTGTAAGAGTTTTGTTTGCTCTTTAATTAAAAGCTTAGCAGGAAAAATTTAATATTTAAGCATTTAATTCAGCAGCTGAATAGACTCCATATAAAAAGAAGGCCAAACATGTTACTCTGTTCAAGTAAGAGTTTATTAAACCAAAGAACTCCCTGATACAATCAAACTTTTTGAGAAACAACCTATTTAACTAAAATCACGCATCTACCAATAATCAAACGTAAAATGGAAAACCATCAATTAACAATCAGTGAGCAACTGAAAAATGATAAATGTAGATCAACAGGTGATCCATGGTTTACTCCGACTAATCAAATATGTGAATATTTCCACAGTAATGGCCTTTTTGAAGAGTTTCAGTCAGGCTTCGGAGGTCGTCATACAGCTCTGGTGAAGGTCACTAATGATATTCTCATGGCCTCTGATAATGGACTTGTGTCTGTATTTGTCCTGTTAGATCTCAGTGCTGCATTTGATACAGTTGATCACAATATTCTCCTAGAAGGATCTGAATGTGAATGACTTTTGGATTTCCCGTCGAAATGCTTCATAGCTCTGACAGAGATAGAGCAGGGGTACCTTGGTCGGAGCTGCGCAGTACAGCTGAAGAAAACAGCAAGCCGGTCTGCCCCAGCCCCATTCACTTCACTTAGAGTGGGGGTCTTCAATCTTTTTAAGGCTGGGACCCATTTGATTAATGGAGATGGAGATGTCAGTATTGTGCGGAGGGGGCATTTTGACCAGAACATAATATTCATCATGACAGTTGCAGGAGACGTTGCCAATTACTGTATATCATTCCAGCATAATCTGTATTCAGTGTGATTCTATTTAAGTACCCTTGCACCACACTAGTCACAGCATTATGGTCTCTCGCCAGTATGGATCTATTGATGTCTCAGGAAACTAGATTAAATATTAAAATAATAATAATGTGCTGAACAATAAGTGATAAAAATAGTAAAACAAGAAATAAAACACTATAGTTTAAAAAAAAATAGCTGCTCCAGATTGGTCACAGCTGTATTGTCTCAAATATGGATCTGTTTATGTCTCTGTAAACTAGATTTACGGTTAAAAGTCGCTGCACAATGGTCACAGCTGTATGGTCTCTCTTTAGTGTGGCTCTGTTTATGTCTCTGTAAACTAGATTTACGGTTAAAAGTTGCTGCACAATGGTCACAGCTGTATGGTCTCTCCCCAGTATGGATCTGTTGATGCACCTTAAAATCATATCTGGTTCTAAAAGTTGCTTTACACTGGTCACAGCTGTATGGTCTCTCTTGAGTGTGGTCCTGTTTATGTCTGCGTAAACTGGATTTATAGGTAAAAGTGTCTCCACACTGGTCACAGCTGTATGGTCTCGCTCCAGTATGGATCCGTTGATGTACCTTCAAATGATATTTGGCTCTAAAAGTTGCTTTACACTGGTCACAGCTGTATGGTCTCTCTTGAGTGTGGTACTGTTTATGTCTGCGTAAACTGGATTTATAGGTAAAAGTGTCTCCACACTGGTCACAACTGTATGGTCTCGCTCCGGTATGGATCCATTGATGTACCTTCAAATCATATTTGGCTTTAAAAGCTGCTTCACAATGTTCACACCTGAATGGTCTCTCTCCGGTATGGTTCCACTGATGCATCTTAAAATCAGCTAAGGTTCTGAAGGTTGCTTCACACTGGTCACAGCTGTATGGTCTCTCTCCAGTATGGATCCGTTGATGTATCCTCAAATCAGACCTGGCTCTAAAAGTTAAAGCACACTGGTCACAGCTGTATGGTCTCTCTTTAGTGTGAATTTGTTTATGTCTGTGCAAACTAGATCTACGGTTAAAAGTCGCCCCACAATGATCACAGCTATAGCCACAAGGATCCACGCTCTCTCCAGTGTGGATCCTTTGATGTAACATTAAATTAGACTTAGTCTCAAAAGTTTCTAAACACTGGACACAGCTGTACTTTGTTGTTCCAGCCTGACCATGCGCCGTTCCTTTAGATGGTGCGTTGAGGGCTCCACCAGTCTGATGATCTTCATGTTCCTGTTTACAGAGAGGGAGAGATAAAGGCTTTATTTCAACATATATTTTGAAACAACAACCATTTTTTTACATTCCAAAAAGACATCTGTAACACATGCAAATTTTGCAAACATTTCTCTTGAAGCTATTGGACATACATGTGGTGCGCTGCCAGCAGTGTTGCAAAGTTTTTCTAAAGTTTTCTTTTTGGCTTGTTTCAGTGACCTTGCTTATTTGTTCTTTAAAATATGCGCCGTATAACATAATAAATAAATAAATTCACGGAGTTATAATTTATTTTAGTTGGGCAAACTGCTTCCTTGGTACAAATAAACGCACTGTGGGCACGTGAGAGACTCATCCAAGATGGTGGCCTTGCTGGCAACACAATTCCTTAATAGGATTAGCTATCGATTCAAATTTCAAGAATTGAATCGATTCCAAATCTCAAGATTTGGAATCGATTCAATAGCGTACCGCGCACGTGACGTCACCGTCTCAAGAGCAACGCCCCTTTTGCCGCTTAGGTAGGACAAACCGATAGAGAACGCACGTAGCAACCAGCAACAGAACCAGCGATATGACCGACTTTGCAGCCATTAAACTTTCCCAAGACGATGTCCCAGGCGCACGGTTTACTGGTCGCACAGTCGAAGAACACACCAACCTTCAGCTCATACGATGGCTTGAGTGTCGAGGGATTAAAAAGACCGGAAAACGGGCCGAGTTGATCAAACGGTAAGCTTTGGGTTTTTTTTCCTGCGCGGCGTTCATTGTGTCGTCGGCCGTTTTTTTGTTTGTAATCACCGTCCAGGAATCGGTATATGTTGCCAATTGGTAGCTACAAAACGATTGTTTACATCTCAGAATCTTTCCCTTAAGAGATTTCTCTGTTTGTGCGCCATCAGTATGTGAGGCTGCACAGAAGAGCAGATGAAGAGAGAGGAGCCAAAGGCCTGCAGAGCTTTAGGACCCCACACTGCCAAAAAAGTCGGTGGAGAGGCCAGAGGATTAAAAGGGGATAACTCTGTGGTTTATTTAGCCCTATTAGGTACACTGAGACAAGAAATTATCTGTAAATATGCACTTCTCGTGGAACGTGGAAGTATCGCGGAAGTGTTGCGGGAGCGCTGCGGTGCAGCAGCAGCGTGTCTTCACGGCTGGTCGCTGCAACTCTTCGTCAGTCAGAGCGGTTCCACCCAGAATGGACAGAATGACTACCACTCAGTTCTTTTAAAGTGTTATAATATGACTTGTTATATTTTATCAAGTGCGATATCATTTATGTGCTAAGGAAAATGAAAATTGGTAAGGTCGTGCTTTTGTTTAATTAACTTACTCTGCTCTCGGTGCACGACATGCTCAAAATAAACTAAAAAAAAAGTTAAATTCTTCCCTTTATGTTTTACTAGTTTCTTGCACTCTAAATTCTGCCGTGAATTTTCACACCTTGTTCCCCCCCCCCCCCCAAAAAAACTTTTTGTTCTCTTTTTACATTTTTCTCTTTTTTTTTTTTACTTTTCTTGTACATTTCTGCTTCATTTTGGAAATAAAGTGGGCCGTCCTTCATTGGGTATAAAATAAAAAATTCTTTTAAAACTTTAAAAAAAAAACAGAAACCCTGATGCTGAGGACGTCTTTAACCTTCAGGGCTGGATTAAAACCTTTGTAGGGTGTTTAGTCTGAATAATGATCTAACAGGAGAAGATGAGGTGTTTTCTTCACCTGTTTGTGTCGATCATAAATCTCCCAGATTTTCTCCTTTTTTCTGCACAGAATCACTGAAAATATTTTCTAACTTTTTTCTGTTTCTTTATTCTTGTAGATTTCCTGTCAAGTTTTAAACGCTGTAGAAATGAAAAGACCAGAACACTGACCTGTAGATCACTGGGACCAGAGGAGGCGGCTGAGTTGGTCCGGTTGGTGGTGTTCAGAGGGTGGAGGTCCGGTTCGGGTTCCTGGTGTTGATCAACTTTAACCTCCTCATTCTCCTGCTGCTTCACCTCAATCTTCATCTCATGGTTCTCCTCATCCTCCTCGATCTTCATCTCATGGTTCTCCTCCTTTACCTCAATCTTCATCTCATAGTTCTCCTCATCCTCCTCGATCTTCATCTCATGGTTCTCCTCCTCCTCCTCAATCTTCATCTCAAGGTTATCCTTCATCATTCTGGTCCTGCCTGATAAACTGCAGAACCTCTCTGGTCTTCAGATGTTCTGATTCTTCAGCTGAAGCTCTTGGTAGAGATGTTCTGAGCTGCACCCTGGTAGAAACAACAGCTGATCAGGTTAAAGGATTTTTAGACATTTGCTTAGATCTGAAATTTCGACCAATAGTTTTTTTTCCCCATCGTGTCTTTTCTGGTAGTGTAGCATAAAGAATTGTTGTCTTAATGCCAAAATGAGCCCAACAGATTTTACTTTCATAACTGTAGTAATACAGCTTTCACCATAGTGCTCAACTGGATTTATATATACAAGAAGCTTTATTAGGTTTAATTCTGCAACTATTTTATTTACAATGGACACAAACGGGAAGACAAAAGACAAAAAAGAAGACAAAAAGACAAAATGAGACAATTTCTCCGCTTTCCATGCAAAGTCAATAGGAGCCGTTCTACACAGCTGCGATCATCAATAATTATTTGGGATTTCCAGAGGACTTCACCGCTGACATTCCCAAGAGCTATTGCTGAAGCAACAATGCCCACGTGCATGGCCATCGGATGTTCCAACACAACTGGTAAAAGAGGAAAAAACATAGCTTATTTCAACTTCCTGATTCATGAGCCACCGGGCTCGGTGCTGGATTGCCAACTTGAAGAGCGGATTTGCCATCTAACTTCTGGCCAGAGAGAAAACACGTCATATGCAGTGACCATCTCGAAGAAGAATGTTTTGAACATGACATGAGGGCGAGGATTTTCAGTAAGTTATTTTTAAATTTTTAATTTTTAGTTTAGAATTTGCGGGGATGGTCACCGACCAGAGGGGCGGAGGGATACCACATGTGAGGTGGTATCCCTCCGCCCCAGCATGTGCTGGAACGCTTTTATATTTTAATATTTGTACAATAATGACCACCTGCCCTATTTACTAGAGGTTAAATATAACTCAAGTCACTTCAGCGCGATCTCTCCTCCGCTGAAGCGCCTGAAAGCTGTGCTGCAGAGGAGCGCGCGCGCACACACACACACACGTGTATATATATATATCTTCGGGGGCCCAACTGAGTTTGCACTGGAAATAAGTCCGGTTTCTGTCAAGAAACTCTTCTAAAAAATCCATATCGTTATCAGATGATGATGACTCCACGGAACTCCCATCACTGTCACTAAGTACTTCATCACTCTCTGTCACGACGCACTATTTTCCAACATGGTGACGACTGGTGCTCTGTACTAAGCAAACAACAGAGCGTTGGGACTTGCTCAACAGCGGGTCCGCTGAGTGACGTCACAAAATGGGAGGTGACAGTACTATTGTTGACCAAGATGGATTTCGCCACATAAACACGATTAAATGAAAATAATTCTTAATTAAAAAAACGTATAATTTATTGCACAGTATGTAGTAGTTTTATATTTAAAGTACTTTCAGCAGTTTGATTTCTGATTTTGACCGGACTTCTCCTTTAAGACTAAGTTGGTGGCTGATGGTATCAGATTGCCAGATCCACACAGCAAAAGCCTGAAGGTACAGAGCGAGTCTGTGAAATGCTGCCAAGTGTTACGTACCGCGACATATACAGCTGGCTTATAAACACAGCAGGCCAGTACAGACGAGAGAGCATGGAAGCCATGAAACCACCGCTACAATTATTTTATATCGGGACATGTTCAGACATGTTTGTGTAACATACTGGAGAAGGACACGACTGTGTGCTTTGTGAAAGCCAAGGTATCCCCATCCCAACGGGTCAACGACAGTATAAATCTCAGATCTAAATACTTTTAGAGTAGTCACTGTAAAGTAGCCAGACCCGGTGGCATGGGCAGGCATTGGGGGGCCGTGCCCACCCGCTGAGCCAGCCATGCCCGCCCTGGACTGGAAGCTGTTTTTTTTTTTTCTTTTTACCTCGGAGTGGCCATCATTCTATTATTACTATCTTTGATTTGTCAATCATACAATTCAACCAATCAAATCAACGACTGAAGGCAACATGCTAGCCAATCACAGCTGGAGTGGGGCGGGTCACTGGGTCAGACATTCAGCCTTAAGAGACGCCGCGTCTCGGCTGTGGTCACCATCGGTGTCTGTAGAGCGGGGATGGATATTCAGTCTGATTACCAAACAATTACAAGAAGTGACAACGAAGCAAGCGAGAGCGAGCTGGAAGCAGCGCTATTAATTTCTGTTTGAAATGTCAGCATTGAAGTCAACACTGGAGTAAACATTTAGCTAGGAGGGTTAGCTAGACAGCTAGGAGGGTTAGCTAGACAGCTAGGAGCACCAGGAGCAGAACCAAGCAGGAGAACTGCTGAACTGAAGAAACTTGGGTTACTTCAGGCAGAATGAACTCTGCTTTGTTCTGATCCTTGTTCTCTTTGCTGCTGTAATTACAAAACCTCTGCTAGTATGAATTTTTACTTTATTCAGTGTTCAGCCTGACACCAGCGCTCATGTTTATCAGCGTGTAGCTGATGCTGGACTTTGGAGTCCAGACACAGAACTACAGGCTGCTGTATCTCACTGTAAGTTTCCAGCCCAAACAGCATAAAACCTGCCAAACTAAAAAGAAAAAAACAAGCTCAAATCTCAAACTCTCTCATGTTAAAAGCACAGAACTATTAAACACATAAGAACATGCTGTTAGCACACTACTGTGCTGAAGCAAAAAAATAAAACTGCACAAAATGTACAATCAGGCAACCAAATAACACACAAGATCACTTTTAACAATCATGATTTAACAACAACATTTATTTCATGTTGGGAAGCTATTGATAAATAGCTTCCCAACATGAGTAATAAATCTACATTAATATAAACTTAATTTCTCTTACAGAGAATAGCTCAATCAAACATTTCTCTTTCACAGCCATGAAATATTTTTAAGTTGATCAGTAGAACTCAACCCCTCTTTGGGCGTTTACATTGACCAATACAATTTCATAGTGACACTTAATTAACGATTATTCTTTTCTTGTATTATCATAACTAAATAATCAATATTATTCATTATAACCATTATTCATTGTTGATGTCCAATTCGACATTTCATTTCATTTCAAAAATAAATTGACCAGTAAAATGAGTTCAGTGAGATGGCATTTTATTAAAATGGTTTTAGTTTTCTGCCGAAAATTGACAACTATTTGATGTATTTTGTTGATAATTCTTTCTAAAAGCCCAACAAATGTTGTGAAAAGCTTCCCAAATGTTTACATAAGCTATTTTTGTTCCAGCTCAATGTGTTCAAAAGACGCCTAACTGGGATTAAACCTGCCAAATTTGGCAACACTGACTACACTATTGCTTTTTTGTGTGTGCGTTTCTTTAGATTTTTGGATTTTATTGAGAATTTCTTTCTCAGCACCGTAGGAATAGCCACAGAGCCATTGTTCAGCCTCAAGCATATAAAATGTTTTTTGAAAAAGTGTGCCCCCCTGAAAAAATGGAATGCCCCCCCCTGTAATTTGTTTCTGCAGCCGGGTCTGAAAGTAGGTCTAAATCAACAATTGAATATATATTTAGTTACTGGATGTATTGTCTTATTAATCCTTTTCACAGACTCATGCCAGAGGGTTTGCATACATTGTACATGTACGTATATTATTACGAAATGAACGTTTACGTCTTGACTTAAGTATATATCCTATTTTTTTATTTATATAATTATTTAAGTAGAACAATGACCAGTGCAAAATTAAGAGGTCCCGCTTCCACAGCCCGAACGCACACATGCTGGGGCAGCGCTGAGCTTCCTACGGCCTAGGACCAGGAGCTGCCTCCTAACAGCCACGTTTCGGCTAGCCGCATAGCCGCATGCTCTCTTATCAGACTACCAGCTTTCCCTTGGAGTAATTAATGGGCAGCCAGATGGCCGTCCCTACGACCAGAGACAACGGGAGAGGTTTGGCAAAGAAATAAACAGGGAAAGTTTAGAATGGTTTACCTAATGTGTTTTCACAGTGTTTTCAAAGCTTGGCTGAGCTAACAGGCATAGCTCCCATTAACATTTTGAAACCAAGTGTTACTGATGTAATATGTGTTGTTTTACGGTTATAACAAACTTTATTTCCATAAGGGTTTTATACATTGATGGTATGATCATGTTTGTGTTTTCCGGTCCGCTCAATACAACCAAAGTAGAGCTTAAGGCCTTTTAAAATTACAGCTGAATGTCCGCTAGCATAATGCTATTAGCTTGCAGGATATCATTTGTTTCGTTTTAAACATAATGCTTTTTTTTCCCGCTCCGCCATAGTTTGATAGTGCTATGAGCGTTATTACTGCATTAATATGGAACATTAATGTCGATTTAATGGTGTTTTGTATAACTTTAGTGACCGATCACTACAGCGACCCCTGGCTTCCCAGAGGAATAATTGCATTAATAAAATCACGCGTCCTAAAGTTACAGATTTTACTGAGAAAATCATTCTTTAAAAGGTTATTTCATCAAATAATGTTTTGTTTAACCCAGGATTTGCATTGTGAAAGGGTTGAAACAAATAAATGTTCTAAATTAGTTAAGCTCATTCCATGTTCTTTAACTCAGATCTGCGGTGAACCAGGATTCCCTGAATTATTCTGATGAATTTCAACCATTTTATTTTGTCTTTTGTTTCTTTGTGTGTACATAGTTCCTTAGCTTCTTTATTTTCATTTTGCTCAGTAGTTTTAGTTAAGTTTCACTAGCCTAGTAGAGAGGATTTCTTGATTGAAATATGGTGTTAATTCAGATAATTTTTAGTGATGTTCTCTGGATTTTCATTTTATTTCTGTTAATAAATTCTTGAACTTGAAGAGAAGTTGTCTCTCATTTATTCTATGTGTGTGCAGAGTTTGCTGTTAAAAGAATGCCAGTGCTCGAATTCATCCCTTTCAACTATTGTCCTGATATCAGCTGTTTGGGCTCTACCAGGGCCAGCAATGAATTTGCCAACTTCAGAACAGAGGGTTAATCTCCACATCCACACAAAAATCCAGTACCAATGTTATGCTCAAACATAAATGCTGATAGAAGGACTACATTTCAACTACTCAGGCTTTAAAAACAGCAGTTACAGTCCTTACAATGACCCACTGCTCTGATGTTTTCCAGTCCGGTTTTTGTGATCACCACAGTGCTGAGACTGGCCTCGTCAAAGTGTTCATTGATTATCCACATAAATACAGACAGTGGAAGAACCACAGTGCTGGTTCTGTTGGACCTCAGTGCAGCATTTGACCCTGTTGACCATGATATATTATTAAAGCGACTGGAGAAGTGGGTCAGACTCTCTGGTACACTACTAAACTAGTTCAAATCCTACCTAAAGAACAGGCACCTCTTTGTGTCAATAGGTAACGTTTCATGAGAGCGGACTAGAGTCACATGTGGGGTACCTCAAGGTTCAATCCTGGGACCCCTTCTATTCAATATCTATAAGCTCCCTCTAGCTGAGGTTATAACAAGAAACAAGATCAGTTACCATAACTACGCAGATGATACTCAGCTACATTACAATGTCACCAGGTGACTCTGAACCCATCAATACACTGAATGGATACTTAGAACAAATCAATGCGTGGAGGTGCCAAAACTTTCTCCAGCTGAACAGAAACAAACCTGAAGCTATAATCTTTGGACCTAAAGAGGAACGAACCAGAGTCAGCAGCAGCTTCAGTTATTACAGATACAAACTAGAGATCAGGCCTGAAATCTGGGAGTAGTGATGGACTCAGACCAGAACCTCCATCTAAAGACAATTACAAGGTCGGCTTTTTATCACCTGAAGAACATTTCCAGGATTAAAGGACTGATGTCTCAGCAGGATCTGGAAAAACTAATCTATGTTTATCTTTAGTAGAACTGATCACTGCAACGGTGTTTTCACAGGTCTGCCTAAAAAGTGGATCAGACAGCTGCAGCTGATCCAGAACGCTGCTGCCCGCGTCCTCACTAAGACTAAGAACGTAGAGAACATTGACCCGGTTCTGAAGTCCTCACTAAGACTAAGAACGTAGAGAACATGGACCCAGTTCTGAAGTCCTTACACTGGCTCCCTGGGTCTCAGAGAAGATCCCTGTAGATCTCAAACCCCACAGGACCCTCAGACAGAGGCTGGTCCATCCTGAGGACAAATCCGTCCAGCCTAAGATGAGCGGAGTGGTGTCTGTAGTTCAGTCAGTGAGGAATGTTCTGATCTTTATATTGGAGAAACCAAACAACCTCTCCACAGACGCATGGCTCAACACAGGAGAGCTACCTCCTCAGGACAAGACTCTGCTGTCCACCTACACCTTAAGGACAAAGGACACTCTGTGAGGACCAACATGTCCACATTTTGGACAAAGAAGACAGATGGTTTGAAAGGGGTGTGAAGGAAGGCATCTATGTAAAGCGATAAAAAACAACTTTAATATAATAATATAGTAATATCATCTTTATTGTCATTGAAACATACACTGAAACATAAATTACAATGAAATGTGTTCTCTGCATCTTAACCCATCACCCTTGGGGAGCAGTGGGCTGCCATGTGTGGCGCCCGGGGAGCAATCTGGGGTTAAGGGTCTTGCTCAGGGACCCAGAGTGCAGGTGCTGGGGATCGAACCGGGTACTTGTATCCTTCTGTGAGGCAGACACCCTGTCTACTTTTAAGACTAATCTTAAAACTTTCCTTTTTGACAAAGCTTCTAGTTAGAGTGGCTCATGTTACCCTGAGCTATCTCTATAGTTATGCTGCTATAGGCTTAGGCTGCTGGAGGACATCAGGGTCTATTTCTCTCACTCTACTGATTTCTACTGTTCTCCAGTCTACTGTTCTCCAGTTTTGCATTGTATTACATTGAAATGACTGTTGTCATTTCAGCTTTTAACTTTTTGTTCTCTCTCTTTTTTCTTCATAGTAGGTACACCTGGTCTGACGTTCTGTTAACTGTGACATCATCCAGGGAAGACAGATCACCGACTATTACCATCTAATGTAGAACAGATTACTGGATCAATGTGTGCTTCTGTGCTTTTTTGTCTCTCTTGTTTTGTCTCTGCTCTGTCTTCTGTAACCCCCAGTGGGTCGAGGCAGATGACCGTTCATACTGAGCCTGGTTCTGGTTCTGCTGGAGGTTTTTCCTTCCCGTTAATGGGGAGTTTTTCTTCCCACTGTCACTTCATGCTTGCTCAGTATGAGGGATTGCAGCAAAGCCATGTACAATGCAGACGACTCTCCCTGTGGCTCTACGGTTCCCCAGGAGTGAATGCTGCTTGTCGGGACTTTGATGCAATCAACTGGTTCCCTTATATAGGACATTTTTGACCAATTTTTGACCAATCTGTACAATCTGATTGATTTTGACTTTGTAAAGTGCCTCGAGATGACATGTTTCATGAATTGGCGCTATATAAATAAAATTGAATTGAATTTAATTCTCTGAGTGCATGCGCTGCTCTAACCACTAGGCCAACACTCACCCTGGAGTGCCAGCCCAACAGCTTAACCAGTGCACCAATCACAGGCCATGAACAGAGGAGGAGGACTTAGGTTTCTACTTCCAGAAACTTACAACACAGCTATAGGGTTGATTCCTGCTAAGTTTCTCCCCAGTTCTCACCACAACGTTCCTCCTGGGAGCCAGGCTAACGAGGAGCCTAACGACTCTCCATTGTTGGGACGATCAGCTCCAGGTGAGTCTACAGGTGAATCTACAGGTGAGTCTAAGCTCTAAGGAGGCCTGCAAGTCTGTAAAGCTGGAACTCCTCACTACTCCAGACATTTTGAATTAAGAAAGCTTCCTGGATGGAAGATAAACGTCTTCAGTAGTGATGGTAGACGAGGCGTCATGAAGTTTGCCAAACTGCATTGATACTGTGTGACTGAACACTGACACCTGCTGGACTTTAAAAATCACTACAGGCATCCTAGTTGACAGACTTAACTGACACTGATCTGATGACCTGGTATACACAGTAATATAATTTAAGTCATTGTATGTTGCATTGTATTATTTCATATTTTCATTTAAATTTAAAATATCTTTGATATTTTTAGATACATTTCATTAATAATGTGAACCTGTATCGTAACGTAATAACCACTAAGTAAACATGTTGTGAATGAGGATGCCGCCCCCATACACAGTGATCCAGACGACAATTTATGCTTTTATTTTCTTATTGATTAACGCAAAATTCATTAAATAACCACGAACATATTAGTTTTATTCATAGCTAATGATCCCCCTGATTTTTACTTGTTGACCGGACTTCCCCTTTAAAAAAAAGATGTTGCAACGTTTTGATATTGAGTCTGTTATGCTTTTTTAATATCACTTCTCCAGCTGTAGAAAACAGCCGCTCACACGGCAGAGAAATTGTAATGAAAAGCAGAGATTGGATAGATTGTTTGGTTTTTCCAGTATATCATAGGATCCTGGGACCCGAGGGATTTAAATTGAGGAGGTGCTTTTGTTTAAATAGGAAATAGTCTGTTGAACAAATGCGACATTTAACCTGCAGAAAATAATAGCAACAGTAAAAAAGAGTAAGTTTAAATTAATTTCAATTCAGATAGATCAAATGGAAACTCAGAGGAACAGGATGAAACAATAAGGAAATTAAAACAAATACCTTTTTTTTTGATACGAGATCAAAATAGTCCCACGCGGCAGAAACCTTTCTTTTGGCTCGAGGAAGCTCCATAATTCTTGATGAATTTGATGAACCGCTAAAGATCAAAGATTCTTTTGGCAGATGCATCCCATTGACAGATTTCCTTCCATATAAACACAGTTTCAGTCCCAAACAGTTCCTGTATCGGTCACATGACTTTCTAATAGAGACACGGGTTTTGCTCTATGAGCTCGACGCATGCGCCGACGCATCGGTGTTTCCGGACCCATCACTAGCCTTCAGCTTCAGAACAGAAGTAAAGTTGTTTTATTTTTTAACCTTTTTTAAATATCTTTTAAATATCTTGTTTCATATTATGTATTATATTCTTTATAGTTTGATTGAAATTATGCTCGTTTCACAGACATTGCTTTTAAAATTTCAATCTCCACATTTAAGGCTGTCCATGGCGTGCTAAACTACTTTGTGCCCAAGATGACCTCTGACCTCTCTTTTAATGGGATACAGGTACGCATACTGATAAGGACGATTATTATTTCACTGACTGTAATAAGTCAGAGAAGCAACTGTTAAAATATTTTAAAATGTTAACCAAAAGTGTGTTTTTTCCATTTAAATATAGCATACATGGTTTACATTTCTGTACACGTTTAGCAGATACAAATCTTTTTTCTTTATTTAAGGCACATTATCTCTCAGCTTAAGTGGACGACCTGATGGCCGTTATCCAGTTTCTACGTGAAGACGAGTTCCTGGATGAAGCTGAGGGCCTTTAGATGGCTGAGCTCCTACTCGTTATATTGTCTATATTGTCATCGCTTTAGACTTTGTCCTGTTGAAACAACGTAATATGTTCGTAGTTGTGACGTGTGCTATACCCATATTGATGTTTTTTCTTGTGACCAGGTTGTCCAAGAGGAAATGAGGACCAACATTTGTTGCTTTTTTTATTATTATTGCCAAACATCTCATGTTGGACATGAGGCAGATCAGTTTAAACAGATCAGGTAATATGAGACGACACCTTCTAGGCCAGGGGTCACCAACATGGCACCAAGTAGCCCCCGAAGACCACATGTGGTGCCCATCAGCCTATTCTAAAAAAAAAAGCCCAAATAAACCAATGAGCTGCATCTAAAATTTATTTTTATTCCATTGGTCTTGATGTGTATTCTCTTGCATATAGATTTAATATTGGTAATATCTATAACAAAGCATGACAAATTTGTTTATTTTTCACAACGGTAAGGTGAACTCTGACTCTTGTAGGTCAAAGGTCAGTACTGTACACCAACAGAGTAGCTCTCAGTTCCATAAAAGTTGATGAATCCTGTGTTTTCTATTCTTCCCTTGGTTAATGTTGTCTTGTGTTTACTCGTTGTTTGACTTGTTTTAGTTTTCTTTACTATTAAAGTTTCTCGTAACTTTTTCATAAAATGTTCCGCGTTGAGGCCGAGAAACAGCCTTTCTGGAGGAGGAAACCGGCATCACCGAGGGCAGCTAAGCGGGGTCCTTCAGCTCAGCTACAGCAGCTAGCAGCTAGCAGCGAAGCTAAAGGAAGGAGGTTCCCCTTTAGACTGCCAGCAGAACCTCCTACTGACCGAACCTGTCCAGACCGGGTCCCGCTGAGCGAAGCTGCTGAGGTCCAGCTGGGCTCTCAGACCTCCAGCCTGTCGGAACCGAGCCTTAAAGACTCCTTTGGACTCACCCGGTGCAGCTTCCAGCTCCGAGCCGTGGGGGAGTCCCGCTTCTCCTCCGGGTTCTGGAGCGGATCCAGCGGTCAGTCGGAACCGGGACGCCTGCTGGACTGGATCCTGGTTGGGTGTGGTTGGTTGTGGACCGAGCGGTTCGGATGGTGGGAAGCTGTGAAAGCGTCCAGCAGCAAACAATGGAAACAGCAGCTAGCTGCTGGTAGCGGAAATCAGACTTCTTGGTGTTTTTTTTTTTTTTTTTTTTTTTTTTTTTTTTATTGATAATAAAGGGGTTTACAAACAAGCAAAATTAACAATACAAATGAGTAATAAAACAGACAAGACAGTAATGCCAGGGTGTTACATATCAAGCACAAACAAATCGAAAAGCCAATAAATAAATGAAAAATTAACTGAGAAAGATATTAAAGTAAGAGCACAAATCCATTGTCTTAATGGCTTTTCTATTTTTTGAATATTCGAGAGATCTAATATATTGTTTGAATTCCTCTCTAAAGGCTGCAAAGCGAGGTTTCTGATTTGAAAATTTAGATTTATGTATATGATATTTGGCAACGAATAAAATTAGATTGATAATATAAAAATGTTTAGTTTTATTAGTGGGATAAGAGAAGAATCCAAACAACACATTTATATAGTTAAGAGAAAAGCCATCAAGAATTGTTTGGGAAATAAATGTACAAATATCTTGCCAGAAAATATATGAGAAATTACATGACCAGAATAAATGACAGAGATCTTCTTCATGGAGTTGGCAGAATGAACAGTTTGTGTCAATGTCTTTTTTGTATCGTTGCAGGAAAAATTTACAGGGATAAAAACGATGGATAATCTTAAAAGATACTTCTTTGATCTTATTAATAATCAAATATTTAGATGGAAGACACCAGATTTTTCCCCAGTCCAGGTTGGAGGCAAAGTTATTCCAATACGAAATAGCATTTGGAGCAGAGACAATGTCCTTCTGGAATAAGGCACGTATATCACGGTTGTTCTTTTGTTTTATAGTAGAAAAACAGATTTGACCAACATTAGTGTTAGCAGGGTCCAGATCCGGTGGAGTCAGAACAGAAGTTCTAGAAGATTTAAAAAGCATTATGACACCAGACGGGATGGCATCAAAAACAAGTGCATATTCTTTAGGAGGTATGGGGAGACCAAACTTTTCTAGAAGTTCAGAATATGACATTAAGACTCCATCAGGACTGAAAAGCTGCTGAACTAAAATGATTCCATGTTCGAACCAATTTTCCAAGAACAAAGATTTATGTTTGTACAGAATGTCTCCATTGTTCCAAATATGATAGCGATGGGGCGAAAAATTGTGTTTGTAAATTAGAGACCAGGACAGAAGCATTTGTTTGTGGAAATTAGATAACTTTATAGGGAGTTTTTCAATGTTGTAGTTGCAAAGAAGAATAAATTTAAGGCCACCAAGTTTTGAGAATAAATAGTTTGGTATAAAATTCCAGATTGAGGATGAATTTTTAAGAAACTGTTTAATCCAATTTATTTTGAATGTATTGTTTAAGGTCGAAAAATCAAGAAAATTGAGGCCACCAAGTTCCAATGAGTTCATTAAAACTGATTTCCTGATATAATGAATTCTATTTTTCCATACAAATCTGTAAAGCATTTTATCAATGATGTCAGATGTTTGTTTATTTACAGAAAGAGACAAAGCTGGATAAGTTAAACGGGAGATACCTTCTGCTTTTGCTAATAAAATTCTTCCTTGAATTGATAAATCTCTTTGGAGCCAAGAATTGAGTTTCTTTTGTACATTTTCTATAATAGGGTTAAAATTCAGAGCATTTCTAGAGATTTGATCTTTGTTGATCTTTATGCCGAGATAGGTGACAGAGTCTTTTACAGGAATATTATAGATGGAGGATGTGTTACAATTTTTAAGGGCTAAAAGTTCACATTTACCAATGTTAAGGTAGAGTCCAGACGCTCTAGAAAATTTCTCAACTGTATTAATTGCTAAAGAAACCTGAGAAGCATCTTTTAAGAATAAAGTGGTATCGTCAGCTAATTGACTAATTATAATCTCTTTTTCAGCAATAGTGATACCTTTCAAGTGGTTGAGTTTAATGAAATCTGTAAGTAATTGAGAGCAGATCAAAAAGAGGTATGGGGACACCGGGCAACCTTGCCTGACTCCTCGCTTAAGATCGAATCTGGGAGAGGTACCAGTATGAAGCTTGATTGAACAATTAGCATTTTTATACAAGGTTTTGATTGCTGAACAAAAGTAAGGGCCAAAACCAAATTTCTCTAATGTTTTGAAAATAAAATTATGTTCAATGGTGTCAAAAGCTTTACGGAAATCTAAAAATAATATAAGGCTGTCATCATGACACAAATCTGCATAGTCAATCAGATCCAACACTAGCCTGATGTTGTTAGCTATATGTCTTTGTGTCATGAAACCATTTTGAGTTTCATCAATTAAAAGGTTAAGAGCACTTTTCATCCTCATCGCAAAAATTCGAGCTAGTATTTTATAGTCATTGTTAAGAAGGCAGATCGGACGCCAGTTATCGATCAGAAGGGGGTCTTTTTTAGGTTTAGGAATTAAAGTCAGAAGGCCTTGACACAGAGTAGGAGGAAGGGTTTGGTTATGGATGCTTTCTGCAAACAGCCGGTGGAGGAACGGGGCCAGTTGATCTGCAAAGGTGATGTAAAACTCTGAAGTTAGGCCATCAACTCCTGGAGATTTATTGAGTTTTAGGTGCTTGATGGCAGACAGGACTTCAGCAGGAGAAAGGGGGCTATCACATATATCTCTTTGGTCATCATTAATTGATTTAGTTTCAGTAAGATATGTAAAGAAAGTTTCAGATTCAGATTTATTGTATTGTGATTCATACAACTCACTGTAAAAAGTGGAGCAATACTTTGCTATTGTTTTGGGATCATCAGTGATAAAGTTGTTAATGTTAAGTTTTTGAATTGAGTTGAATTGACCACGGGTTTTTTCTAATTGAAAGAAATATGCAGTGTTTTGTTCCCCTTTCTCCAGCCATTTTCCCCTCGATCTCACAAAGGCCCCCTCTGCTTTCCTTCTGTATATTTCATTTAATTTGTTCTGTTGAATGGTTAAATCCTTTAAATCATTTTCAGATAAATTTTCAGGTAAGATTTGAGTAATTGCAGTTATTCTGGATATTACATTTGTTTCTTCATCTTTCCTGGATTTAGATAGAGAAGCACCAAATTCTCTGAAATATTGTGAAACCTCAAATTTAAGGAGTTCCCAATTTCTAGTGAAATTGTTATCAATTAAGGCCTTTTTCCAGAAATGGTTTATTAATGAATTTACTTTATTAATTATTAATTCATTTGTTAAGATAGAATTGTTAAGTTTCCAATAATAACTTTTGAATGTGGGAGAAATGTGAGGACTGAGTGAGGCAATCAATGATATTGCTTTATGATCGGTTAAAGGTGTTATTAATATTCTAGGATTAACGTTATTCTTATCCAAGTAATCAGAAACTAACCAGTAATCTATGCGAGACATTAACGTGCAATTCTTATTAGACCAGGTATAATCTCTAGAACTTGGATTTTTGACTCTCCATATATCTATGAGATTAAATTTTTTTATAAAGGAGGACAAGTTAACAGAAGAAGTATTATTAACATTCGGAGGCCATCGGTCTAAGGAGCTATTCAAAGCAATGTTGAAATCCCCTCCCATTAAAATCAGAGCATTTGGGTATTTTGATAACCAGTGTAGAAAACTAGATTCTAATCCATCAAGTAAGAAATCATTTTCAGGTTTTGAATTATATCCATATATATTGGCAAGAAGGATAATGTTGTTGTTGACATTCAGGATTAATATTATATAGTGGCCATTAGGATCACTTTCTGAGTGTAGAACAGAACCATTAAATTTGTTTTTTAAAATAGTGACCCCTGCTGACCTTTCTGAGCCATGAGAAAACCATAAATCATTTCCCCATTGAGTTTTCCAAAAGGATGCATCATTTCTTACACTATGTGATTCTTGAAAAAAACAAAAATCTGACTTTTGTTGTTTTGCAAATAAAAATAAAGCTTTTCTTTTAACATTTTCTCTTAAACCCCTGGCATTTAATGAGAAGATTGAAAGGGACAATATAGGAGAAGTGAACACAGAAAACAATCTTCAGATCCCGAATGGTGGGATTTAAACCATGAACTGATTGGAGCTGAAGTGACTCAGCATGTCAAAACATCTAGGAGAAGCCTGCAGTTTGGAACACTATGGCTGCATTAATAACTAGAAAGGACAAACTCAAATTGATGTAAAGGTGCTGAAACGCTGAGGCACCCAACACTTAAACACATTCAGCAGAGCACAGTCAACCAGAATTCAATAACAAACATATAGCCAATTCTTAAACCGTGGAGTGAATTAAGATGATGCAAATGAATAGATAAACTGCTTCCAAGGATTAGAAAATACAAAGGAAGCCAAATATTAATGTGTAGGTTCTGTAGGTGACCATCTGAGCAGAACCTGAGATCTTACTTATGAAGGGCTTGTAGTGTCCATTAGGACAGGACTTAAATTCTGTCCAGTTGAGGGTAGCGGTGACTTGACTTCTTTTCCTTCAATGATCACTCGGACTCCAGCAAAGTGGGCCTTTTTTCCTTCCTTCCTGGCTGCCTCAATTAATGGCCACAGATTTTCACGCAGAGCTTTGTCAGCTGTGGTGAGATCCTCCGTAAATCTCAGCCTGTTTTCCTTCAGATAGCTGCTGGTTTTAGCCATTTTCCACACCAGGTCGCGGGATGTTCTGTTGGTGAATCGGATCATAGTGGTTCTTGGCGCCCTCTGCTGATCGTTGAAACGACCCAGACGATGAGCGATATCAACATGTTCTTTTATCTTTACCTGGTTCTCTCCAACAACGGCACAGCAGATGTCGCTAACTTTGGCTCTGATGTTCTCATGTTTATCCTCTGGGATTCCGTGTAGCCTTAAATTCCATCTACGCTGATATCGCTCCGTTTCATTTATTCTCATTTCTACTTCAGATAGTTTCTGTACAGTGTTCTTGGATATGGAGCTCATAGTTTTCATGTCAGACTTCAACGTTTCGACTTCCGTAAATATGAAGTCAATTGACTTCTTCAGAGCATCGATGCTAACGGTGTTAAGGGTGACCATATTTTCTAGCTTATCAGAGCGATCATTGATTATCTTAACAATGTTGTCTTGCAGTTGACAGAGAGACAAGTCACCTTTTAGCTTCTTTTCCTCTGGTTTAGCAGGGGTATCTGGGTCAGAATCCGGTAGAGGAGATAGATCAGGGCTCTGTCTGTCCAGGGAACCTATATAGTTGTGATCGGAGGCAGTGACACCTGCAGCTGGATCCGATGGAGAGCAAATCTTGGGACCACTGGTTGCAGCCGATGACATCGTGTCTTTGTGCAAGACTATAGTTGTAGTTTTAGTTTTCCCCTTCTCTTTCCTTTTAAAGCCGTGCTCCAACCGTTGCATCGCAGTATCGATAGGTTCTGGAAGATAACCGTTGAATTCAGAAGTTAGCTTGTTAGCTGCTAGCTCGACGACGTGCTTGAACGCAGTCTTAGCAAAAATGACACTCTTGATCAGGTTGAGTAGAGCAGAAAATAGAAGTTAGGAGTTATAAACATTCCTGGCTCAAAAAGAGAGCATATTGTTAGCAAGGAGGAGTGAAGATTGAAATCTGCGTCTCAGCTATATCACACAGCGATTGGTCCGGCCACCATCTTGAATCGGACCGAAAATCGACTTCTTGGTGTTTATTGGCGGTCAGCAAACAGCGGATTGCTGCTCTAGCGCCACCATGTGGTGAGGAGTGGATCTGAACGGTACTGCAGCCTGGATCCTTTACCTGGAGGAGACCATTAAAAGCTTCCTCACACCTCTGACTTCTGCAGTTAGTTTAAGGAAATCACTTAAATCTAGTTTCACTTTCATTCTCTTCAGATTTTGAACCAGACGTCTCCTTTATTCCTCGTACTTCTGATATTTTATGGACTTTATGGAGTCAGACTTTATTCTCATTCAGCTGCACGACGACAATGGAGCAACATTTTGCTGCAAGGCGACTTCTTAATTCAATTCAATTTTATTTATATAGAAACATGTCATCTCAAAGCACTTTCCAAAGTCAAATTCAATCAGATTATACAGATGCAAACGACAGTGGACAGTCGTCTGCATTGTTGATGGCTTTGCAGCAATCCCTCATACTGAGCATGCATGAAGCGACAGTGGCTCTACGCTCTTTCAGGAGGAGTGAATGCTGCTTGGAGAGACTTGATGCAACCTGCTGGGTTTCCTTAGAGAGGAAACTTTCTGACCAACCTGGAGGATCTGATGGAGTCTGACTTTGGAAAGAGTCTTGAGATGATATGTGTTGTTAATTGGCTCCATATAAATAAAATTAAATTTAATATAATACTGTACCCCAATTAACACTTGTGCTTGTATATTTGTGCACACCAGCATCTCCAGTACCCTGTGAACGGGTGTTTCCAAAGGCTGGAAAATTAGTATTGAGAAAAACAAAAACAAAAAAATGAATTAAAACAAAAAAGCTGTGTAAAAACTTGTATTTCTGATTAAAATCTCCCATTTTGTACATCATTGTCCAAGTTGCACAAGCACTTTCAATATTACTTAAGGCCATGTAAAAGTGACAGAAACATACGCAGGCTGCCATATAAAAATTACACACACAACACGTTCAAAACTATTTTATCATACACATGTAATAATCCTAAAAGAAAATTAGTTATTACTTTTTATTGATAATTTCCACGGGCCCTAAAGGATAAGAAAAATACAAGCAAGCGTCACAGATTATATCGCTAGTTTTATCATAACTCTTGCAGGTTAAATTCTCAGATCTGGTAGAATTTCACACCTCACAGTTAACAAAGCCAGAAATAAAGAGCTAATAAAAACTAAAACTTTTCAGAGGGTATAATTACAGGGAGAACCTGAATTTCTAAATCTTGTGTTCTCACACAAACAGGAAGAAAATGTTAATTTCAATCAGTGGTGTGAAGATCTGGAACAAATTCAGCATTGAATTAAAGCAAAGTCCAAGCATGAGACGGTTGAGGAAAAGATTTGAGATGGAGGAAGAACAGTGAACACCAGTAGGTCCTCTCAGCGGCTGGACATACTTTGGCAGTGGTTGTGGTGGTGTGCATTATGGACTGCAAGTAAAATAAGTGTCTGAATGTAATTGTGTGTAGGAATATATACATGTATGTTGATAATGTACAGTATATTAATTTATACGCTTAGTATGGAGTGTCACTTCTTCAAATCCCTTTTTAGACATAACTAAAATATACATTTAATAAAGTTATATATATGATTATATAATTGTTTCTACAACTAAATCAGGGGTCCCCCAGGACCACATGTGGAACCCTCCAGTGAGCTGCATTAAAAATGCTACTTTATTCAGTTGCTTTTCCTTTTTAATCATACTGGTGTCGCCTGAGAAGGAACCACTGGAAGAAGCTTAAAATATCCCATTTATTTATTTCAAGTTTTCTCTTTTAAAGAGTAAATGTCAGCCTTTTCAGTTCTTCCTTTTTCACATTCAGATCATTCAGCTGTGGTCTATATAAAGTGGAACTGCCACGTTTTGGTATGAATCCCTCGTTATTGTAGCTCCACAGCGCCTCTTTCGCCCGTTCAACAATCTGCTCTCGTTACCAGGCCAGATTTAGCGGCTTGGAGCTAAACGGCACCGGTGTTTTTATACGATTCAAAAATCTTCCAACAAAGACTTTCAGACACCAAAATACTAAAATAATGTCAAACAGTCAATGACTGAATGCTCACAACTTCTGTAAGAGTTTTGTTTGCGCTTTAATTAAAAGCTTAGCAGGAAGAATTTAATATTTAAGCATTTATTTCAGCAGCTGAGTAGACTCCATATAAAAAGAAGGCCAAACACGTTTCTCTGTTCAAGTAAGAGTTTATTAAACCAAAGAACTCCCTGATACAATCAAACTTTTTGAGAAACAACCTATTTAACTAAAATCACGCATCTACCAATAATCAAACGTAAAATGGAAAACCATCAATTAACAATCAGTGAGCAACTGAAAAATGATAAATGTAGATCAACAGGTGATCCATGGTTTACTCTGACTAATCAAATATGTGAATATTTCCACAGTAATGGCCTTTTTGAAGAGTTTCAGTCAGGCTTCGGAGCTCGTCATACAGCTCTGGTGAAGGTCACTAATGATATTCTCATGGCCTCAGATAATGGACTTGTGTCTGTATTTGTCCTGTTAGATCTCAGTGCTACATTCGACACAGTTGATCACAATATTCCCCAGACAGATCTGAATGTGCTGTAGGGATTAAATAAATGGATTAGGATTACCAATATGGGGATTAACCTGTCTGGAATCTGCCCTCTGTTTACCTTGCGATTTATAGATTTTATTTAGCACTTTCCCAAAAAACTGACATGTTTTACCTTCCAAAGTGTCTCTCTTCCAGTTTGACTTTTGGATTTCCCATCAAAATGCTTCATAGCTCTGACCAAGATAGAGCAGGGGTACCTTGGTCGGAGCTGTGCAGTACAGCTGAAGAAAACAGCAAGCCGGTCTGCCCCGGCCCCATTCACTGCACTTAGAGTGGGGGGTCTTCAACCTTTTTAAGGCTGGGACCCATTTGATTAATGGAGATGGAGATGTCAGTATTGTGCGGAGGGGGCATTTTGAACACAGACATTAGATGGCATAATGAGGAAATCATCATGCAGAAAGTCTGAAGCTATGTCTATAGATGTCAGTACACAAGTTAAAGCTTGGGCACAAGCAGTGGAACACTGACCCTAAGCATAGCTCCAGATAAGTCAAAAAAAGAGAAAATTTGGCATGGATCTGTATGACAGAGCGGCATGTTTTAAAGGAAACCAGACAAAGGATGAAGTTGCTGAAGGAAAAGAATATTTATATTTTTGATACCACTGCCATGAATAGAAGGAAGAAATAATGCAACAAGAATCTGCCATCAGTCAGCGTTTGGACCAGAGCATAATATTCATCATGCCAGTTGCAGGAGATGTTGCCAATTACTGTATGTCATTCCAGCATAGTCTGTATTCAGTGTGATTCTATTTAAGTACCCTTGCACCACACTAGTCGCAGAATTATGGTCTCTCGCCAGTATGAATCTATTGATGTCTCAGAAAACTAGATTAAATATTAAAATAATAATAATGTGCTGAACAATAAGTGATAAAAATAGTAAAACAAGAAATAAAACACTATAGTTTAAAAAGGAAATAGCTGCTCCAGATTGGTCACAGCTGTATTGTCTCAAGTATGGATCTGTTTATGTCGGTTTAAACTGGATTTATAGATAAATGTGGTTCCACACTGGTCACAGCTGTATGGTTTGTCTCCAGTATGGGTCCGTTGATGCATCTTCAAATCAGATTTCGCTCTAAAGGTTGCTTCACATTGGTCACAACTGTATGGTCTCTCTCCAGTATGGATCCGTTGATGTATCTTCATATCAGATTTGGCTCTAAAGGATGCTTCACACTGGTCACAGCTGTACGGTCTCTCTTTAGTGTGGCTCTGTTTATGTCTCTGTAAGCTAGATTTACGGTTAAAAGTTGCTGCACAATGGTCACAGCTGTATGGTCTCTCCCCAGTATGGATCTGTTGATGCACCTTAAAATCATATCTGGTTCTAAAAGTTGCTTTACACTGGTCACAGCTGTATGGTCTCTCTTGAGTGTGGTCCTGTTTATGTCTGCGTAAACTGGATTTATAGGTAAAAGTGTCTCCACACTGGTCACAGCTGTATGGTCTCTCTCCAGTATGGATCCGTTGATGTACCTTCAAATCATATTTGGCTCTAAAAGCTGCTTCACAATGGTCACAGCTGAATGGTCTCTCTCCGGTATGTTTCCGTTTATGTATTATAAAATCAGATCTGGCTATAAAACTTGCTTCACACTGGTCACAGCTGTATCGTCTCTCATCAGTGTGGGTCCGTTTATGCACATTTAAATTAGATTTAGTTTGAAAGGATGATCCACACTGGTCACAGCTAAATGGTCTCTCTCCAGTGTGGATCCGTTGATGTACTTTTAAGTTAGAATTAGTGTCAAAAGTTGCAGCACACTGGTCACAGATGAATGGTCGTTCCCCAGTATGGATCCGTTTATGTTTTATTAAAGTAGATTTAGTCTTAAAAGCTGATCCACACTGGTCACAGCTGTATGGTCTCTCTCCAGTGTGGATCCGTTGGTGCACTATTAAATTACATCTAATGTGAAAGACTGCTCCACACTGGTCACAGCTAAATGGCTTCTCTCCAGTGTGGCTTAATTGATGTATCTTATATTCAGACCTGGCTCTAAAAGTTGCTCCACACTGGTCACAGCAGTATGGTCTCTCTCCAGTGTGGATCCGTTGATGTGTCTTAAATCCAGACCTGTCTCTAAAAGTAGCGCCACACAGGTCACAGCAGTATGGTCTCTCTCCAGTGTGGATCCTTTGATGCACTATTAAGGTATTTCTTCTGACAAAGGTTGCAGAACACTGGTCACAGCTGTATGGTCTCTCTCCAGTGTGGTTCCACTGATGCATCTTAAAATCAGCTAAGGTTCTGAAGGTTGCTTCACACTGGTCACAGCTGTATGGTCTCTCTCCAGTATGGATCCGTTGATGTATCCTCAAATCAGACCTGGCTCTAAAAGTTACAGCACACTGGTCACAGCTGTATGGTCTCTCTTTAGTGTGAATTTGTTTATGTCTGTGCAAACTAGATCTACGGTTAAAAGTCGCTCCACACCGATCACAGCTGTATCCACACGGATCCACACTCTCTCCAGTGTGGATCCTTTGATGCAACATTAAATTAGACTTAGTCTCAAAAGTTTCTAAACACTGGACACAGCTGTACTTTTTTGCTCCAGTCTGACCATGCACCGTTCCTTTAGATGGTGCGTTGAGGGCTCCACCAGTCTGATGATCTTCATGTTCCTATGTTTACAGAGAGGGAGAGATAAAGGCTTTATTTCAACATACATTTTGAAACAACAACCCCTTTATTACATTCCAAAAACACATCTGTAACACATGCAAATTTTGCAAACCTTTCTCTTGAAGCTCTGGTGCGCTGCCAGCAGTGTTGCAAAGTTTTTCTAAAGTCACTTATAAGTTCTGAGAGTTACTTTTCTTTTTGGCTTGTTTCAGTGAACTTGCTTATTTGTGCTTTAAAATATGCGCCGTATAACACAATAAAGAGACTCGCTCATGCTGCTGAGCTACAGACTGGCTACTCCTACCCATAGATAAAATATTCCAGACACATCATTATGTGCGTCGCCGCAATATTGGATGGGTCTTTTCTACTCTAGACTGGCATAGGTGCTGACAGGAGTAAACATAGAGGGAGAAACGTTACCCTATTTCCTGTAGCTTACGGTTGCAGTAACCCGCAATAACTACTGAAAGTAGATCCCACGGTGCAGATGTTTTTGGGCTGAGATTGGTTCTGAATATGAGTTTTTACGCACTTAAAACATTGCAGAAACCCAACCCATGAACCATAATTTAATGCTTATTAACTAAGGCTGGATCACTTTGCAAAATTAAGTAGCTACATTAGAGTTAGAGGCAACACATGCCAGAAACTGTGCAAAGAGGTTCTTTTTCAAGGGTCATAAGCTCCAGCCATAGTTGCAAGCAAAGTGTAAGAGACTAGAAGAACCTGGAAATGTTAAAGAACACCCTTTCCAGGCCTTTAAAAACACTGGATGTACCCACGTGTATATACACAGTGTAAGCGCTACGTCATAAAGCTTATACACCTATAAATGATTTATGTTACGTAGTAATCCCTTATGTTCATACTTTGTATAAATCAGTTAAAAACAAATACATTTTATTTGTTATATTGCGGATCGTGAAACATTTGTGAAGAAAACGTTATTGTATGCACTTTAGCTATAGAGGACGCAGTTCTGTTGTATTGCCCACAAAGACAAAATTGTACTCGTCTTTAAAAGAAGAAAATGAAATGATGGCTGATGGAGCATCACGATAGTTTTATCGTGCTGCGACGGGAAAAATGTTGTCACGCGTAAAACAGACTCTGTGTTTGTCATTCAACAAAGAGGTTAGATAGGGAATAAAGAAGAAATAACAAAACTAAAGATTAGCCTCTACACACAGCGCTCAAAATATATGAAGAAATTATTGTTGTGTAAAGAAGGCTCAGGATTGGGTGTGTGAGTAAAATAAATTTAAATGAGCAAGAAAACTTGCTTCTTTAATAAAATATAAAACATTCACTTATACAATTAATATGCAATACCTTTTGACTCTTTGTTTAACTGCCTAAAACAAAGTATTTCAGCATAAAAACGTGTATTTATTAACAATCCCATCCATCCATCCATCCATTCATCATCTTCCTCTTATCCGGGGTCGGGTCGCGGGGGTAGCAGCTTCAGTAGGGAGGCCCAGACGTCCCTCTCCCCAGCCACTTGGGCCAGCTCCTCAGGGGAATCCCAAGGCGTTCCCAGCAGAGAGACATAGTCCCTCCAGCGTGTCCTGGGTCTTCCCCTGGGCCTCCTCCCGGTGGGACGTGCCCGGAACACCTCACCAGGGAGGCGTCCAGGAGGCATCCTGACCAGATGCCCGAGCCACCTCAACTGGCTCCTCTGGACGTGGAGGAGCAGCGGCTCTACTCTGAGTCCTCCCCGGATGACTGAGCTCCTCACCCTATCTCTAAGGGAGAGCCCAGACACACTACGGAGAAAACTCATTTCAGCCGCTTGTATCCGGGATCTCGTTCTTTCGGTCACGACCCAAAGCTCGTGACCATAGATGAGGGTAGGAACGTAGATCGACCGGTAAATCGAGAGCTTCGCCTTTTGGCTCAGCTCTCTCTTCACCACAACGGATCGGTACAGCGCCCGCTTCACAGCAGACGCTGCACCAATCCGCCTGTCGATCTCCCGCTCCATCTTCCTCTCATTCATGAACAAGACCCCGAGATCTGAGCCGGAAAAGGGTAGAGTGCCTTCTCCGGGTTGGGGAGGATGATCTGCCCCTAGTGGAGGAGTTTAAGTATCTTGGGGTATTTATTAACAAATTTATTAAAATACCAAAACATTTCACACCAAACCGTGTGCAAATTGGAAATAAATTCACGGAGTTATAATTTATTTTAGTTGGGCAAACAGCTTCCTTAGTACAAACAAACGCACTGGGGGCACGTGAGAGACCCATCCAAGATGGCGGCCGTGCTGGCAGCACCATTCCTTGATAAGATTAGGTATCGATTCAAATTTCAAGAATTGATTGGATTCCGATTCGATTTGATCCGATCTCAAATGGGATTGCCGGTATTAAAAATATTTTAGCTATTACCTGAATTTCATGACTGAATTGACATGGCATGGTAGCTCCACAGTGACACAGGACCTGAACTAACATGGAGTCTTCGGTGAGGGTGAAGAGAGCTCAACAGCGGGGTAAGTTGTTACGATATCTGACATTTGTTCCGTTTCAAAGTGAGAAAACCCTGACGGCGCTTGGCTCGGGGCTGTGAGCAGAGTCCTGTGCGGCTGCAGTCGTGGTTCAGAGTACCGCCTTAACATCAACCTGCCTGATAGCTCGTCTAATGCGGCTGTTATCTTGTTAGCTGGTTAAGGACAGGAGCTTGTTTATGTGCCCAACTTTCCCTGATCGGACTGAAATGAGTTCTGTTACAGATTATGAGATTACAGAGATTGGGCTGGAAATGCAGTTAAGATGGAAACAACAGATAGACAACGGACTCTGGAGACACAGAGTCTGACATACTTAGGATGGACAGAATGACTACCACTCAGTTCTTTTAAAGTGTTATAATATGACTTGTTATATTTTATCAAGTGCGATATCATTTATGTGCTAAGGAAAATGAAAATTGCTGAGGTTGTACTTTAGTTTAATTAACTTACTCTGCTCTCGACGCACGATATGCTCAAAATAATCTAAACTAAAAAAAGTTAAATTCTTCCCTTTATGTTTTACTAGTTTCTTGCACTTTAAATTCTGCCCTGAATTTTCACTCCTTGTTTCCACCCCCCCCCCCCCCACCCCAAAAAAACCTTTTTATTTCCATGTTTTCTTTTTACATTTTTTTTTTTTTACTTTTCTGGTACATTTCTGCTTCATTTTGGAAATAAAGTGGGCCGTCCATCATTGGATATAAAATAAAAAATCATAAAGAAAAACTTTTAAAAACCCAGAAACCCTGATGCTGAGGACGACTTTAACCTTCAGGGCTGGATTAAAACCTTTGTAGGGTGTTTAGTCTGAATAATGATCTAACAGGAGAAGATGAGGTGTTTTCTTCACCTGTTTGTGTCGATCCTTTTTTCTGCACAGAAATACTGAAAATATTTTATAATACTGTATAATCTGACCAATCTGTATACTCTGACCCAATCTGTATAATATGATTGAATTTGTGAACATGTTTCATGAATTGGGGCTATATAAATAAAATTGAATTGAAAATTGAATTTAATTTTCTAACTTTTCTCTGTTTCTTTATTCTCATTGACTTCCTGTCAGGGTTTGATCGCTGTAGAAATAAAAAAAGACCTGAACACTGACCTGTAGGTCACTGGGACCAGAGGAGACGGCTGGATTGGTCCGGTTGGTGGTGTTCAGAGGGTGGAGGTCAGGTTCTTGGTCCTGGTGTTGATCAACTTTAACCTCCTCATTCTCCTGCTGCTTCACCTCAATCTTCATCTCATAGTTCTCCACATCCTCCTCAATCTTCATCTCATGGCTCTCCTCCTTTACCTCAATCTTAATCTCATAGTTCTCATCCTCCTCGATCTTCATCTCATGGTTCTCCTCCTCCTTCTCAATCTTCGTCTCGTGGTTCTCCTCCTTCTCCTCCTCCTCCTCAATCTTCATCTCAAGGTTATCCTTCATCCTTCTGCTCCTGCCTGATAATCTCCAGAGCCTCTCTGGTCTTCAGATGTTCTGATTCTTCAGCTGAAGCTCTGGTAGAGACGTTCTGAGATGGAACCTGGTAGAAACATCAGCTGATCAGGTTAAAGGATTCTTAGACATTTCACTAATTTAATAAAGTACACCCTCTTTCAGGGTCTGAATTATCAGGACATAATTAAAATGATCTGGTATTTGCAGGGTTCTAAAATTCTTTAAATCCATCTTCACTTCCTTCCTGTCCATTTTCATTAAGGCATCTGATTGGTCCATCTGAACATCAGCTTCCAGTCTCTGCAGCCTCACTTTGCCCAGATCTGAAACTTCTACCAACAGTTTTTAACTGTGCTCAATAAATCCATGAACGACATATACTAATTAGTGCTGGACAATTAATCGCATTTGCAATATAATCACAATTATAAAAAAACCACAATTTCCAAATCGCAGAGCTCTGCAAGTATTGACTACGTAACAATTAATGGATCAGACGCATCCTTTAGGTGTTGTTCAAATGTTTAAAATAGGTTTGCTCCACATGAAATGGCAGTGAGATAAACCAGTGAGATAATATAAGTTTATTAAAACTAAGTCGAGCGGAGGTCCCACCCCACAGGGCTGAGCTTCCTACGGCCTGGGACCCGGAGCTGCCTCCTAACAGCCACGTTTCGGCTAGCCGCATAGCCGCATGCTCTCTTATCAGACTACCAGCTTTCCCTTGGAGTAATTAATGGGCAGCCAGACGGCCGTCGCTACGACCAGAGACAATGGGAGAGGTTTGGCAGAGAAATAAACAGGGAAAGTTTAGAATGGTTTACCTAATGTGTTTTCAAAGCTTGGCTGAGCTAACAGGCATAGCCCCTATTAACATTTTAAAACCAAGTGTTACTGATGTAATATGTGTTGTATTACGGTTATAACAAACTTTATTTCCATAAGGGTTTTATACATTGATGGTATGATCATGTTTGTGTTTTCTGGTCCGCTCAATACAACCAAACTAGAGCTTAAGGCCTTTTAAAATTAAGGGTGAATGTCCGCTAGCATAATGCTATTAGCTTCCAGGATAACATTCATTTCATTTTAAACATATTGCATGATTTAATTTCGCTCCACCATAGTTTGATAATGCTATGAGCGTTATTATTGCATTAATATGGAACAATAATGTTGATTTAAATGTGTTTTGTATAACTTTAGGATTAACCCATTTAGCGACCGATCGCTACAGCGATGTGATTATTGCTTCCCAGAGCAATAATCACAATAAGAAATCAAGCGTCCCTAAAGTTTCAGATTTTACTTTCTTTGAAATATTATTTCATCAAATAATGTTTTGTTTAACTCAGGATTTGCATTTTGAATGGGTTGAAACTAGTGTTGCACTGATACCATTTTATGGCCCCGATACCTGGCTGTGCAGTATTGGCTGATACCGATACCATCTGTTTGAAATTGATGTGTGTATATATGAAGAACTGCATACTACTTAGGGTAGTAGAACTTTTTCAGAATCAGAATCAGAATCAGAAATACTTTAATAATCCCAGGGGGAAATTGTTGTTTCAGTACAATCGCCATAACATACACAAACATCACAAACATTTCAGGGGGAGAGGATTTACTGAGGCCTTGCTGCCAAGATGGCGCTGCCATTACTCTGTGAAAAGATAGAGGCCACAAAAAAAAAAGAAAGTGGGAGGGAAAAAAACATAACTCATACTTTATCCTATAACAGGATACAGTTTGAGATATCAAAAACCTCTTGCACAAAAAGCACAAATAAGACGAGACACACATGGCAGAAGGTAAACATTTGAGACTAGTCGCGTTTAAGTTCATCAGTTTATATGAGCATCAGTTATGAGTATGTGTTTGGGTGAAAGTGTTTATATCTCCATGAACACTCTCCAGAGGCCATTGTCTATGATGTTATCAGCCGGCCATCAGTTACGAAAGCATCCGCAGATGTTAGCGGGGGAGGGGGGAACAGGGGGGAGTTCTGAGCACTACGCCATAACAATCCAGGAGTAGAGATAGGGAGGGCATAGTCCAAATATGTTATTTGTTATGAGACAAGCTGCACTGACTTTCCTGTCAGCTTTAAGTCTTTGCTGGCTCCAAATGGTGAAATCCAAAATTCCAAATTGTTGGGCTTTTCCACGTTTCACTTCCAGATTTTATCCCATCTCCCCTTGAGTTCAACCACCAAAGCCAGTCTGTGTTCCAGCACATCCAGCTTTTCAGCTCTGCTCCTCCATCTTCCAGAAATGTCCATTCACCGCCTTAGTGAGCGCGTCATGTGCAGCCGGTAGACTGATCAAGGCCAAATGGCTCCGACATCCACTGTATTTGCTGATACATCAAAAATCCACCAACTCCAATAAGTAGAAATCCAAGTATCCTGAATCCAAACATGTAAACGTTTCAAACGTCCAGGAATGACAAAGTCAAAAGACACACCGTTTTCCATCCATGAATATAGGGTGTATCCCACAAAATGAGTCAAATCAGGACCAGACGGGTCCCCCTTTCGTTGCCTACCCATCGAAAAATTTTTATCAATAGTATTGAGAGACCAGCTTACCAGATCCATGGTTTTCAGAGTTCGGTTGATATGAAGAAAGTGCTCAGAAAGACAAGACATAGAAAAGCAGGAGAGGGGGGGGGTGAAAGCTGAAGAGGAGAGAAAAACACGACCGACCTCGAAGAAAGACAGTACAGAGAGTTTATTGCCTACCTGGAATGGGTGACAATAGTTGAATAAACTTTTGACTCTCAAAGGCCAAAATAGTGCAACATTCGTGACATTATAACATGTATAATAGTAGAGCAATAGTAAGACAGTAAAATTACATTAATAATTGAATAATCTCTTTTAAACCCTGAGTTTTGGCTCTCAAATGCCAAAGTAGTGCAACTTTCATGAACTTATATAACTTGTATAATACTAGTCAGGAGAGAGAAAGCTGCCTTCAAGTGACATTCAAACATTAAAATGGTATCGGTGCCTATTTGTTGGTACTCGCCGATACCGATACCACCATTTTAGTGCTGGATCGGGGCCCCGTCCCTTACTGGTATCGGTGCAACACTAGTTGAAACACATACCAAGTGTTCTAAATTAGTTAATCTAATTCAAGGTCATTCCATGTTCTTTGGAATGACCTTGAATTAGATTAACTAGAGCTTGAATTAGAACACTATATTTCAATCCATGATTGAAATATAGTTCAGAATTCAGAAATTCAGTGATGTTCTCTGGATTTTCATTTTATTTCTGTTAATAAATTCTTGAACTTGAAGAGAAGTTCTCTCTCATTTATTCTATGTGTGTGCAGAGTTTGCTGTTAAAAGAACGCCAGTGCTCGAATTCATCCCTTTCAACTATTGTCCTGATATCAGCTGTTTGGGCTCTACCAGGGCCACCAATGAATTTGCCAACTTCTTTGCAGAAAATACTCCAAAAATTAGAGGCTTAATCTCCACATCCACACAAAAAATCCAGTACCAATGTTATGCTCAAACATAAATGCCGATAGAAGGACTACATTTCGACTACATTTCAACTACTCAGCTGTAAAAGCTTAGAAGAAATTGTAAATCCGTTAAGCTCCTCCTCCTGCTGTCTTCATAAACTACCTACTACCGTCCTTTAAAAAGTTTATTCTATCATTGTATCTGACCTGATCCACAGGTCACACAGTACACAGTAAATTCATCTCATCAGGGGTTTTCCTCCAGGCTTTAAAACCACAACGTTCCTCCTGGGAGCCAGGCTAACGAGGAGCCTAACGACTCTCCATTGTTGGGACGATCAGCTCCAGGTGAGTCTACAGGTGAGTCTAAGCTCTGAGGAGGCCTGCAGGTCTGTAAAGCTGGAACTCCTCACTACTCCAGACATTTTGAATTAAGAAAGCCTCCTGGATGGGAAACAAACCTCTTCAGTAGTGATGGGTAGATGAGGCGCCCATAGACATTATATACGTAGATGGGTCGTTGGGCAGGTTCTGCCTATGTGTCAGAGCGTCCGCCATGTTAAATGTGGCAAATCACTTAAACAGTATCAGAGGGACTTTAATCTCAAGAATATACTTTGTACTCGTAATATTTTTATTTTTGTAATATTACAAGTTTATTTTCGTATCCCTTTAGCTTCATTCTCCAGAATTTATTCTCATAAAGAATAAAAATAATTAAAATAAACTAACCTGGTCCTATTACTCCAGGAGTGAAATAATTCTGCAAACTGTGACTATTCTGGAAATGTTCCCTCTTAATTCTCATAATATGACATTTTTCTCATAACATTACCACTTTTTTTGTTTGTTTTTTTACTTTATTGTCCTGGGACTTTTTTTCTCATATTAGTAATTTTACCTCTTTAATACTCCCCCAAAAAGTCTGTTTTATGAAATAATGAAGACCACAATGTTTAGATTTAACAAATTGATCCTTATATTCATAACACATACACATAAAAATTTATATATTTATATATATATATATATATATATATATATATAAAAATTTATATATTTATATATATATATATAAAAATTTATATATTTATATATATATATATAAAAATTTATATATATATATTTATATATATATTTATATATAAAAATTTATATATATATATTTATATATAAAAATTTATATATATATATTTATATATTTATATATATATATATATATAAAAATTTATATATATATATAAAAATTTATATATATATATATATATATATATATATATATATATATATATATATATATATATATATATATATATATATATATATATACATACACTCACCGGCCACTTTATTAGGTACACCTGTCCAACTGCTCGTTAACACTTAATTTCTAAGCAGCCAATCACATGGCGGCAACTCAGTGCATTTAGGCATGTAGACATGGTCAAGAGAATTTCCTGCAGTTCAAACCGAGCATCAGTATGGGGAAGAAAGGTGATTTGAGTGACTTTGAACGTGGCATGATTGTTGGTGCCAGAAGGGCTGGTCTGAGTATTTCAGAAACTGCTAATCTACTGGGATTTTCACGCACAACCATCTCTAGGGTTTACAGAGAATGGTCCGAAAAAGAAAAAACATCCAGTGAGCGGCAGTTCTGTGGGCGGAAATGCCTTGTTGATGCAAGAGGTCAGAGGAGAATGGCCAGACTGGTTCGAGCTGATAGAAGGGCAACAGTGACTCAAATAACCACCCGTTACAACCAAGGTGGGCAGAAGAGCATCTCTGAACGCACAGTACGTCGAACTTTGAGGCAGATGGGCTACAGCAGCAGAAGACCACATCGGGTGCCACTCCTTTCAGCTAAGAACAGGAAACTGAGGCTACAATTTGCACAAGCTCATCGAAATTGGACAATAGAAGATTGGAAAAACGTTGCCTGGTCTGATGAGTCTCGATTTCTGCTGCGACAGTCGGATGGTAGGGTCAGAATTTGGCGTCTACAACATGAAAGCATGGATCCATCCTGCCTTGTATCAACGGTTCAGGCTGGTGGTGGTGGTGTCATGGTGTGGGGAATATTTTCTTGGCACTCTTTAGGCCCCTTGGTACCAATTGAGCATCGTTGCAACGCCACAGCCTACCTGAGTATTGTTGCTGACCATGTCCATCCCTTTATGACCACAATGTACCCAACCCATGATGGCTACTTTCAGCAGGATAATGCGCCATGTCATAAAGCTGGAATCATCTCAGACTGGTTTCTTGAACATGACAATGAGTTCACTGTACTCAAATGGCCTCCACAGTCACCAGATCTCAATCCAATAGAGCATCTTTGGGATGTGGTGGAACGGGAGATTCGCATCATGGATGTGCAGCCGACAAATCTGCGGCAACTGTGTGATGCCATCATGTCAATATGGACCAAACTCCCTGAGGAATGCTTCCAGCACCTTGTTACTCCCTGAGGAATGCTTCCAGCACCTTGTTGAATCTATGCCACGAAGAATTGAGGCAGTTCTGAAGGCAAAAGGGGGTCCAACCCGTTACTAGCATGGGGTACCTAATAAAGTGGCCGGTGAGTGTATATATATATATATAAAAATTTATATATATATATATATAAATTTTTATATATAAATATATATATATATATATATATATATATATATATATAAATATATATATATATATATATATATATATATATATATATATATATATATATATATATATATATATAAAAATTTATATATATATATATATATATAAAAATTTATATATATATATATATATATATATATAAAAATTTATATATATATATATATATATATATATATAAAAATTTATATATATATATATATATATATATATAAAAATTTATATATATATATATATATATATATATATAAAAAAATTTATATATATATATAAAAATTTATATATATATAAAAAAATTTATATATATATATAAAAATTTATATATATATATATATATATATATATATATATATATAAAAATTTATATATATATATATATATATATATATATAAAAATTTATATATATATATATATATATATATATAAAAATTTATATATATATATATATATATATATATAAAAATTTATATATATATATATATATATATATATATAAAAATTTATATATATATATATATATATATATAAAAAAATTTATATATATATATATATATATATATAAAAAAATTTATATATATATATATATATATATATAAAAATTTATATATATATATATAAAAATTTATATATATATATATATATATATATATATATATATATATATATATATATATATATATATATATATATATATATATATATATAATTTATATATATATATATATATATATATATATATATATATATATATATATATATATATATATATATATATATATAAATTTATATATATATATATAAATTTATATATATATATAAAAATTTATATATATATATATATAAATTTATATATATATATAAAAATTTATATATATATATATATATATAAAAATTTATATATATATATATATATATATAAATTTATATATATATATATATATATATATATAAAAATTTATATATATATATATATATATATAAATTTATATATATATATATATATATATAAATTTATATATATATATATATATATATATATATATATATATATATATATATATATATATATATATATATAAATATATATATATAAAAATTTATATATATAAAAATTTATATATATAAAAATTTATATATATATATATATATATATATATATAAATTTATATATATATAAATTTATATATATATAAATTTATATATATATATATAAATTTATATATATATAAATTTATATATATATAAATTTTTATATATATAAATTTATATATATATATATATATATATATATATATATATATATATATATATATATATATATATATATGTGAAAGGAAATGCCAGCAGATCTTGTTTGTTCCGTAAAACGGTTGGTACATTTCCATGCAGCACATGAATGAGGCATCTTCTCTGATCCACGTTCACTACAACAGAACTTAACTTTTTCCTGCCACATACAATATGGCGGTGACGTTGACGTGCGAACCTGCGCCCAACGACGCGTCTACGTATATAGGCCCGTTTACACTACACTTTTTTAACCGAGCCGAGACCAGTCCGAGCTCGGTAACCGAGATAACTCTTGTGTGTAAACGGTCAGCAGACTGAACCAGACCGCGCTAACCATAACCGGACCGCGCTAACTGCAGACCAGCTCTTGAGTAGGTCTCGGCCTGGTTTTATTTCTGGCCCAGTTTTCTGATAAAGAGCGCATGAGCAGACCGCGTCATCTCCTTACAGTCAGCTGACTGTCCGCGGGTTTTCCGGCAGTCTGGCTGCACGTCCCGATTCACACTCCATTCAGACAAATTTCAGACATTCATAATAATACTAGCTTCCTTACCGTGCCACACGGTTTCCAGAGATGATTCTGCTTAGCAGCACAATGAACCTCAGCGTCTGTCATTGTTTCCGGCGTCTGTAAATCCTTATTAGACGTTCGTTTGTCTCATCCACTTCCCAAAAAAGCCAACTTTCTCAAGTAAATTCACCAATGGTTGCCTTCTTCCCCTGACTCTCCGCAAACACCGAAATATCACAATATCAAGCATAACTTCCTGAATGTTACGGGCGCCGCGCTGTTTGTTTTGCTGCTACCGCCTTCAATCCCAGAGAGCGGTAGTACCGCAGATCGCCACTAGGGGGCGAGGAGCAACCAAGGAACCGAGATAAGCTTTGTGTGTAAACGGGTCGGCTTGTCTTGGATAACTGAACCAAGCTCGGACTGGTCTCGGCATGGCTCGGTTTTTAGGTGTAGTGTAAACGGGGCTAAAGATGTCTATGGAGGCGCCATGAAGCGTTTCGACACGTTGCCAAACTGTATTGATACTGTGTGACTGAATACTGACACCTGCTGGACCTTAAAAATCACTACAGGCAACCTAGTTGACACTGATTTGATGACCTTGTATCAGAATAATATAATTTAAGTCATTGTATGTTGCATGTATTATTTCATATTTTCATTTAAATTTAAGATATCTTTGATATTTCAGATACATTTTATAAATAATGTGAGCCTGTGACATAATGTAATAACCATTAAGTAAACATGTTGAGAATGAGGATGCTTGTGTGTACTGATTTTTTTTTTTTTACAATTTTTTTGATGTGTATTCTCTTGCATATAGACTTCATATTGGCAATATCTATAACAAAGCATAAAAAATGTGTTTATTTTACATAACGGTAAGGTGAACTCTTGTAGGTCAAAGGTCAGTACTACTGTACACCAACAGAGTAGCTCTCAGTTCCATAAGTTGATGAATCCTGTGTTTTCTATTCTTCCCTTGGTTAATGTTGTCTTGTGTTTACTCGTTGTTTGACTTGTTTTAGTTTCTATTACTATTAAAGTTTCTCGTAACTTTTTCATAAAATGTTCCGCGTTGAGGCCGAGAAACAGCCTTTCTGGAGGAGGAAACCGGCATCACCGAGGGCAGCTAAGCGGGGTCCTTCAGCTCAGCTACAGCAGCTAGCAGCGAAGCTAAAGGAAGGAGGTTCCCCTTTAGACTGCCAGCAGAACCTCCTACTGACCGAACCTGTCCAGACCGGGTCCCGCTGAGCGAAGCTGCTGAGGTCCAGCTGGGCTCTCAGACCTCCAGCCTGTCGGAACCGAGCCTTAAAGACTCCTTTGGACTCACCCGGTGCAGCTTCCAGCTCCGAGCCGTGGGGGAGTCCCGCTTCTCCTCCGGGTTCTGGAGCGGATCCAGCGGTCAGTCGGAACCGGGACGCCTGCTGGACTGGATCCTGGTTGGGTGTGGTTGGTTGTGGACCGAGCGGTTCGGATGGTGGGAAGCTGTGAAAGCGTCCAGCAGCAAACAATGGAAACAGCAGCTAGCTGCTTCTTCTTCTTCTTCTGTTGTTGTTTTATGGCGGATTGGCAGGCCAACGTAAAAGGTGCATTTCCGCCACCTACTGATCTGGAGTGTGGAGTGCACAATTTTGGAAGACTACAAAATTAATCTATGAGGGAAATAATCAAATAATAATAATAATAATAATAATAAATAAATAAAAAAAAAAAAAAAAAATCTACAACTAAATCCTATTCATTGTTCCTGTATCTTTTAGGTATTTGAATAATATTTCATTGACTCTTGTCTGTCTTGTCTCATTTCCTAACAACACTTTTATTGAATTACCATCAATTCCTATCCTTCTCAACTCTTGAATTAGTTTCATTCTCTCCCTTACATATGCAGCACACTCAAAAATAATATGTTGCACAGTTTCTGGATCTCCGCATTTGTCACAATTTCCTGTTTCATGTTTCCCTATTTTAAAAAGACTGTAATTTAATGCAGTGTGACCTATTCTTAGCCTTGAAATAATTATATCTTTTTTCCTATTTCCATATCTTTTCCTCTCCTTTCCAATACATTTCTGAATCTGATATAAATGTCTTCCTTTAGACTCATTATTCCATATCGTTTGCCATTTCTTTCTAATTTCAATTGTTATCAATCTCTTAATTTCTGATTTACTTAAAAATACATTCATTTCTATTTGCTGATGATTTAATGCTTTCTTTGCCAGCTTGTCCGCTTCCTCATTTCCATCTACACCCACATGTGCTGGCACCCAGAGGAAGTATACCAATATTCCTAACTGCCTTGTTCTAAATAGACATTGTAATACTTCAAATATTAAATCTTGCCTAGTTTCAGATTTCGCACTTATTAGGCTATTCAGAGTAGCCATTGAATCTGTACAAATTACAGTTCTTAGTGGTTGAACTTCTTCGATCCACTGTAATGCTAATATAATAGCTAAAACCTCAGTAGTAAATACTGATACATGATTAGATATTCTTTTTGCAATTTTTATTTTAAATGTCGGAATGTATACTGCTGCTGCTGTTTTTCCAGACTCTGGCTCCTTTGACCCATCTGTATATACCTGTAGAACTGAATAATATTCTTTATTTAAATATTGTTGTACTATTATATCAGTTGATGTATTTTTTCCCCGTTTATTCATTATTTTTTGTATTTGTAAATCGATCAGAGGTGTAGGAAACATCCAAGGGGGAATAGCCGGTATAGGAACAGTTGGGGCTATTATATAGTCATTCAATCTCAAGCTGCTCGCTTCTTTCTTTACTACCCATCCAAAGCTTTTTAATTCTTTATATTCATATTCCCAACATTCTTTCAGAAGTAATCTGACTGGATGATTTTCTTCATGTCCTTTTACACTAGCCCAGTATCTCATTCTTAATTGTATCCTACGTTGTTCAAGTGGCAATTCTCCCAATTCAACTAGTATTGATACTACAGGAGATGATCTAAATGCTCCACAACAAATACGTAAAGCCTGATTTTGTATTACCTCTATCTTTTTAAGTAAGGTTTTATTCGCAGAACTATAAACTATACTACCATAATCTATGTTTGACCTAATCACTGCATAATAAATTCTTTTCAGAGATTGACAGCTTGCTCCCCAATCTGCTCCTGACAAGCACCGTAACACATTTATTCCTTTTTTGCATTTTTCTATTAATTTTTGAATATGGACTCCAAAATGTAATCTATAATCCATCCACATACCTAAATATCTCACTACTTCCACTTGTTCCAGCAGTTGACCGTACATTTTGATATTCAAAATAGGATTTTTCTTTTTATTTGAAAAACATATTACTTGTGTTTTTGCGACCGAGAACCTAAAACCCCAACTATCTGCCCATTTCTCCACCTCATTCACTGCAATTTGTATTTTATTTTCTACAAATGTAATATTACGCCCCCTTTTCCATAAAGCTCCATCGTCCGCATACAATGACCTTCCTATTCCATTATCAATTTTATGAAAAATGTCATTAATCATTAAATTAAAAAGAATAGAACTGCTCACACTTCCCTGGGGAGTTCCATTCTCAATTTGTAAAATCCTAGAATATTCTGACCCCACTCTTACTTGAATTGTTCTTCCAAACAAGAAACTCGAAATCCAGTTATACATTCTTCCCTCAATTCCCAACCTTTCCAATTTCATTAACAACCCTTCTTTCCACAACATATCATAAGCCTTTTCTACATCAAAAAAGACTCCCACCAAACTTTCTTTATTAATTTGAGCTTTTCTAATTTCAGTTTCCAAACTCAAGATTGAATCCATCGTATTTCGCCCCTTTCTAAAACCACTTTGATATTCTGACATAATATTTCTACTTTCAATCTCATATATCAACCTGTTCATAACCATCCGTTCCATAAGTTTGCATAAATTTGATGTCAGTGCAATAGGTCTAAAATTAATTGGCTGAGAATGGTCTTTTCCTGGTTTGGCTATTGGTACTATGACCCCATGCTTCCAATCCACTGGTATAGTCCCTGACTCCCATATTTTATTAAAAAGTTTTAAAATCATTCCCAATGATAATTCTGACAACTGTTTAATCATCTCGTAACAAATGTCATCTTTACCTGGAGAAGTATGTTTAACCCCTATCAGTGCTCTTTTTAATTCATATAAACTAAATTTTAGATCTAACCTGCTCCCTGTTATGCTCTTCTTTCTATATATGTGATCATTCTCCTTCACTTTCTGTTCCCTATATTTCCTCATACTTTCTGATATATTATCATTACTGTGTACCTTTGCAAATGTATCTACTAACATCTCTGCTTTATCACTATCTTTAATCGCAACTTTTCCATCACTAACTAAAACTGGAATATTATTAATTCTCCTAATCCCTCCCATCTTTCTAATCATATTCCAAACATCATTTATTTCAATATTTTCACCAATTTTATTACAGAATTCTCTCCAGAATGTTCTTTTTGCTATTCTTATTTCTTTCCTAACCTTTGCCTGAGCTCTCTTATAATTAATGTAATCATTATACACTAATGATTTTCTGGCTTTCTTCATTGCTTTATTTCTTTCTCTAACTGCCTTACTACAGTCTTCATTCCACCACGGGACTGCTTTTCTACCACTTATAATTTTCTTTTTACCTATTACTTCCCCTACCGTATTTCTTAACACTTCACTAATTTTCCTACTTAACTCTTCAATGTCTTCAATATCTACCATTTCACGCATATTTTTATTACATAATTCTTTAAAAAGCTTCCAATTGGCTGCCTTAAATTTCCATCTTGGAATTCTCTCCACCAATGATCGAACTATATCCACACCAATTTGACACCTTATTGGATAGTGATCACTTCCTAAAGTACTTTGATTACTTACATGCCATTCACATTTTCTAGCTAGATTTTCAGACACTAGTGTAATATCTAAAACTGATTTTCGCCCATTATTCACATCAATTCTTGTAACACTTCCATTGTTAATACATACCAATTGTCCCCAATCTAGCATGTCTTCCACTATCAGCCCATTACTATCTGTTTTAACACTCCCCCATAATGAATTATGTGCATTAAAATCACCACACCATACAACCTTCTGATTTATATTACCTCTTATATTTTCCAATTTTTTCCTACTTAACTTTTCACATGGATTGTAAAAATTAATTACTTTAATACTTTGTTTCTTTTCCCAAACTTCTATTACCAGCACCTCTTGATCCACACTCATTTCTACATTTCTGTATCCCACACCTTGTTTTATAAAGGTGGCGACTCCACCTCCATTTCCTTGTTTTCGATCCCTCCTAATGCATATATAACCTTGTAAAACAAAATTTAACTGAGGTTTGAGCCATGTTTCTTGTATACATAATATATCTGGTTTTTTATCCAAATCAAAAATGAACTTTTTAAACTCTTGCCCATTGGCTATTAAACTTCTAGCATTCCACTGAAATATTAAAAGCATTATTATGAACCACCACATTCTGTTTGAGTATTTGTTGTCTTTAACTTCTCATTAATCATTTCTACCGAAATACCCTCAATCTCTAGATATTTTTCAGCTGCTTTGATTATTATTCTGATTCTTTCTGTCCGGCTTTCAGTTTGTGCGGAACAATTCACAACCTCAGCTATAAAAGTTACAAAAGCTACATTGTTCTTAATCATCAGATTCTCTGTATTTTTTCCCTGTGTCTTTTCCGTTTTTGATTGTAAAATTTCTTTTTGTTTATTTTTTGACTCCACATTCTTTTCTACTTTCTTTAATGCCTCAGAATATGATAATCCTTCCTGTATTTTAACATTTTGTACTTGTACTGCATGTTTTCTCACTTCACAACCTCCATATCCCGCACTATGTTCCCCTCCACAATTACAACACTTTGGATTAACCCCTTGCCCACATTTGCCATACTCATGTTCTCCACCGCATCTCGCACACCTCTGCTTGCCTCTACATACAGCCGCTACATGCCCAAACTTTTGACATTTGTAGCATCTTAGAGGAGGGGGAACATATGGCCTTACCGAGAAGCTTATGAATCCTAAAAAGACTTTACTAGGTAACTTATCCTCATCAAAGTGAATCATCACAGAAAGGCTATCCCCCTTTTCATTGTTTCGATTGCACTTTAGTCTTTTCACATCAATTACTGATCCTCCTGTAAGTCCTTTCTTAATCTTTTCAACTGTCACATCAGTAGGGATCCCTGTAATTACCCCTTTTGTCCATTTCTTTCCCTCTGATACTGAACAAATCACATCTTGTCCCATGATTGATTTAATTTCTAACGCCTTTTTTTGTTGCCTGCTGTCTTTACAAAACATTAGCAATCTACCATCCCTTAATTTCTTAACACTTTCAATTATTCCTATCATTTCCTTAATCGCTTTGGATAATTTTAGCGGATTGATATTATTGAAAGACCCAGTAGCAAATTTCATCAATACCTTAAACTCTTCTTTTCTTTTCCTTGTCATATGTAATCCATTTTCACTATCAGAGTCAGATGTATTACTCCTGTTTTTCTTTCTTTTCCGATTTTCTACTATACTCCATCCATTGTTTTCATTCCCTCCATCCTCCGCGCCAAAATTTTCATCCTCCATTTCCGGATCACTTCCGGAATCTACGTCGCTTCCTACCATGCACACTCCAGTCACAGATCAGTTCCTGTCCAATCCGCCAACCACAGTCCGTCTCTCCCTCACCACCAATGTCCGTAGCCGCAGCTAGCTGCTGGTAGCGGAAATCAGACTTCTTGGTGTTTATTGGCGGTCAGCAAACAGCGGATTGCTGCTCTAGCGCCACCATGTGGTGAGGAGTGGATCTGAACGGTACTGCAGCCTGGATCCTTTACCTGGAGGAGACCATTAAAAGCTTCCTCACACCTCTGACTTCTGCAGTTTAAGGAAATCACTTAAATCTAGTTTCACTTTCATTCTCTTCAGATTTTGAACCAGACGTCTCCTTTATTCCTCGTACTTCTGATATTTTATGGACTTTATTCTCATTCAGCTACAAAGCGACAATGGAGCAAAATTATGTTGTGAGGCAACTTCTTACATCACAATATGTTATAAATACAGGTAAATGGTCAGTTGTCTTTAACCAAAAGCCCACTTTTAACTGTGTTTTCTAGTACGTTTATAAAAATATTGTCAATGAATGTTGAAGAACTAGAGGTTATTGGACTGAGCCTGGTGATTGTTGAATAAAGCCCTTTGCTGTAGATTATGTCCAAAAAATCTGAACTGCTATTGTGACTTGATGCATTTAAGAGATGAATATTAAAATCTCCTCAGATAATATCCATTTATTTTACTTAGTAATTGTTACAAACTATCAGTAAACATTTTAACGTTGATATACACATGGTGCATCAATATTTTTTGTTTCTCCAAGACTCCATCAGATCCTCCAGGTTGGTCAGAAAGTTTCCTCTCTAAGGAAACCCAGCAGGTTGCATCAAGTCTCTCCAAGCAGCATTCACTCCTCCTGAAAGAGCGTAGAGCCACAGTGGACAGTCATCTGCATTGTTGATGGCTTTGCAGCAATCCCTCATACTGAGCATGCATGAAGCGACAGTGGAGAGGAAAACTCCCCTTTAACAGGGAGGAGAACCTCCAGCAGAACCAGAACCAGGCTCAGTGTGAACGCTCATCTGCCTCGACCCACTGGGGGTTAGAGAAGACAGAGCAGAGACACAGAAAGCTCAGAAGCTCACATTGACCCAGGAGTACTTTCTATGTTAGATGGTAATAGAGGATGATCTGCCTCCCCTGATGATGTCACAGCTAACAGAACGCCAGACCAGGTGTACCTTCTATGAAGAGAAAAATGACAGTGCTAAAAGTTAAAAGATGAAATAACAACAAGCAATGCAAATTGGAGAGCAGTAGGAGAACTCAGCAGTGAGAAAATAGACCCTGATGTCCTCCAGCAGCCTAAGCCTATAGCAGCATAACTATAGAGGTAGCTCAGCGTAACATGAGCCACTCTGACTATAAGCTTTGTCAAAAAGGAAAGTTTTAAGATTAGTCTTAAAAGTAGACGGGGTGTCTGCCTCACGGACCAAAACTGGGAGTTGGTTCCACAGGAGAGGAGCCTGATAGCTAAAGGATCTGCCTCCCATTCTACTTTTAGAGACTCTAGGAACCACCAGCAGACCTGCAGTCTGAGAGCGAAGTGCTCTGTTAGGAACATACGGAGTAATCAGAGCTCTGATATATGATGGAGCTTGATTATTAAGGGCTTTATACGTTAGAAGAAGAATTTTAAATTCTATTCTTGATTTAACAGGAAGTAGTGATGGCGAGATGAAGCCTCATGAGGCATTGAACCACTCAGCCAACTGGTTCGAGAAAAGGTTCATTTCTTGATGGGTCATGTGCACACAGCACCACCTACTGGCAAGTTGTATAATCACTGCCAGCTGTATCTTAACACGTGTGATGCATTAATTTTTGTCTATTATGGCTCTTGGGAATGACTTCACAGAAGGTGTAGGACGAAATAATTTGTCTACATAAATTTTGTAAACACATGTGTACAATAAAATATTGTTTGAATGTATTCTCTGTGTGTAATTATTCCCAAAATAGTAGTGTCATGTGATATGGCATGGTGTATAATAATGTTTTTCTGTGACTCTAGAAAAATGGCATGGGCTTAATCAGGCAGAGGACAGTGAAAGTGCTTGTGGAACTAGGGAGGGGTAATGAATAGGCTGATGCTTGTGTAACTTGGATGATTTCATGCATTTTTATTAAGAAACAACAATTTCTCCACAGTTTTTGGTTTCAAACGATTTCTCTTTTTTGATACTACTTCTCCAGCCTTTGAAAAGACACGCTCACATGGCACAGATGATGCCGGGGTGCATAAATAAATAAGTACAAGTTTGTACAGATTGGGGTACAGTGACCGATGATTAGCCCAGTACTCCAGGGGGTTCTCCAGCCTGCTTATGTTCGCCTCTGAGAGGTAGCGCTGGACCTCTACGGTGGCATCTGCTGAGACATTTGGAGTCCTCTTTGCCTCCATGACACTAGTGTCCAATCTTTGCCAAAGTCTGCTACCTAAATGGAAACCACAGGTCAGGTTAGTAAGTGTTTTAATAGGAATAAGTAATCTCAAAATGTAATACAAAAGATTACCTCCACTGAATTCTTGAGAGGTGGAAGCCTGGGGAATCTCGTGAGTGTTCTCTTCTAGGTTCCGTCGGATTACGGTGGCACACTCTGAAGTCAAGCGCTTCACTGCTTCAGCAGCTTTTGTGTTGCTGAAAAATGCTATAACTTTAAATCGTGGATCCAGGAGTGTAGCCAGCGACAAGATGCTCATTGACTGGAGCAGGTGCAGCTTCTCCCTGAGATGTCTGATGAGCTGCTCTCCTATTTGCACTGCTTCTGCAGGTGCCGACTTGGTGTCCTCCTCCTGAAGGGCATTCTCTATCATCTTCAGGAGGGGGATAACTTTTGATGCCGACACGTGTTGTTCTGCCGAGAGCTCCATGGTGGCGTCATAGAAAGGAGAGAGTAAAGAAAGGCACGCTACAACAATATCAAACTCACTGGCAGTTAAATAGGGAATGTCAGTTTGTAATCCAGCCAATGCCACTCCTACTGGCTCCCTCAACTCCACCAGACGGTGCAGCATCAAGTAGGTGCTGTTCCATCTTGTTTCCACCTCCTGCATCAGCTTGGTTGCTTGCATGACCAGCTGAAGCTGCACTTGTGTAAGCTTCTCCTTTAAAGATACAGAAGAGTAGGCCATTAAGTCACTGCAGTAGGAGTACAGACAAACTATTAACATTATATATTGGAATAAAATAAAAGAGGATACCTTAGCAGTGGTGCTGCTTCTAAAGTAGCCAACCAGCTTCCTTGCTTTGGCCCGGAGGCCAGAGAGCGCAGGTTGGTGGTCAAGCGCCCTCTTCACAATAAGATTGAGGGTGTGAGCAACACAAATGTGGTGGCGAAGCTTCAGGTCTCTCACGCATGCCACCATATTAGGAGCACCATCGGTGACCATGCATGTCACCTTGCCTGAGATTCCCCATTCCTCCATCAGGGAGGCTTTCACACAAGCAATATTTTCAGCAGTGTGAGACTGGGGGAATGCCTGCACTCCCAACAACACCGAGCTCAGCTTTTCATTCTCCTCCACAAAGTGGCATGTCACTGCCAGGTAGGCATCCATGTTGATGGATGTCCACATATCTGATGTAAGGCTAACAGCAGCCACCTTCTCTACTTTAGCCTTAGCGTGCTCCTTAGCAGACTCATATTTGGCCTCCACCATGGCCTTCAGAGCCTATATATATATATATATATAGCTGAATTGTGACACATACAATAATGTAGTCATTCGTTTCATGTATGGACCCACACATACCTGCCTTGTAGGGAGAACATAATTGGGATCCAGCTTAGACACAAATGTCTTGAATCCAACGTCATCCACAATAGTGAAAGGCTGGGTATCCTTCACTATCATGGAGACTAGAGCTTCATCCAGCTCTGCTTTTCTGGTGGCTGGTTAAAAGGGAATAAATACAGTGTCTGTTACCTATCTTTATTTGCACAACAAGCAAACATCAGCATGCAAAAATTGTGAAAGTGTGTTTTTAATATAGTAATGAAATACCTTGGCTGGGTGAAGCTCCAGTTTCATCCCTATTCTCATGCAAGGCACGGTAGTGCCTTAGCATGGATGAGGTGTTATTATTGTACCCCAACTCCTTGGAGCACAATAAACACCTCACCTTTACACAAAATAAGAAACAGTGAAAAATACAGTTCCTCATAAGCAAACCTAATGCATCTGCAAATGTTCAGTTCACCTTACCTTGTTAGGGCTTATCAAATCAAAATGTTCCCACATAGGGGACATCCTCCTCTTTCTCGCCTGCTCCATCCTACTCCTATCCTGTCCTCGCACTCCTAAATCTCCTATGTATCTCTTTCCTAAACTCTCCAAACACCAAACTAACTTTCTCAAACTAAATAACCACTATCCAAACTCTACTATCCAAACTATCCAAACTCTATCCACTCTCTCAACTGACCGCAACTCTCCTACAACAACCCACATTTTGAATGGAGCTTGTGGACTTTTTAAAGCCGTCAAACCCCGCGCAACAATCTGAGCCACTTCCCGAAGCAGTCACGTGGTACAGCCGGCCAGCGAGGCTTCGGACGTCATCGTTTTCGGCTCCTCCCCCAAATGAAGCAAGCCTCGATACGCGCATTGCGGAAACGCCCCCTCCATTACTCGACACACGCCTCGGAGCCTCGGCACATAACGTAACATCACTAACAGGAAGCCAATGAAGGGAAGCTAAAATTGGAGAAATATGATCCCTCTTGTTGATTTTCATCAGAACTCTTGCTGCAGCATTTTGGATCAGCTGAAGACTTTGAACTGTATTTTGTGGACTTCCTGATAGTAAAGAATTACAATAGTCCAGTCTTGTCAGAATTTAAATGCAGAAAATTTAAAGTCATCCAGCTTTTGATGTCATCAAGACATGACTGCAGTCGAAGTAATTGATTGGATTCATCAGGATTTATGGATAAATATAGCTGAGTGTCATCAGCATAACAGTGGAAATTAATCCCATGCTGTCTGATAATTTTGCCGATCGGAAGCATATATATAGTAAAGAGAATTGGTCCAAGGACTGAACCCTGTGGTACTCCACAGGTGACCCTAGAGCTTGAGGAAGATTTATTATTAACATGAACAAACTGGAATCTGTCTGACAGATAAGATTTAAACCAGCCTAATGCTTTTCCCTTAATCCCTACAGTATGCTCAAGTCTTTGTAGGAGAATATTGTGATCAACTGTATAAAATGCAGCACTGAGATCTAACAGGACAAGTATAGACACAAGTCCATTATCTGAGGCCATGAGAATATCATTGGTGACCTTCACCAGAGCTGTTTCAGTGCTATGATGAGCTCTGAAGCCTGACTGAAACTCCTCAAGTAGGTCATTCCTTTGTAAATGTTCACATAGTTGATTAGCAACTACTTTCTCAAGAATTTTAGATAAGAAAAGAAGATTAGATATAGGTCTGTAATTTACTAACTCATCTTGATCAAGAGAAGGTTTCTTAAGTAAAGGTTTAATAACAGCTACTTTAAAACCCGTGGTACATAGGCTTTTAAAGTGCTGGCCTAGTGGTTAGAGAAGCGCGCTTGCACTCAGAGAAGGATGCAAGTACCCGGTTCCATCCCCAGTGCCGGCACTCTGGGTCCCTGAGCAAGACCCTTAACCCCAGAACGCTTCCCGGCGCCGCACAGTGGCAGCCCACTGCTCCCATAGGGGATGGGTTAAAAGCAGAGATATCACATTTCGTTGCTATGTACTTGTGACAGTGCAATGACAATAAAGTTGAATTCTATTCTATTATATTCTATATTCATTTACTAAGGATAGATTAATCATAGCTCCGTTGATGGATCAACGGAGCTATGACTCTGTGTAAATTTGGCAACTGTACTGAAGAGAAATCTAGGATTATTTTTGTTCTCCTCAATTAATGATGAAAAATATGCTGCTCTAACTCTGCGAAGGGTCTTGTTATACAACAATAGACTGTCCCTCCAGATTAAGTAGGATTCCTCTTGGTGTGTAGAGCGCCATTTTCTCTCCAATTTCCTAACATTGTGCTTCAAGGAACGCAGCTCTGAATTAAACCAGGGAGCCAGCTTCCTGTGAATAATCACCTTCTTTTTCAAGGGAGCTACATTGTCTAATGCAGAACGCAATGAGGAAGTCACACTGTTAGCAAATGTATCTATTTGTGAATGGGAAGAAACAACATTGCTGCTATCTGCAGGGTATTTCTGCAATACTGAGGATATTAAAAGGGGGACAGACTCTTTAAGTTTTGATACAGCATTATCCGATAAAGATGTACTATATTGGAATGCTCTTTTGGGGGTGGAGAAATCGGTTAGATTAAACTCAAATGTTATTTAAAAATGATCAGATAGGACAGGGTTGTGAGGAAATACTGTTAATTCTTCACAATCAATGCCATATGTCAGCACAAGGTCTAAAGTATGAAGCCAAGAGTGCGTCGGTTTATGCACATTTTGAACAAAACCAATTGAATCTAGGATAGTTTTAAAGGCTACACTAAGGTTATCACATTCTGTGTAAAAATGAATGCTAAAATCACCCACTATAATAACCTTGTCAGTGTTTAACACCAAATCAGATAAGAAGTCTGACAGCTGATCCAAAAACTGAGTGTAAGGGTTAACAACAAACAGAAGAGGTTTTATTGCTTTGCAGTTTGGATAAGGGAAACTGAGGGTTAAATGTTCAAAAGAACTGTAGTTATTAATTGGCCTGGGACTAATTAATAAATCAGACTGAAAGATGGTTGCTACTCCTCCTCCTCTTCCCATAGATCTGGGAATGTGGAAATTTGAATAATTGGAGGGAGTTGACTCATTTATACTAACGTAGTCCTCTTGTAGCCAGATTTCTGTGAGACAAAATAAATCAATCTGATTATCAGAAATCAATTCATTAACTAACAAAGTCTTTGGAGGGAGAGACCTTATATTTAATAGACCACATTTAATTGTTTTATTTTTTGGTTCAAAGTGAGCAGTGTTGATTTTTATTAGATTTTTATGATTTGTTCCTTTTAGATCAGTTTTTGATCTATTCAGTTTTGGCCGTGGGAAAGACACCGTCTCAATAGGGTAATGGGTGGGTAACAGTACAGAAGCTGCAGAGAGGTGTGTTAAACTACGGCTCTGCTTCCTGGTCTGGACCCTGGGTTGTCAGCATTTAGGAGAACTAATAAATCCGGCCAGATTCCTAGAAAGAAGAGCTGCACCATCCAAAGTAGGATGGATGCCGTCTCTCTGGATCAGACCAGGTTTTCAACAGCAAGGAGTCGGGTCTCCAATAGACCCCTTGCATCTGACGTCACAGTCACGTGATCGGGGGTGCGCGCCTCCATCTTGGTGGGCACGCTAGCCTGACAGCCCGTCTACTACATGACAAAACGGGTGATTTAGAGCGTACTTTTAGTTAGTTTATTTTTGGAATCTAAACAATGTCTACCACTTGTTGTGCTCCCGGTTGCACAGAGAGGCATTCCAAATCGTTGGATGTATGTTTCTGTCGTTTACCAAAGGATGAGGAAAGAAGAAAGAAATGGATATTTTCAATGAAAAGAGCGCAGGCAGACACTCCCAGTGGACTGGGGGAGCCATCATACTACGAGAGAATTTGCAGTCTACACTTCATCTCCGGTAAATACAACTTAATTCTGCTCTATTCATTGTTCTACTTAAATAGCGGCGGAGGGGAGGTGGCGATCGCTACACGGGCCGGAGAAGCGGCCCGTGTAGCGATCGCTACAGCAGCCGCCGCAGCTGTCTGAAGCAGCAGACAGCGGCGGCTGCTGTAGCGATCGCTACACGGGCCGGAGAAGCCGCTGTTGCTGCTGTAGCCGCCGCTGTCTGGAGCAGCAGCCGCTTCCTGCTGCTCCAGACAGCGGCGGCTCTCCGGCCAGTGTAACGACCGCCACCTCCCCTCCGCCCGTTCACGGGCGTTAGTACTTCTGTGTTTATGCTGCAATGTCGCCGACACCCCCACCCATTTTAACAAGACAAAAACACCAAAATAATCCGTAGTGAGTGATGTTTTTTTTAACCTACCGGGCGGGTCTTCCTCTCTGCTTTGTGCTGTTGCACAAACATGTCTGAACATCCATCCATCCATCCATTTTCTGACCCGCTTAATCCCTCATGGCGTCGCAGGCGTTGCTGGAGCCTTTTTCCTGATATAAAATAATTGCAGCCGTCCAGTGGTTTCAGGGGCTTTCGTGCTCTCTCGTCTGTACTGGCCTGCGTGTTTATAAGGTAGCTGTATATGTCGCGGTACGAAACCCTTGGCAGCATTTCACAGACTCGCTCCGTCCCTTCAGGCTTTTTCTGTGTGGATCTGGCAATCTGATACCATCAACCATCAACTTACTCTTAAAACGATCTTGTGATACGTTATCTAAAGAAGAAAAATACGTAGAGAACTCGTCATTTCGTCAAATGGCGTGCCAACCAATATGGCCGCCACGCAAGGGGTTCTGGGTAACGGAGTCACGTGGTTGCAAGGGGTCTATTCTGACACCCTCGCCTCCAAAGCTACAAAAATACTACATTTATTACAAGTACCATTATCACTAAAGGAGGCAGAGGAATAACTAAACATCTGACACAGAGAGCAGCAGATAGGGGGAGACTTAGCCAGAGACGGAGAAGCCATTATGAGGCTAAAGCTAGGCTAAAGCTAGGCTAGCACCTTTAACCACGCCAAAAAGCAAACCGTGTGAAACACGAGGAGTTCCCAAACGTGACGTGCAGCAACAGAAAATGTTTTAAAAGTGCTTATGTGTTGGAAACAGATGTTAAAGCAGAGAGATTAAAGATAAAAGCGAGAGAGTCTGGAGCAACAAACCGCAGTTCACACAGCGACAACAGGAAGTGACACAATATGCCTTACCATTTCAATGTTTTTCAGCTAGTTTTCCACTTCTGCATCTTCTGCTCAAATCATTCTGCAGATTAGCATTCTCACTGCTGTTACGCAAGAACAGCTTTGTCTAGTTCCTCATAAGTTTTATTTGCTTCTTGTTTTTAACATGCAGCTCTGTGTTGCAGCTGTGGCTGTTTTAAAGTGCTTTATAAATAAATGAAGTTAAGTTTTAGAGTGTCCAGCTTTTGGTATTAGCAAGAACCATTATAACAATATTCACCTTATAAAACTGATTTATATTTTGTGTTACTACTACTACTACTACCACTGATACTACTACTACTATCACTACTAGTGATGCTACTACTACTGATATTACTGCTACTACTACGGATACTACTACCACTACTACTACTACTACCACTACTACTACTACTACTACTACTACCACTACCACTACTACTACTACTACTACCACTGCTACTACCACTACCACTACTACTACCACTATTACTACCACTACCACTACTACTACTACTACTACCACTACTACTACTTTTATTACTACTACTACTTTTACTACTACTACTACTACTACTGATACTACTACTATTACTACTGCTGTTTAACTGGTTTAGCTATTTAAAAATATTCTTCTAATCCTTCAGCTTTTGTCCTTTCATGTTCAAATTGTTTTTTCTTAGAGTTCAATGTTTTTCAGCTAGTTTTCCACTTCTGCATCTTCTGCTCAAATCATTCTGCAGATTAGCATTCTCACTGCTGTTACGCAAGAACAGCTTTGTCTAGTTCCTCATAAGTTTTATTTGCTTCTTGTTTTTAACATGCAGCTCTGTGTTGCAGCTGTGGCTGTTTTAAAGTGCTTTATAAATAAATGAAGTTAAGTTTTAGAGTGTCCAGCTTTTGGTATTAGCAAGAACCATTATAACAATATTCACCTTATAAAACTGATTTATATTTTGTGTTACTACTACTACTACTACCACTGATACTACTACTACTATCACTACTAGTGATGCTACTACTACTGATATTACTGCAACTACTACGGATACTACTACCACTACTACTACTACTACTACTACTACTACTACTACTACTACCACTGCTACTACCACTACCACTACTACTACCACTATTACTACCACTACTACTACTACTACCACTACTACTACTACTACTACTACTACTACCACTGCTACTACTACTACCACTACCACTACTACTACCACTACTACTACCACTACCACTACTACTACTACTACCACTACTACTACTTTTATTACTACTACTACTTTTACTACTACTACTACTACTACTGATACTACTACTATTACTACTGCTGTTTAACTGGTTTAGCTATTTAAAAATATTCTTCTAATCCTTCAGCTTTTGTCCTTTCATGTTCAAATAGTTTTTTCTTAGAGTTCAATGGTTTTCAGCAAGAACCATTATAACAATATTCACCTTATAAAACTGATTTATATTTTGTGTTTTTCTCACCTTAGGATGACAGAAATAAAACATTGGAGGGTCTGTCCTTAAAAGAAATGAACTTTATACTAGCTGCAATAAGTGGCTGGGCTTTTGCTTGAAACTTTAAATAATCTTCAACTACATTTTAGCAATTATTAATGATAAACTGCGGTAAGTTTTTTGCATGTTTGTGTTTTGTATGTAACCTTTAGTTATCAAGGTAGATCTTTATTTTGTATAGAAAATAGAAATAATAACCTGCAGGGTTTGTCCCGGAAAGAAATTACTTTTATAATAGTAGCAATAAGTGGCTGAGTTTTTCCTCGAAACTTTAAATCATCTTCAAATACATTTTAGAAATTATTAATCATCAATTGTCATGTTTTTTTGCATTTTTTTGACAAGTTGTCACGAAAATAAACACTTCAGTCCATCGTAATGCAGATTTGACTTTATTGAATATTTCACAAATTCAAGACAAAAAGCAACTTATCAGTGATCACATTTATGATAATTATCAATTTCCACTTATAAAGATGTTGCACATCAATGTTAATTAAATGATCATATATGCAATACATTGCCTGAATGAAGGGAAATCAAGAGCCATTTAATTAGCTCTACAGTGCTTATGAAATAAAGTTATCTCCTTATTCAGCCGCTGCCTCAGTATGGCCTCCAGGTCATGCAAGGGCATCTGCTTCACATCATAACCTTTCTGTGACTCTTTGCATACAATGTCATTGTTACTATGAGGATAATTTCTTCCCACAGCTGCATATGTGGGGAACAATTTTTTGTCTTCTTTCAGATCTTTCTTAAAATCAGGGCAGCAATAAGCAGACCAAATGTACTCAGGTGCATACACTTTATCATTCACCTTCCTAATGCTGTCAGGGATTTTATCTTCAGTCTTAAAGGGAATTGCTCCCGTAATCACATACATGTTCCCATCACAGGATTTCTTTCTCTCTAATATTTCTGTCTCCAGCTTGTTCCATGTCTCGGCATTTGAGTCTCTTTGCTGCGGCACTATATTGGTCAGGGTATAGGTTGCCTCTTTGTCTTCTAATGTTCCTTGGTGCTGTTTTGGGACCAGATGCCCCTTGGTGGAGAGCAGTAGGAGAACTCAGCAGTGAGAAAATCTGCAAATCTGGAGAACAGTAGACTGGAGAACAGTAGAAATCAGTAGAGTGAGATAAATAGGCCCTGATGTCCTCCAGCAGCCTAAGCCTATAGCAGCATAACTATAGAGATAGCTCAGGGTAACATGAGCCACTCTGACTAGAAGCTTTGTCAAAAAGAAAAGTTTTAAGATTAGTCTTAAAAGTAGACGGGGTGTCTGCCTCACGGACCAAAACTGGGAGTTGGTTCCACAGGAGAGGAGCCTGATAGCTAAAGGATCTGCCTCCCATTCTACTTTTAGAGACTCTAGGAACCACCAGCAGACCTGCAGTCTGAGAGCGAAGTGCTCTGTTAGGAACATACGGGGTAATCAGAGCTCTGATATATGATGGAGGATTGATTATTAAGGGCTTTATATGTGAGAAGAAGAATTTTAAATTCTATTCTTGATTTAACAGGAAGCCAATGAAGGGAAGCTAAAATTGGAGAAATATGATCCCTCTTGTTGATTTTCATCAGAACTCTTGCTGCAGCATTTTGGATCAGCTGAAGACTTTGAACTGCATTTTGTGGACTTCCTGATAGTAAAGAATTACAATAGTCCAGCCTTGAAGTAACAAATGCATGGACTAGTTTTTCAGCATCACCCCTGGACAGAATGTTTCTAATTTTGGCGATATTCCTGAGGTGAAAAAAGGAAACTCTGGAAACCTGTTTAATATGGAAACAAACGTGAAACATCTGAGCATCACAGAACATCATGTCAGCGCCACACATTTGACAGCAGGTGAAACTGTTTTTTTCAATTTGATCATTAACATATTTAGCTCCTCAGTTCTGATGATTTATGTCATTTCAGGCAATTCTGTCCTTCCATCCTTTGACCCAACTGTTGTCCTGGAGCAGGAGGCTGTGATTGGGGGATTCAAAAGCTTGTATTGGTTTATAAAGCATGAAATTTCCCACCACACCAACTATCCTGCCCCACCGGAACTGGACAATCTTCAGGCTGCTCATATTTGGAGAGGCTCAATGTGAGCTTTGTTTCAAAATATGTACAATACTTCTTTATCCTATGCGATTGATACATACTTACAATTAACTGGATTTTCTGAATGAAGTTAAGGAAATGTATTTACTATAAAAGTTGTTAGCATAACTTTTCCAACTACTACTCAGTTTCATAAGAAAATCAATAGGAAAAGCAACTGGAGTTGTAAAACGACTGTCACAGGAATGGCTCTGGCTCCTAAGTGTCCATCAGCTCTAGCCTGATGCGTCTGAAGAGCTTCCTTACTAGGCTACTTTCAGAGACCGCTTTAGAAACGGTGCAAATCGTTCCGCTTCCCTGCAATGAGTCAGCTAAAAGTGACGGTATTTATGTTCTACCTTTAACAAAGTTTCATACTCAGGTACTTCTATTTATATTTTTTGAAACCAGTTTTTTTTATCGTTTACTAGCAAGTGAAAGACACACGTTGGCTCTCCCAGCATGAAGCAGTAAAAAAAAAAAACTGCTGCAAACTATAACCTCTGTACTGGGCGCCTTGGCCACGGATGTGGAGACCCACAAGTGTCTGACTGGAAAGGGTGCTTCATTCCTTCCTTGTAATTTATAGATTTATACATTTATTGCTGCCCTCCACCTGCAGGCGGATGTATCTCCTCATTTGGCACCCTAACCTATCAACACTCTCTCAGAAGGAAGATGTCACGTTCCTGCCAATCCAAGAGCAGGTTACTCAAATATCTCAGCTCTGCTACATGTTTCATTTTCATATGCATGTTTCACATACAATGCAATTAATACTATTGTTTTTCAACAGTGTTGTGCCATTATGCTTGTTTTAAGTTATTGTTTATTAAATAACTCTGTCTGTTAGGTATTATCCGGTGAATATCAGCCCAAACAGCTGATATCCGGACAATAGTTGAAAGGGATGATTTGAGCTCTGGTGATCTTTTAACAGCAAACTCTGCACACACATAGAATAAAGTTCAAGAATTTATTAACAGAAATAAAATGAACATCCTGAGAACATCCCTATAGAATGCTGTTTATCTGAATTAACATCATATTTCAATCAACAAATCCTCTCTACTAGGCTAGTGAAACTTACTTAACTACTAAGCAAAATGAAGATGGAAGAAACTAAGGAACTATGCACGCACACAAGAAAAAAGACAAAGATAGTTGTAAACAATCACCACAAGAATGATTCAGTGAATCCTGGTTCACTGCAGATCAGACTTAAAGAACCAATGGTTATCTTAATGAATATGAAATGAGGATATATGGAAGAATTAACTCATTTAGAAAAACATTTGGTATGTGTTTCAACCCATTCATGATGCAAATCCGACTCAGAACCTTATTTAAGGAAATAACATTTTAATGAATGATTTGATAAATAAAAATGAATAACCTTTAGGATTTTGTTAATGTAATTATTTCTCCTGGAAATAATTGAGACTCAAATTCGTAACTTAGGAAGCTAGAGGGCGCTGTAGCAGACAGTCGACTGGAAATGACATTTGTTGGGGCACAACATGGCCATGTTGCCATTAGCTTGATGAGTTAATCTTAATTTTCACAAAACACCATTAAATCAACATTAATGCTCCCTATTAATGCTGAACTTTTGCTTGTAGCACTATCCAATGATGGCAGAGCGAAACGAGAACAAGCATTGTTTGGATCAGCCTTCAACAGTTCAAAGTCTTCAGCTGATCCAAAATGCTGCAGCAAGAGTCCTGATGAAAATCAACAAGAGGGATCATATTTCTCCTATTTTAGCTTCCCTTCATTGGCTTCCTGTTAAATCAAGAATAGAATTTAAAATTCTTCTTCTAACGTATAAAGCCCTCAATAATCAAGCTCCATCATATATCAGAGCTCTGATTACTCCGTATGTTCCTAACAGAGCACTTCGCTCTCAGACTGCAGGTCTGCTGGTGGTTCCTAGAGTCTCTAAAAGTAGAATGGGAGGCAGATCCTTTAGCTATCAGGCTCCTCTCCTGTGGAACCAACTCCCAGTTTTGGTCCGTGAGGCAGACACCCCGTCTACTTTTAAGACTAATCTTAAAACTTTCCTTTTTGACAAAGCTTATAGCTAGAGTGGCTCATGTTACCCTGAGCTATCTCTATAGTTATGCTGCTATAGGCTGCTGGAGGAAATCAGGATCTAATTTTCTCACTCTTTAGAGTTCTACTGTTCTTCAATTATGCATTACGTGTTGTCATTTCTGCTTTAACTTTCTGTTCTCTCTCTTATCTTCATAGTAGGTACACCTGGTCTGGCGTTCTGTTGACTGTGACATCATCCAGGGAGGACAGATCACCACTATTACCATCTAATGTAGAACAGATTACTGGATCAATGTGTGCTTCTGTGCTTTTTTGTCTCTCTTGTTGTGTCTCTGCTCTGTCTTCTGTAACCCCAGTCGGTCGAGGCAGATGACCGTTCATACTGAGCCCGGTTCTGCTAGAGGTTTTTTTCCCCCGTTAATGGGTGGTTTTTCTTCCCACTGTCGCTTCATGCTTGCTCAGTATGAGGGATTGCTGCAAAGCCATGGACAATGCAGACGACTCTCCCTGTGGCTCTACGGTTCTCCAGGAGTGAATGCTGCTTGTCGGGACTTTGATGCAATCAACTGGTTTCCTTAGAGAGGAACATTTTTGACCAATCTGTATAATCTGACACAATCTGTATAATATGATTGAACTTAACTTTGTAAAGTGCCTTGAGATGACATGTTTCATGAATTGGCGCTATATAAATAAAAATTGAATTGAATTGAATTGAATTAAACAAGCCGTAGTCACATGTACTAGGGGTTACTAGCAGGTTATTAAGGGAGGCTAATAGTGGCTAATGCTAGTTGACATTCAGGCTTACTTAAAAAGACTTAAGTGATATTTTGTTGTAATAAGCGGACCGGAAAACAGAAGCATTAATGTCAGATTGGTGTATAAAACCTTTATGGAAACAAAGTCTGTCGTAACCGTAAAACACACCCGAAGCACATCAACATAGTTTTGTTACAAGATTGCTAGCAGTAGCCTAGATTGTGATTTCCAGATCTAACTCGGTCAAACCTGAAAAAAAAACAACAACAAAAAAACAGTAAAAACACATTAAGATTAAACCATTACATTTTCCCTGCTAATGTCTGGCAAACCTCTGCCTCTGTGTCCGTTCTGTTGACTTTGGGGCATCCGGTTGGAAGAAGTTGCTTCAGGGTGAAGCTGGTTCTCTGGTTGAAAGCTGTTGGAGCCAGGGGCGAGAAAGCCCGGCGCTATAGGGATCTCTGCAGGGCTTTCCAAGGTTGGCCATGTTCAGTGCTGGGGAAAAAAAAGCTGGTTTCTGTAGAGGCTGGTTCCTTACTCCGGTGTCTTATCCCACAGAAGACAGACTGTAGATACAACTCCGTTTCCAGCTTGAGCACGTGTTCGTGGGTCACCAAACTCCATTCAGACCCCAGTGGCTCTGTCTCTCCAGTCCAGACCCCTTCACGGTCCACGAAAAAAAAGATAACAGGGCCTGGATTCATAGCGGCAGGCACCCTGCTGTGAGGAGCGGTACACTGATGCCTGCAAGTTTCCCATTTCCTGTGGCTTTCAGCCAACAATCCAACATCCACGGTCTCTCTCTTAGCTGATTTCACAACATCAATGTTGGTTTCAGAGTAGATTTCATTTAAAAGGTTGCTTCACATAGTCTCCTTATTGTGGTTCTTTTTATGCTTGTTTAAACTGGATTTATGGGTAAAAGTGTTTCCACACTGGTCACAGCTGAAAGGTCTCTCCCCGTTATGGCTCCGTTGATGTACTTTTAAGTTAGATCTGGCTCTAAAAGCTGCTTCACACTGGTCACAACTGTATGGTCTTTCATCAGTGTGGTTCCGTTTATGCACAGTCAGATTATATTTAGTTTTAAAGGCTGCTTCACACTGATCACAGCTGTATGGTCTCACTCCAGTGTGGATCCGTTGATGCACCTTTAAGTTAGAACTAGTGTCAAAAGTTGCAGCACACATCTCACATATGAATTGTTGTTCCCCAGTGTGGATCCGTTCATGGCTTAGTAAAGTAGATTTAGTTTTAAAAGCTGATCCACAATGGTCACAGCTGTATGGTCTCTCTCCAGTATGGATCCTTTGGTGCACCTTTAAATTGCAACTAATTTGAAAGGCTGCTCCACACTGGTCACATATGTATGGCTTCTCTCCGGTGTGGATTCTTTGATGCACTATTAACGTATTTCTTCTCACAAATGTTGCATCACACTGATCACAGCTGTATGGTCTCTCTCCAGTGTGGGTCCTTTGATGCACTATTAAGGTATTTCTTCTCACAAAGGTTGCATCACACTGGTCACAGCTGTATGGTCTCGCTCCGGTGTGGTTCCACTGATGCATCTTAAAATCAGATAAGGTTCTAAATGTTGCTTCACACTGGTCACAGCTGTATGGTCTCTCTCCAGTATGGATCCGTTGATGTATCCTAAAATCAGATCTGGCTCTAAAAGTTACAGCACACTGGTCACAGCTGTATGGCCTCTCTTTAGTGTGAATTTGTTTATGTCTTTGTAAACTAGATTTACGGTTAAAAGTCACTCCACAATGGTCACAGCTGTATCCGGACGGATCCACACTCTCTCCAGTGTGGATCCTTTGATGCACCATCAAGTTAGATTTAGTTTCAAAAGTTGCTAAACAGTAGACACAGCTGTATTTTTTTCCCTCAGTCTGATCATGAGTCGTTCCTTTAGATGGTGCGGTGAGGGCTCCACCAGTCTGATGATCTTCATGTTCCTATGTTTACAGAGAGGGAGAGATAAAGGCCGTCATTCAACATACAGTTTGAAACAAAACCACTTTTTTACATTAAAAGAGAGATGCGTTTATCAACTTTTCAGACCCCTCTAGGGACGTTTTTTTTTCCAAAATCAACAAGCAACTAATGTAGTGGGAACTGTAAAAGATCTATTTTATGTTTTTATTTGGAGCCACTGTGTAGCTGTGTTTGTTGACACGGCTAAAGCCTTCGTCTCAGTGGACAACCAGATTTTGCCTGCCAAGCTGCAGAAGATATGTCTCTCTGGGAAAGCCTGGCTCGAAAATTACATCTCCGGCCAAGTACAGTCTGTCAGAGCTGAAGGTCTTAAGTCTGACCCCCTACCTTTGTCAACGGGTGTTCCTCGGGGGTCCATAGTGGGACCAACGTTTTTCAAAATTACATAAATAATACTGTTCCTGCTGCTGGGACTGCTCAGATCCACCTATATGCTGATGACACTGTCTTGGATACATCAAATCCACCTCTGACCACAGCCATATCCTCATTAAAAAATAGTTTTAATAGGCTCCAACATGAACTTTGCAATTTTAACTTTCTCCTGAATACTACCAAAACTAAATAAATAATTTTTAATCAGAATCTTCCCCAACATGCCCTCCTTGGATGGAACACCACTACAACTCATCAGTTCTTATAAATATTTGGGCATATGTCTCGATAATACACTCAATATTCACATTAATTCACTAATCACTAAAGTCAAACTGAGAATCAGCTTCAATTACTGTAATAAAACATCCTTCACACATTCCGCAAATCACTACTTCGTCAAGATGACAATCTTCCCCATCCTCGATTAAAGTGACGTCATTAACAAAACTGCATCCAAAACTCGCCTCCATAAGTTTGACGTCATGTATCAGTCAGCAATCTGTTTAGCCACTGGTTCTCCCTTCAATACTCATCAATAGGGGGTTTTCACTGACGTCACTGGCCAACTTCCGGTCCGCCATATTGGGTGGTACACTTCCTTATCTCTAGTTGTCCTACACGTATTTTCGTATCGAGAATGGATAAGTACGCCAGCACGCTAGAGCGACCAGATAAGGACGTCTATCTGAGGAAATGTTCCGTGATCGACCATATGGACCCCTATGCCTTCCACGGTGCCTTGTTTAGCCGTAATCCTGATGATTGGCCAAATGTAGAGCACGGCGACATAGTGCATTACCTGGTGTTCAGTGAAAACCCTCTGCACACTCTTGAGGAAATGAGAGCTTACAAGGGTCTAGAGGCTCACAACCAGTTCACATCTGGTTGGGTACGAGATGTCGAAGTTATGTACATCAAGGAAATCGCCATCATACGTGGACGGGTGAGTTTTAATAAGATGGTAAAAATGTAAACAATCCGACGCAAATGCGTCGCATGCTTCTGCGGTGGCTGACTGCCGGCGGTGCGCGAAGGCGCTTGGCTGCAGGGCTGATCGACGCCGCTCGCGGCTTTAATTATTTAATCAGAACAATGACCAGTGCAAAATTAAGTTGTATTTACCGTATTTACGCCGGCAAAAGCCTACCGGCGTAACCCGGAAGTAGCGCGGGCGTCACTGTCCATATCGGACGTCTTCGGCTACCTTGTTTGTGGTGTGAGCGCCTATACTTCAGAACAGTTCTGAAGCTACAAGTCCTTGGAGTCTCATGTGCAGTTTACGAATGGATGGGTTCAGGAGCGGCAGATCATAAAGCCAGCAAACAGTGGGAACACAGCAACTCGTTCAAAGGTAAGCTGCGCTCAGACGGGCTCTGGCACATGCTAAGTTAGTAGCTGCTAACCGTTAGTGCTAACAACCACTCACGCATGTAATGTACTTTTAACTAGCTGCTATGTGTTTCAAACGTTTAGAACACACTCTCATTGACATCGGGATACTGTGGAAAGTTATGTTCGGTCGTCTTACAGCCGCGATCCAAGTGAGCCGACGACTCTTTGTTATCTCTAACAGTTGTTCTCCGTGGTTGCGCCTCCAGGCAGGAAAGCGGTGGAAAATTAACCCGTTTCTATGTTTTTCCCATGGCGATCATGTGTTGCGCTGTTACAGCCCACAATACAGCAACGGTTTACATGTTTTAAATACTTAACAGTTAATTTACCTGTGACAAAGTGAGCACCGCAGACTCTGGCGTATTCCAGCTTAACACCGTCCAAATCGGACCTGGATATCCGTGTCAGCCATAGGTGACGGCGTTGTTCAGAGAGCTGTTTTGTTTTTTCACACTGATTCACTATCACGGCTGGTAGGCGAAAGAAAGAGCGTTGATCTCCACCTCCACGGGCCGTGCAACCAACCATTAAACACGTTTTCACCATTGTTCACTTCCAATACTGCCTAAGGCGTAATACAATGCGGGTCAACGGTGCGAAACGACTGCCACCCAATATGGCGGACGCGCAGAGTAGTCACGTGAGCGTGACGTCAGCTGAAAACCCCCTATTCCACTCGTTAAACTGCAGGCTGTGAAATGGTACAAATTCCTTTATAAAACTATAATTGGCAAAACTCCTCAATACCTTCAGACTCTCATCAATATTTCCAACATCACTCACAACCTCCACTCCAGTAACATCACCATAACCATCCCTTGCGTCCGGACATCACTTCGTGAAACATCATTATAATTGGCTGCACCAAGTAACTGGAACAATTTACAAAAAAGATTAAAACTCTAGTATTACCACCCCTATCTACTTTCACAGACATGGTGTGTGACATCATTCCATATTCCATCTAAAAAGATACCTTTAGTTCTTCACAGAATGTTTTAGTTCCACCTAAAATAATGAAATTTCATTTATTGCTCCTTTAAGATTCTTCCTTGAGGATTGTGAAGGAGAGTAAGATAAAGCAGGTCAGATATATGTGGTGTTGCTAGTCCATTTAGGAATATATGTGGTATAAGAATAAAGAAAAGATGATTTATGTTCAACCAACTCAAGTCTGTCCAAAACCCAGTATAGACAACAAAATGTTCCCAGTGATGGTCGGTCAGGCTGAGCAGTCTTGATCAGGTGAGACTGGTTAGAGTAAAGATGATTGTTCTGTCATGTTTTATGGCAGCGACTCCATCTGACAAACCAGAACCCCACTTGGTGCATTAAGTCGGGCCGTTTTAGGTAAAGAATTTAAAGATACTGCTTTGGTTGTTGGCCTTTGGCTTCTTATTACTGCCACCCACTGGACTGAAGGTGAAGTGCAGTTTTCTGCACAACTTCTCCATGCATCATTAGGCTACTTCAAATAAATGACCAATAGCAATGAAAATGCACCTACTTAGCCCCTGGCTTTCATTTATCCTGGGAATCCAAATCCTCTGGCTTTAAATCCTGGGGCTTTGAGTAGTAAATGGCTCTTGTTTACAGTGTAAGATATACCAGGATTTCCTCTAGGAGCTTTTAAAACAGTGGTGTGTTTTTTTTTTAAATGGGGGGGGGGGGAGGTCCATTGTCTGATTTGCATATTTGTTTATACATTTGGGACCCCGGCTGTATGCCAGCTTTTGCCAAAGACAGAAAAGTTAACCAATAGTGATCAAATTCTGTTTGGAACTAAAAAATCACCTTTAAAGAAAAATTCATGAATTTTTAATACACTGTCTAAATCCACACACACACAAAAGAAACTGTACGAAAAAGACATCAGAGGCACATGTTACGGGTTATGATCTTACAGATGCTGGAACCGCAGAAAGCAGTTAACGGAGACAACAGATAAACCAGAAACCCCGGAGACTCAGAGGCTGACGTACTTAGGTTGGACAGAATGACTGATTAGGGCTAAATGGGTCAATTTGGTCATATCCACAATATAGTATGACATTCTCCACCAATGTGATGTAAAGAACACTGTCATACTGTACACGCCCTTGTAGGGGTGTACACACTTGCTACATAATGCTTGTGTGATAGATGATCGGGTCACTTTCACGTCCGGAAATCTACCCGTTTTGTATTGTTTTATATATGAGAGTCCAGTATCAAAGCTGTAAACATCCCTCTGTGTTTTTAGATTAAATGTGTTAAAATATAGTTTCTGTTACAAGAGTCTTTTTATTAGTACATAATTCTACAGTAGAGAAAACAACTTTTTTCTAGGTAAAGAATCTGGGAGAACCGCAACTGGGTACGGTAAAAATTCGTATCAACTGGTGTTTCCACCCGACCTGCGAGTGGTCGTTTTCATTTTTATTTTTGACTGATGGGCCACAGAGGACATGAAACTATGGCCAGCAGCTGTTCAAAGAAAATAATATATTATAGAATTTATCTAAATCTTTAGGCGCTGTGATGCCAGATCCTATGTGAGCAGATTTTTGTATTTATGGAAGGCAGAGGAATGTTTCAGAATAGTTGTTTGCCAACGTGTCGCTAAAAGGTTGCATGCGATTACAAGGGTGGAGAGTCTGAGGGACCCTGGAACCAGTCCCTAAAATATACTGTAGCCTTGAGAAAGTGGATTTAGAGGCTTTTATTATAGTCAGAGGAAAATGGATCTGCAGCTGTATAAAATATTAAAGCTGCCTTTCTGACAAACGAGCACGAAAGAAAGCTTTTGTTTATAAAGTCCTTGAACATTCTTAAATTGTTCAAAAAGCTCCCAGCCTGGTCGGATATAGGGTTTCAAGGGCTCCCTAGTTTTCTCATAAAGAGGCAGATTAAAAGTGACGACAGAATTTAAAAGTGAAGTTAATAAGAAACTGGCCAGTGTACATCAGTCTAGAAAATATTAAATAATATAAAGAAAAAAAGCATTGAGAAAAGTATTTGACGTAGCAGAAATAGAGGCGCACCGTTGTACGCGGGGGAGGCAAGGTGAACACTTCCTCTTAGCCACGGTGAATAAACCTGTTGAATTACTGTGGAAATCTGCGTCCATCCATCCGAACCTGTTGATCTGCTTTACTTGTGCGTGGACGTCACCCCCCCCCCCCCCCCGTGAGAGGCCGGCCAGCCTGCCTATTAAAAGATGGGCCCCTGGACGGGGTTAGGCTGCACCCGCTTACAACCAGCATGGACGGGTGGACTCCGGGTTATACTTTGTGAGCATCATGATGACGTAAGTGTTTGTCTCCCTTTGGAATTCCAATTGTAATAAATACATGTATATTTCAAGTGTTTTGTCTCTGATAATTGTTTTCTTCCTTTGCTGCCAAATCTACGAACCGGGTCAGGCGGGCCTTAGTGAATGAGACAGGAAGAACTAGAGACCGCCTGGTCAGTGGTGCAGCTCGAAGGAAACAAACCGAGACAGAACCCTGTTATTGGGCTGTGAAGCTTATAACAGCTAGCGTTAGCTTACAGCTCTGTTGTCCGGATGGGTTACAACTTCGCTAATGAACGTCAGCTTTATGTTGCTCTGAAACAGCCGTGCCGTACTGTTAGCTTAGCGCGTAGCACCATTATGCTCACGGTCTAATTTAGGAGTAATTTTCACAACTTTCGCTGGATAAAACTTTGTTGGTTGGAGTTGCTAATTTACTCAATTCATCCTCTCAGGTATGTTTCATGTTATCCAGCCAGTTGTGGATGCAGCTGTGTGATTTAATAAATTGGTTTACCAGGTTTAATGTCTGTTTTTAGTCTTGGATTGTGTGAAATAAATATCTAAATACATGCGTATAGTCCGGAGCAATTCATATAAGTTTTTTTCGTCTTTATGACACATTTTTTTTTGACTGATGCGATTTATAGTAAAAAAATACAGTACATTTTAGTGTTTTCCTTCATGTTTTTGGCAAATTTCTTGCACTTTTATTTCTGCCGTGAATTTTTCACACTGTTTTTTTCCAACAAACCTTTTCTTTCTGTTTTCTATTTACAATGTTCTCTCTCATTTTTTGCTTTTTCTTGAACATTTCTGCTTCATTTTGAAAATAAGGTAGCCTGTCCTTTGTTTATAAAATAGAAAAAAAAGAAAGAAAAACTTTCAAAAACATCCAGAAAAGCTGATGATGAGGACGACTTTGACAGAAAGTCTGACTTTAGGGCTGAATTAACACTAGAATTACCAGAGACGGGTCGACTGACCTGAAGGATTTTAATTAGCATCCTATAAGCAGTTGTGAACCGGCGCTTTTGTTCTGTAAATAAGGCCATTACTGGTGCACCAAAGGAAGGGGGAAGCTTAACTCCCTACTAACTGTCTAGTTAGTTCTATTCAGTATATTGTATTTTATAATATAAAGATTATATATATTATATTTAGCTTAGTTTTATTTTAGCAAAAAAGGACAATGAATTAATTTTAATATTTTAAATGGAGATATATTTTACAGCCAGGTACAGCTGTGAGCAATGACCAGAAGTATTTGTGTCTAAGTCAAGAGGACTGAAATTCCAGCATGAGAAATATACAAAAGAACAACAGTTATTTGTTTGAATGCTTTTTATTTTTGTCATTAAAAACGATACAAAAAATACAAGAAATAAAACAATTCCACACATATTTACACTAGGCACAGTGGGGGGCTGCGTGTGTGACTGGCATTTCAGCACTCACTCAGCAGTCTGTCCTCACTGTCGGAACATACCTGGCACTGCCAGGGTATGACCCTGGTGCATTTGCCACATGTGTATTTGTAGCAGTCAACGCATCTCACAGTTGCACAATTGTTCCTGCATCGATGGTTGACCTGACACTTTGCCCTTTTGCCTGAGCTGGGTGTGGAAGGTTGTTGCCGAAGCAGCTTCTCCTTGTGTGCCTTCTTCTCACTCACATGAGAGTTACCCAACTCTTTGGCAAGCTCAACCAGGAAGTCCACCCGTCTCTCCTGCACCCCAATGCATGCCTGATAAAGTACATGTGCATTCAGTGCTGCCATGTCAATCATGTTGTAGAACACGGCAACTGGCCATCTCCGTGTTCCTGCACGCACGCTGTACTCCCGCACCATTTGGTCCATCACATCCACACCGCACTTTGTTTTGTTGTATTGTGCGACCGTGTTTGGCTTCCTTTTGGTGGTATCCTCAGTCTCAACCACGCTGTGCATGCTGCTGAGAACGTAAACGGCCTTCTTCCGTTTGGGCGCATACACCGTCAGCGTGGCACCAGTGGTTGAAAACACCTGAGTGGTGAATTCAGTGCGATCCATCTGTCTAGCGGATTGAGGAATTTCCCGTCGTCTCTTGTTGACTGTGCCGAGGATAGTGGTTTTCTGGCTAAGCAGTCGTTGTGCAAGTGACAGTGATGTAAAGAAATTGTCCGTGGTTACAGTTCTGCCCTTGTCCATGAACGGTTCCATCAGCCTCATCACTACAGTCTCGGACAGTCTCTCCCCACTGGGACGACTGGGGTCCTTGCCAAGATATGGCAAGACATTACAGATGTACTTTGATTTCAAGTCGCAAGCCACCCAAAACTTGATGCCAAACTTGTCCGGTTTTGTTGCAATGTATTGCAGGAAACAGCAGCGAGTCTTTGATGGAAAAAGTTGTTCACCAATAGTGATGTGTCGACCAGGGTTGTAGGATGCGATGCAGTTAGTGACAAAGGATCCCCAAACATCGGAGATTGCAGCAAACTTATCGGTCTCCGCTCGCTCACTGCGTGTAAACATGTCATCAAAGCGTAGGTGTCGCATGATGTCTTGGAAGCGGTTTCGGGCCATAGTTTCAATGATCCTTGGGTTTCCCAGGTTTGCTGACCAGCTGTCACATAGTGATGGAACCTTGGTCACCCCCCGCAAGATAATGACTGAAATAAATGGCATCAGTTCTGGGAGATCCATGAACCAATCCAGCTGCTCCGTGTGACGTGCATGTTGAGTAGTCCATTCTTGAATGCTACGAAGCATGTCAAGAGTGATAAAGCAGAGGAAGCTCTGAAGGCGACTCCGGATACTTCGTCTGGCCTTAGCGCTTGGCTCTCCATCTGTGGCGTACGCTTCTATTGGAGTGAAATGGAGATGTGTCCCCACTTGTTCTTCACGCCACACTGTGCCATCTTTCGCCGTCTCTGACGGCTCACTCCCCAAACGAGCTCTCTTTTTTGGTAGAGGGAGAGTCTCCTCATCTGCAAGATAAACAATTTCAAATTAACTTTTTGTTTGGTTCTAAATAAAAAAATAGTCAGGAAAATAAAATAGGTAGGTTGAGAAATCTAACCTGAAGACAGCTCAGAGTCTGAATCCGGTTGAAGGTCTATATCGTCTCCATCTGAATCAGAAGGGCTGGCACTGCTCAGAATCAGTTCCAATGCCTCCTGAGCGGTGAACCTCTTCTGCATTTTGTTTCTTGTGAACTAAATAGATGAAGCAGTCACCTATTTATCCTCCACAGCACAAAAGGTTGCATGCAAAGTTGCATGTGCAAAGTCTCCCAGATCTCTTTTGCTTCACCTTTTACCTTTTGCATGATTTTTTTGAGGTGGATCAACACAATTGGTTAGTTTTCTACTGTAGAGCTGCCTCCATCATAGATCGCACCCACCCCCAACATGGACTATTCACACGTACCTTCTGGCCTGACAGTACAGAAGTGTGGAATGCTTTTGTGAGTTCGGCTCTCCCCCCCTCCCCCCCCTGCTGATTCCTCAGGCAATGGCCGCATTTACAATAGACCAGTTCACGCGTGCCGTCAGCGCTACATCCGGGTCACGGTGGTTGGCAAAAACAGTACTGTTCTCGTCTACTACATGACAAAACGGGTGATTTAGAGCGTACTTTTAGTTAGTTTACTTTTGGAATCTAAACAATGCCTACCACTTGTTGTGCTCCCGGTTGCACACAGAGGCATTCCAAATCGTTGGATGTACGTTTCTGTCGTTTACCGAAGGACGAAGAAAGAAATGGATATTTTCAATGAAAAGAGCGCAGGCAGACACTCCCAATGGACTGGGGGATCCATCATACCACGACAGAATATGCTGTCTACACTTCATCTCCGGTAAATACAACTTAATTCTGCTCTAGTCATTGTTCTACTTGAATAGCGGCAGAGGGGAGGTGGCGATCGCTAGACGGGGCCAGGAGAAGCGGAGTTAATGCTGCTGCAGCAGCAGCAGCAGCAGCATTACGCCCCCGTTCACGGGCGCTAGTACGTCTGTGTTTACGCTGCAATGTCGCCGACACCCCCACCCATTTTAACAAGACAAAAACACCAAAATAATCCGTAGTGAACTGTGTTTTTTTTAACCTACCGGGCGGGTCTTCCTGTCCGACTCCGCGTTTGTATGTTACACAAACATGTCTGAACATCCATCCATCCATCCATGTTCTGACCCGCTTAATCCCTCATGGCGTCGCGGGCGTTGCTGGAGCCTATGTCCAGATATAATATAATTGTAGCCGTCCAGTGGTTTCATGCTTTCATGCTCTCTCGTCTGTACTGGCCTGCGTGTTTATAAGGTAGCTGTATATGTCGCGGTACTGAACGCTTGGCAGCATTTCACAGACTCGCTCCGTCCCTTCAGGCTTTTGCTGTGTGGATCTGGCAATCTGATACCATCAACCATCAACTTAGTCTTAAAACGATCTTGTGATACGTTATCTAAAGAAGAAAAATACGCGGAGAACTCGTCAGTTTCTCTGTTTGCGTCCACCATTGTGTTCGTCTTTTGCCAACCAGTCCGGCGCGCATGCGCGAAAACCCGAATCAAAACAATAACAATGAACTGGTCTATAGGGGGTTTTCAGTGACGTCAATGGCCAGCTTCCGGTCCGCCATCTTGGGTGGCATATTATCATGTCATATCGGGAATGGATAAGTACGCCAGCACGCTAGAGCGACCAGATAAGGACGTATATCTGAGGAAATGTTCCGTGATCGACCATATGGACCCCTATGCCCTCCACGGTGCCTTGTTTAGCCGTAATCCAGATGATTGGCCAAATGTAGAGCACGGCGACATAGTGCATTACCTGGTGTTCAGTGAAAAGCCTCTGCACACTCTTGAGGAAATGAGAGCTTACAAGGGTCTAGAGGCTCACAACCAGTTCACATCTGGTTGGGTACGAGATGTCGAAGTTATGTACATCAAGGAAATCGCCATCATACGTGGACGGGTGAGTTTTAATAAGATGGTAAAAATGTAAACAATCCGACGCAAATGCGACGAAAATTCAATTCAATTCAATTTTATTTATATAGCGCCAATTCATGAAACATGTCATCTCAAGGCACTTTACAAAGTCAAGTTCAATCATATTATACAGATTGGTCAAAAATGTTCCTATATAAGGAAACCAGTTGATTGCATCAAAGTCCCGACAAGCAGCATTCACTCCTGGAGAACCGTAGAGCCACAGGGAGAGTCATCTGCATTGTACATGGCTTTGCTGCAATCCCTCATACTGAGCAAGCATGAAGCGACAGTGGGAAGAAAAACCACCCATTAACGGGGAAAAAAAACCTCCGGCAGAACCGGGCTCAGTATGAACGGTCATCTGCCTCGACCGACTGGGGTTACAGAAGACAGAGCAGAGACACAACAAGAGAGACAAAAAAGCACAGAAGCACACATTGATCTAGTAATCTGTTCTACATTAGATGGTAATAGTCGGTGATCTGTCCTCTCTGGATGATTTCACAGTCAACAGAACGTCAGACCAGGTGTACCTACTATGAAGAAAAAAGAGAGAGAACAAAAAGTTAAAAGCTGAAATGACAACAGTCATTTCAATGTAATACAATGCAAAACTGAAGAACAGTAGAAATCAGTAGAGTGAAAAAAATAGACCCTGATGTCCTCCAGCAGCCTAAGCCTATGGCAGCATAACTATAGAGGTAGCTCAGGGTAACATGAGCCTCTCTGACTAGAAGCTTTGTCAAAAAGGAAGGTTTTAAGATTAGTCTTAAAAGTAGACGGGGTGTCTGCCTCACGGACCAAAACTGGGAGTTGGTTCCACAGGAGAGGAGCCTGATAGCTAAAGGATCTGCCTCCCATTCTACTTTTAGAGACTCTAGGAACCACCAGCACACCTGCAGTCTGAGAGCGAAGTGCTCTGTTAGGAACATACGGGGTAATCAGAGCTCTGATATATGATGGAGCTTGATTATTAAGGGCTTTATACGTTAGAAGAAGAATTTTAAATTCTATTCTTGATTTAACAGGAAGCCAATGAAGGGAAGCTAAAATTGGAGAACTATGATCCCTCTTGTTAATTTTCATCAGAACTCTTGCTGCAGCATTTTGGAGCAGCTGAAGGCTTTGAACTGCATTTTGTGGACTTCCTGATAGTAAAGAATTACAATAGTCCAGCCTTGAAGTAACAAATGCATGGACTAGTTTTTCAGCATCACTCCTGGACAGAATGTTTCTAATTTTGGCGATATTCCTGAGGTGAAAAAAGGAAACTCTGGAAACCTGTTTAATATGGGATTTAAATGACATGTCTTGGTCGAAAATAACACAAGTTAATGTCATCCAGATTAAGTGATTGATTAAGAAGTTTATTTTTTGAGGACTCTGGTCCAAAGATTACATCTTCGGTCTTGTCAGAATTTAGATGCAGGAAATTTAAAGTCATCCAGGTTTTGATGTCATCAAGACATGACTGCAGTCGAAGTAATTGATTGGATTCATCAGGATTTATGGATAAATATAGCTGAGTGTCATCAGCATAACAGTGGAAATTAATCCCATGCTGTCTGATAATTTTGCCAATCGGAAGCATATATATAGTAAAGAGAATTGGTCCAAGGACTGAACCCTGTGGTACTCCACAAGTGACCCTAGAGCTTGAAGAAGATTTATTATTAACATGAACAAACTGGAATCTGTCCGACAGATAAGATTTAAACCAGCCTAATGCTTTCCCCTTAATCCCTACAGTATGCTAAAGTCTTTATAGGAGAATATTGTGATCAACTGTATCAAATGCAGCACTGAGATCTAACAGGACAAGTACAGACACAAGTCCATTATCTGAGGCCATGAGAATATCATTAGTGACCTTCACCAGAGCCGTTTCAGTGCTATGATGAGCTCTGAAGCCTGACTGAAACTCCTCAAGTAGGTCATTACTTTGTAAATGTTCACAAAGTTGATTAGCAACTACTTTCTCGAGAATTTTAGATAAGAAAAGAAGATTAGATATAGGTCTGTAATTTACTAACTCATCTTGATCAAGAGATGGTTTCTTAAGTAAAGGTTTAATAACAGCTACTTTAAAAGCCTGTGGTACATATCCATTTACTAAGGATATATTAATCATGTCTAAAATAGGACCACTGATCAAAGGGAATATCTCCTTAAACAACTTGGTTGGGATTGGGTCTAACATACAGGTAGAAGGTTTAGATGAAGCTAAAATTTTAGATAGCTCAGAAAGCTCTACTGCTTCTAGACAGTTCAGACACAGCGCAGGTTCTAAAGATTCCTCCAACGCTGCCTCACTTACTGAGGACAAGGTAATCATGGTTGGGAGGATGCCAATTATTTTATTTTTAATGGAATCAATTTTATTTATGAAGAATCCCATAAAATCATTACTGCTAAGAGCTAAGGGAATGGATGGAAAATGCGTGACAGCTTCTGCGGTGGCTGACGGCCGGCGGTGCGCGAAGGCGCTTGGCTGCAGGGCTGATCGACGCCGCTCGCGGCTTTAATTATTTAAGCAGAACAATGACCAGTGCAAAATTAAGTTGTATTTACCGTATTTACGCCGGCAAAAGCCTACCGGCGTAACCCGGAAGTAGCGCGGACGTCACTGTCCATATCGGACGTCTTCGGCTACCTTGTTTGTGGTGTGAGCGCCTATACTTCAGAACAGTTCTGAAGCTACAAGTCCTTGGAGTCTCATGTGCAGTTTACGAATGGATGGGTTCAGGAGCTGCAGATCATAAAGCCAGCAAACAGTGGGAACACAGCAACTCGTTCAAAGGTAAGCTGTGCTCAGACGGGCTCTGGCACATGCTAACCGTCAGTGCTAACAACCACTCACGCATGCAATGTACTTTTAACTAGCTGCTATGTGTTTCAAACGTTTAGAACACACTCTCATTGACATCGGGATACTGTGGAAAGTTATGTTCGGTCGTCTTACAGCCGCGATCCAAGCGAGCCGACGACTCTTTGTTATCTCTAACAGTTGTTCTCCGTGGTTCGCCTCCAGGCAGGAAAGCGGTGGAAAATTAACCCATTTTCTATGTTTTTCCCATGGCGATCATGTGTTGCGCTGTTACAGCCCACAATACAGCAACGGTTTACCATGGTTGAAATCAAATTAAGGTGAAATTAATCAAATTAAAACACAGCTGAGAGAGGGAGTACAGTACGCGGTAGTCATAGGCAGTAGAGGCGGCGGAGGCAGTCAACATGGCGGCCACAGAAAGTAATACGTCATGACGCCCAAGCCCTATTATTAATATATTCTTACATGTTTTAAATACTTAACAGTTAATTACCTGTGACAAAGTGAGCACTGCAGACTCTGGCGTATTCCATCTTAACACCGTCCAAATCGGACCTGGATATCCGTGTCAGCCATAGGTGACGGCGTTGTTCAGAGAGCTGCTTTGTTTTTTCACACTGATTCACTATTACGGCTGGTAGGCGATAGAAAGAGCGTTGATCTCCACCTCCACGGGCCGCGCAACCAATCATTAAACATGTTTTCCCCATTCTTCACTTTCAATACTGCCTAAGGCGTCATACAATGCAGGGTCAACGGTGCGAAACGACTGACACCCAATATGGCGGACGCTGAGTAGTCACGTGAGCGTGACGTCAGCTGAAAACCCCCCATTGAACAAGGGAAGCTAATTTGAGCCACCAGAGTCATCAGTTTGGTCTTTTGACCCTCTTTCGGGACTTCAGGGGGGGAGGTCGAAAACCCTGGTAATGCTAAACCTTTGCTTTAGGCTGAACACTGATAGTAATGTTTGGAGTTGCCTTTAATCTCGTTGTACATGTGTATAATGACAACAAAAGGCATTCTGATTCTCTTATTCTGTTTCCTTTTGCGTCAATAAAAAAAAAAATCTCAAAGCTTTTCTTTAAACCTTTTTCCTGTTTCTTTATTCTTGTTAATCAAGTTTTGATCCTCGTAGAAATGAAAAAGACCTGAACACTGACCTGTAGACCACTGAGACCAGAGGCGGTGTTTGGTTTGGTCCACTTTATGGTGTTCAGAGTATGACGGTCCGGTTTTTGGTCCTGGTACTCCTCAACTTTAACCTCTAGATTCTGCTCCTCCTCCTCCTCCACCTCAATCTTCACTTCGTGGTTCTCCTCCTTCACCTCGATCTTCATCTCATGGTTCTCCTGCTTCATTCTGCTCCTGCCCAATAATCTCCAGAGCCTCTCTGGTCTTCAGATGTTCTGATTCTTCAGCTGAAGCTCTGGTAGAGACGTTCTGAGATGGAACCTGGTAGAAACATCAGCTGATCAGGTTAAAGGATTCTTAGACATTTCACTAATTTAATAAAGTACACCCTCTTTCAGGGTCTGAATTATCAGGACATAATTAAAATGATCTGGTATTTGAAGGGTTCTAAAATTCTTTAAATCCATCTTCACTTCCTTCCTGTCCATTTTCATTAAGGCATCTGATTGGTCCATCTGAACATCAGCTTCCTGTCTCTGAAGCCTCACTTTGCCCAGATCTGAAACTTCTACCAACAGTTTTTAACTCCGCTCCATAAATCCATGAACGACATATACTCATTACTGCTGGACAATTAATTGCATTTGCAATATAATCACAACACAATTTCCAAATTGCAGAGCTCTGCAATTATTGGCTACATAACTATTAATGGACCAGACGTCATTTAGGCGTCATTAAAATATGTTTAAAGTGGGTTTGCTCCACATGGAAGAGAAAAGAGGTAATTTAAGTTTATTAATTGTTTTAGAGTTCATATAATGAGACTTTTCTTACTTTTAGGAATCTCACCACAGTAGCGGGCAAACCTGTTTGTTGGTTGAACTTTTATGTTCCCACTCTGGGCTCAACAAGGATTAATATCCAACTCAACAAGCTGTTAAATAAAACAATACAACATAACCCTACAACATTCTAATTAATAAAAACTGTTACATTTCTTGTTTTAAATACAAACATCTCCAGGCCATTTTGTTGCTTATGGTGAATGCAGAGAAAAGTCTAAATTAAATCACAGTTATGGTTAAATAGTACAGCCCTGATACTCAAACCTCACATATTTCACACCAGACTGGTCCAAAAGTGACACCAGAAACTCGACCATGTTGATAGTTTACTGATAACAGGCGGAATACACAAGCCGACCTTTGGGTTTAAAAATCTGAACTCGTCTCAGTAAGGGCGCTCCCAACCCTTTTATTACTTTATTTATGACACAGTAGGCTTCTCCTGACTGGAGGCAGCTAAACCCCCGATTAAGACGTAGTTTGGGAAGTTCTGGAGAAAAACCTGGATATTATTTACTGGCATTTATTACAGCCGTAACTTTTGGGGCTGAATGTTCAGAATGAATTACAGCAGGAAAGAGAAACAGCCTTTCTGGAGGAGGAAACCGGCATCACCGAGGGCAGCTAATCGGGGTCCTTCAGCTCAGCTACAGCAGCTAGCAGCGAAGCTAAAGGAACTCGGTTCCCCTTTAGACTGCCAGCAGAACCTCCTACTGACCGAACCTGTCCAGACCGGGTCCCGCTGAGCGAAGCTGCTGAGGTCCAGCTGGGCTCTCAGACCTCCAGCCTGTCGGAACCGAGCCTTAAAGACTCCTTTGGACTCACCCGGTGCAGCTTCCAGCTCCGAGCCGTGGGGGAGTCCCGCTTCTCCTCCGGGTTCTGGAGCGGATCCAGCGGTCAGTCGGAACCGGGACGCCTGCTGGACTGGATCCTGGTTGGGTGTGGTTGGTTGTGGACCGAGCGGTTCGGATGGTGGGAAGCTGTGAAAGCGTCCAGCAGCAAACAATGGAAACAGCAGCTAGCTGCTGGTAGCGGAAATCAGACTTCTTGGTGTTTATTGGCGGTCAGCAAACAGCGGATTGCTGCTCTAGCGCCACCATGTGGTGAGGAGTGGATCTGAACGGTACTGCAGCCTGGATCCTTTACCTGGAGGAGACCATTAAAAGCTTCCTCACACCTCTGACTTCTGCAGTTAGTTTAAGGAAATCACTTAAATCTAGTTTCACTTTCATTCTGTTCAGATTTTTATTTCTTCTCGTACTTCTGATATTTTATGGACTTTATGGAGACAGACTTTAATCGCATTCAGCTGCACAACGACAACAGAGCAAAATTATGTTGCAAGGCTCTGAGTATAAATATATTCAATTCACTTTTATTTATATAGCGCCAATTCATGAAACATGTCATCTCAAGGCACTTTACAAAGTCAAAACCAGTCAGATTATACAGATTGGTCAAAAATGTTCCTATATAAGGGAACCAGTTGATTGCTTCAAAGTCCCGACAAGCAGAGTCGTCTGCATTGTCCATGGCTTTGCAGCAATCCCTCATACTGAGAAAGCATTAAGCGACAGTGGAAAGAAAAACCACCCATTAGCAGGAAGGAAAAACCTCCAGCAGAACCAGGCTCAGTATGAACGGTCATCTGCCTCGACCCACTGGGGGTTACAGAAGACAGAGCAGAGACACAACAAGAGAGACAAAAAGCACAGAAGCACACATTGATCTAGTAATCTGTTCTACATTAGATGGTAATAGTCGGTGATCTGTCCTCCCTGGATGATTTCACAGTCAACAGAACGTCAGACCAGGTGTACCTACTATGAAGAAAAAAGAGAGAGAACAAGAAGTTAAAAGCTGAAATGACAACAGTCATTTCAATGTAATACAATGCAAATCTGGAGAACCGTAGAAATCAGTAGAGTGAGAAAAATAGGCCCTGATGTCCTCCAGCAGCCTAAGCCTATAGCAGTAAAACTATAAAGGTAGCTCAGGGTAACATGAGCCACTCTAACTAGAAGCTTTGTCAAAAAGGAAAGTTTTAAGATTGGTCTTAAAAGTAGACGGGGTGTCTGCCTCACGGACCAAAACTGGGAGTTGGTTCATATACATAAATATATATGTGTAATAAAAAATTCTAGAATAAATATATGAATAGAACCAACTAAATATGACATTTTGTGTGGAATGTAGCAGTAAACAAAAAAAAAAGCAAATTTTCATGTGCAGGAAGGTTATGTGTAAGAAGATGTGAATAGAAGAATAGAATTCAACTTTATTGTTGTTGCACATCACAAGTACAAGCAACAAAATGCAGTTTGCATCCATCCAGAAGTGCTTCAGCACAATAACATTGTTGATTGTGTTATAGTTGTAAATATAAATGAATATGAGTGTATTATAACTGTAAGTATATGTATATGCAGACTGTAAATGTACAGACTATGAACAGGTTATGAATGTGAAAGGTTATTAATACAAAGTAGATTATCTCTGTACTATGAGTATGATTATTTGTGAATACAGGCTATAAATGTACTATAATTGTAAGTATATATACAGACTACGTACCTGTATGGTCTTCTCGGTACTGAGCAGCAGCTTGTTGGTGTCGTGCCGCTCAGCAACACAATCCACATCCTCCCTCCTCATCGCTGTCTTTGATGAGGCCGATCACCGTGGTGTCATCTGCAAACATCATGATGGTATTGGAACCATCGACACCGCTGAGGTCATGAGGGAATAGAGGAAGGGGCTCATCACACAGCCTCATGGTACACCAGTGTGTCTGGTGATGGTCGATGAAGAGTGATTATCCAGCGGGACGTGTAACTGTTGTTATTAATCAGAATATTGTTATTATTCAAGAGAATAGCTTGAGTACAACCAACAAACAAGTCTACATATTAAACAGTTTGAACTGTACTTAATGCTGTGGTGAGATTACTGAAAGTTTCTGGTAAAAATTATGATCAAATAAACTCCAAAACAAATAATAAAATTAGATTACCTCACTGCTGCAGCTCTCTTCCCTTCAATGTGAAGGCAAACCCACTTTAACCATATCACCAACACCTGAAGGGAGCGTCTTATCCATTAATTGTCACAAAGACAATTTGGAAAGATTGCAATTCATTTTCCAGCCCTAGTCCAACCTGTGACCAACTTTCTATCCAGCTTTAACAAACATCCATCAGTTCTACAGTAGCCGCTCATCAGAGTAAAAACACTGGAACTGACCAGAAATAGATCTGACAGAAAAACACAGAAGCAAGTAAACAGAACCTTACAACTCTTATTCTCTTTAGGACAGTTTTCTGCTACACCTGTATTCTTTGGACACAAAAATGCATTTTCTTCCCCATAGAAATATCCTAAATTAATTTTCCTGTTCTAGGTGAGCCGTCATCAACTTTAGTCCCATGGGCTGTTTCACCAAACCAAGATGGAGGATTAAGCCGGGATTTTCCAGATATCCTGGGTGTGTAGTTTCTAATGCTACATGCATCTCCGCCTGGTAGTGTCCCAAGTTAACGACAGTTATATGAACTAAAATGAATCCAGATTTATCTATCCAGCTTATTCACTTCCTTATCAACAAACTAAATTTAAATTTTATTTTTAATAAAATACTTACTACTTAAAAATGACTTAATCAAAGTTTATGGAGATGTGGGGGCAATGCAAAAGACGTTAAAATTATGAAATGTATTTTAAAACTTTAAATGGTTGAAATCTGTTGTAAATCATAATCTTTCAGTTTTATTGTATAAAAACCCAATCTGGTGTTCAAAAAATAAAAAAATAGGTGGACTTAATCTTTTCTAACAGTGTGAGCTGTGCAGATTACCAGTGAAACTTCCAGATTTTCATAAACAGGTTTTTCTTTCCTGGGATTTAATATTTAGCCATAATTTTACACAGAATGTTTAAGAGGACTCCCCTTTAACTTCCACAGAGAACCCAAAGCCTCCATCCCCACAGACACCGGTCCAGACTGCACCCACCTCCCCTTCTTCTCCACAAAGCCCAGATGTTTCTTTTCTGGAATTTTCTCATAACATGAACAAAGTATTTAAGATCGGCCTACAGCTGACATCCTCTCCACACAGCCACAGCTCTGTGACTAAACCAGCATCTTCAAAAGGCCGCAGAGCCCCAGATCCTCCTCTACGTATCACAGATCATTCCTGTGCTCAGGACCTTCAGATAACTTCTCTGTGATACACACCGGGCCCTGGCAGCATGTTTATCAGACATGGCAGTTTCCAGCATCAGCCTGGGCCTTCTGTTGGAGAATATGGAATACATGCTCAGCCATCACCGCATCTCAAGACGCCTTAAGATGTGTCTCAAGACACATTTTTGAGATGTCTTCAGATTTCTTAAGATGTCTTGGTAAGTCAAGACGTGTCTATAGACATGGTCTTAAGATGTCTTGAGATGTCTTGAGATATCTTGAGATATCTGAAGATGTCTTAGAAATAAAATTTAGTAAAATATCACTATCCACTATTCCTTGGTAATAATTTATATATTTTTTGTTTATAGAAAAGAATGACAAACCCTATATGACACACTGAGTATTTAATAAAACATAGGAAAATACAGTTCAGTGTATTACAATTATTGCACATAGTATGTACATGTTAAGAGGATTAGGTTTACAAAATTGACATCAGGTTACGTGTGTGTGGCTCCCAGAAGCATTTGCGGTGGAGGAACAGGAGGGTGTCAGTGATGGCTGATGTGGGCAAATGATTTTTTCCCCCTTCTTGATACTGTTAGCAGCCTGTCAGTGGGTCTTCTGTGCGTTGCAGCAAGAAAGTGGTAGCCTCAAACAGGACCAGTGGAATATCTGGGGAGGAACATTGTGCATGTAGCCATGGATTTGAATGTCTTAAGACAAAAAAAGATGTCTTAAGACATCTAAAGACACTCAATGTCTTCAAGACCCAAAATACTGTCTGAGAGCATCTGATTTCCTCCAATTGCATGTCTTCAGACTTTTGTCTTAAGATGTCCTAAGACGTCTTGATGTGCACAAATGTCTTGAGACGTCTTAATTCTTCTTATTAAGACATCTTGAGACGTCTGGAGACACAGTGATGGCTGGGTATGTATCTGTGATGATAGGTGGCAGAAGTAAGAAAAACAAAAGGAATAAACAATAAAGGAGCAGGAGATAGGAGCTAGGAGCAGGAGCTAGAGGCTCTTATTAAGGGTATTTGAATGGAGCCATTGTGAGGTTCCCATGCTAAAGGAGCTGTGATAGGAAGGCTTACTGCCTCCTACTGACTGCAGTGTTTGGACAACACTTATCATGGCGAAGGCCGACACTTTTGTTTTGGCTAAAGCGTCCTCACCCAATGAGGCTATTCGGATGGAGCCCCCGTCTCTGTGGATCGGGTCCTCTGAAGGATACCGGCCCTGAATCTGGACTCACCCTTGATATTGATTAATATTTTCAGCGAATGACAGCAAACCAACAGTTTGAGGGACATCAGTGACTCGTTAAAGAAACTGATTTGTTGTGCAGGAGTTTATCAGATTCAAACGGTGCCGTGTGGCTGCCACATTATAGCTTAAAGCTGATTGTTGTAATGTAGTGAATATGCCTCCCATGCTTCGATGAGGAAGTCTGTCCCCACACACACAAGCACTTGAATTCTTTAAGACGAGTCCGGATGTTACATAAAGTAACCCCCCAGCCAGAAATCGTGCACAGAGCGTGCTCTCCTTTCATTCCAGACACAACTGTAATGAGATTATTTGTAATTATTATGATGGTATAACTGAATCCTGGGTTAAGCAGGATTAGTATGTTAGCAACAGTTTAGGGGAGTTTTATGTATCTGAACAACATGGATGGACAGAAAAAGAGGAAAAGTCACAGTTTACATCAGATTGACGTTTCCATCATTTTGAGGTGCATTACATTATTTTATGAGGCTTAATGGGATTCTATTTAATTGTGTGGGTTTGACCCATAACAGCTCAAACTCATGAAAAAAATCAAGGTCAAATGTCAAGGTCAATGCTCCTTGGGTTAAATAAAACTGAAGTTAGATTTCAGCGGATTTGTGTGAGTTTTGGTACTTTTTGGCTTTTAACCGTTGAGTAAACGGATTACTGAAAACACTTTCCTGCATCGCTGATTTTCGTACATGCCGAGTTGGGTGTTAAACTTTACGGCGCAGGTTTTGAGGCCCCGGAGCAGCAAATGAGTCCTCAGGCTCCTCGTACTTTAAATCATTGTTCTTTTAACCAAATTAGCAAATTCTAAAATGTTAAAATGTTCTGTGTTGGCTGGTGCATAAATTGTATAATTAAACTACTACCTTTATTTGCTGCATCATTGTGCATTTAATTGATTATTCTAATATGATTGTGTATTTATACTGCAATCTGCAGCATAAAAAACTCTCCCTGTGGCTCTACGCTTCTCCAGGAGTGAATGCTGCTTGTCGGGACTTTGATGCAATCAACTGGTTCCCTTATATAGGAACATTTTTGACCAATCTGTATAATATGATTGAACTTGACTTTGTAAAGTGCCTCGAGATGACATGTTTCATGAATTGGCGCTATATAAATAAACCTGAATTGAATTGAATAAAAAACACATTGGAAAATAGATGCAGGTAGCTCAAGTGCATGGTTTGACTTTCACACAGACAAAAGGGACGAAAACAATAGCCAGGGAGTCTACTACAACGAGAGGGGCGCATAAAAATAAATCCTAAAGCAAATACAAAAACCCTAATCAATACAACTAAAAGTGTATTTAAAGTCATCACAGCTTGAGGAAAGAAAGTTGTTGTGGCGTGATGTCCCTCATTTTGTTGCTCAGTAGCGCCTCCCAGAGGGGAGAAGTTCAACAGGTCTCTGGCAGAATCCTTCGTGATGGCTAACGCCTGAGAGCGAAGTCTTTGTTGATAAATGTCCTCCAGAACTAACCAATCCTTACCAATAATCCACCTGGCGGAGCCGAACACCAGGTTTAAACATTTCCAAATCACAATGTGAAAGTATTTCTATTGCACGGAGGATTAAATCAACAGTATCTGCTTATGACTGGTGAAATTCTTCAATTTACACAGAACGATCGCATTAGTATTCAAATTCCAGCTGCTTTGTCATTTCACAAAGAAACACCAAGAAATGTAATTTTCTACAATTTGCAATGCTTTGCCATTTATAGACACAGGTGGTAAAGGGGATTGGCTTTTTTTCTAAAATCAAAGACTAACTTAAAGGTTTAAAGTGTGCATATATCTATATATTTATATAGATATATCTATATAAATATATATATAGATATATCTATATATATCTATATAGATATATCTATATCTATATAGATAGATAAGATGTTTTCTTCCAGCCTTAACGTCTCTCTGTCTCTTATAGGAGGCCGTCACTTTTGGAAGTCCGCTGTGGGTTCTTCTAAGCAAATGCAGTATAGTATACATGATTAAACCTTTTTTCCCCAGAGTAAACATGTCAGTACTCTGATTATCCATCAAGGGTCATTCTGCCTTACTTTTCTGTCTCCTTTCATTTCTTAAAGGAGCTCTGGTTAAAATACATACACAGTTCCTTTCATGGAGACCAGCCATTTACTCAATAGTCTGTTGTTGCACAACATTTTTTACTTACACAGGACGGGTCTATGATGTATTCTGTTCTACTTCGGCTCCGCTTCTCTCACTGGCTTCCATGGTAACAGGCTGCTTCTCTTTTGTCAAAATGAAATACCAAATTCTGCGCTCTGTTCTGGGAACTCTGATATGATTGGCTCAGGAACCAGGAAGTAAACACACTGAACCAAAGTAGTCCCAGACCGTACCGCTTGGTTTGAAAGGAGAAAAACTTGACTAAGACATTGTTGATGGAGAGGACCGATTATTTATGTTACTTCCATCCTGGGTAAGAAATGAGAATTATTTAGGTTGATTTTACAGTAAATATCTTAGTTATAGCCGCATTAAAGGTTTCCATGTTTGGCGAAATAATATGAGTTGCTGCTGTGAAGGTCTAACGTGACTTTTTATTGATGTGATCAGTACATACTGTAGTCTGTGAAAATATCAGTCACAATCTGTCATTTTTTTTTTTTGCGGCTCTAGTGGCCCGCTTTTATTGACAGTGGACTGACAGGAAGAGGGTGGAGGAGGGGGAGAGACATGCGGCAAAGGACCACGGGTCGGAGTCGATCCCGGGTCGTCCGCGTCGAGGACTAAAGGCCTCCAAACATGGGTCGCGCTAACCGCTACGCCACGAGCGCACCCCGACAATCTGTCATTTGTACATTTTAATATTAATCAATAATCATATCTCACCTCTACTCCTCTGCTAAAATTTCAGGATCCTATTATAGTATGTTGTAGATTGATCTGTAGGTTATGTCCTTTATAGAATAATGGGACTGGGAGGATGGTATAGGTTTAAGTTTATTGAACAAAACAATAAATAAATAAAAATACACAAATAAAGACAATGTGCAAGTACTGTCACAAGAAACTGTTTTACATCATGGAGTTCATTGTCTTTCCATCAAGACCTGGTGCGGCCAGTTTTTGCTTAAGCTGTCTGAGACAATTCTTTTGTCATAGTCCAGCCCCGAAGACAGTATCTGGAAAATAATTACTAATGATTTTCCAGATGCTATCACTACGACTATCTAATACTAATACTATCTTAATACTATCACTAATGCTTCCATACAAATCTGCTGAAAGCACTTCCACGAATGAAAAGTAGAGAAAATTTGGTGGCAATCTGCATGACGGAGTGGCATGTTTTGAAGTTGCTGAAAGATAATAAAATAAACATTTTGGTACCACTGCCATTAGTGGAAGGAAGAAATAATGCAGCAAGAACTAGCCATCATCAGTCAGGGTTTGAAATAGAACATATTCCTCAGGCCAGCTGCAGGGGATGTGGCTAATTCATTTGTCATTCCTGCATGGTCTCTATTCAGTGTGATTCTGTTTATTTATCCATAAGAAAGTTGCTGCATGCTGGTCAAAGCATTATGCTTTCTCCCCAGCATGTATCCGCTGATGTCTTAGTAAACTAGATTTAATTTTGAAAGCTGCTCCACACTGATCACAGCTGTGTGGTCTCTCTGCAGTGTGGGTCTGTTGATGAACCTTCAAATTAGAAGTATTGTGAAAGGCTGCTCCACACTGGTCACAGCTGTATGGTCTCTCTCCAGTGTGGATCCTCTGATGCACCTTTAAATTAGATTTTGTGTCAAATGTTGCCGCACACTGATCACAGCTGAATGGTCTCTCTCCAGTGTGGATCAGTTGATGTTTCAGTAAAGCAGATTTAGTTTTAAAAGCGGCTTCACACTGGTTACAGCTGTATGGTCTCTCTCCAGTGTGGATTCGTTTATGAACCATTAAATGAGATGGACTTTGAAAGGCTGCTCCACACTGGTCACAGCTATGTGGTCTCTCTCCAGTGTGGATCCGTTGATGTATCTTGAAATATGAAATGGCTCTAAATGTTGCACCACACTGGTCACAACAGTATGGTCTCTCTCCAGTGTGGATCCTTTGATGCACCATTAGGGTGTTTTTTCTTAGAAAAGATGCAGGACACTGGTCACAGCTGTATGGTTTCTTTCCAGTATGAATCCACTGATGTAATTTAAACTCAGCTAAGGTTCTAAAAGTCGCTTCACATTGGCCACAACTGTATGGTTTCTCTCCGGTATGGATCCGTTGATGTATCTTAAAGTCAGATCTGGCTCTAAAAGTTGCTTCACACTGGTCACAGCTGTATGGCCTCTCTTTAGTGTGGATTTGTTTATGTCTGTGTAAACTAGATTTACGGTTAAAAGTCGCTCCACAGTGGTCACAGCTGTATGGTCTCTCTCCAGTATGGATCCGTTGATGAATCTCAAAATCAGATTTGGCTATAAAGGAGGCTTCACATTGGTCACACCTATATGGATTCTCTCCCGTGTGGATCCCACGATGTTTCTTTAAATTAGATAGGGTTCTAAAAGTTGCTTCACAGTGGTCACAACTATATGGTCTCTCTCCGGTGTGGATCCGGCGATGTTTCTTGAAATCACTTCTGGCTTTAAAAGTTGCTTCACACTGGTCACAGCTGTATGGTCTCTCATTAGTGTGGCTCCGTTTATGCACATTTAAATTAGATTTAGTTTGAAAGGTAGCACCACACTGATCACAACTGTATGGTCTCTCTCCAGTGTGGATTCGTTGATGTACTTTTAAGTTAGAATTGGTATCAAAAGTTGCAGCACACTGGTCACAGATGAATGGTCGTTCCCCAGTATGGATCCGTTTATGGCTTATTAAAGTAGACTTAGTCTTAAAAGCTGATCCACACTGGTCACAGCTGTATGGTCTCTCTCCAGTGTGGATCCGTTGGTGCACGGTTAAATTACATTTAATGTGAAAGACTGCTCCACACTGGTCACAGCTAAATGGCTTTTCTCCAGTGTGGCTCCATTGATGTATCTTAAATTCAGATCTGGCTCTAAAAGTTGTTCCACACTGGTCACAGCTGTATGGTCTCTCTCCAGTGTGGATCCGTTGATGTATCTTAAATGCAGACCTAGCTCTAAAAGTAGCTCCACACTGGTCACAGCAGTATGGTCTCTCTCCAGTGTGGATCCTTTGATGCACTATTAAGGTATTTCTTCTGATAAAGGTTGCAGCACACTGGTCACAGCTGTATGGTCTCTCTCCAGTGTGGTTCCATTGATGCTTCTTAAAATCAGCTAAGGTTCTGAAGGTTGCTTCACACTGGTCACAGCTGTATGGTCTCTCTCCAGTATGGATCCGTTGATGTATCCTCAAGTCAGACCTGGCTCTAAAAGTTACAGCACACTGGTCACAGCTGTATGGTCTCTCTTTAGTGTGAATCTGTTTATGTCTGTAGAAACTAGATTTACGGTTGAAAGTCGCTCCACAATGGTCACAGCTATATCCACATGGATCCATGCTCTCTCCAGTGTGGATCCGTTGATGCAACATTAAATTAGATTTAGTTTCAAAAGTTTCTAAACACTGGACACAGCTGTACTTTTTTGCTCCAGGCTGACCATGCGCCGTTCCTTTAGATGGTGCGTTGAGGGCTCCACCAGTCTGATGATCTTCATGTTCCTGTTTACAGAGAGGGAGAGATAAAGGCTTTATTTCAACATACATTTTGAAACAACGACCACTTTTTTTACATTCCAAAGAGACATCTGTAACATACAAATTTAGCACACATTTGTCCAAAAGCTATAGGACAATAAAACAATTTGAAGCCAAAATGACAAAGGTAGCATTAGAGTTCAAAGCCAGTGTTTACCCTAACATTTTACAAAGGGTCGTCCCACCCCGTCCAGAAGATCACGGCATGTAGCAACTTATACGTCTGTAGGCATAAGCCTTTCTGTAAGCCTTTCTAAATAGCACCTGATTTCATCCTGAGTTTTTTCTGTCTCTAGGCTCCGACAAGTGGGACACAAGTACACACAGAGCTCAGTTGTACGAGCGCATATGTGGCGTCACACTATTAGCTGCAAGGTGGGAAGAAGTCTTCATATCAATCTGTCTCATATGCGACACCGAGCTGATGGACGGAGCTTCTCCAAGGTAGTCACAACTTGCAAGCACCTGTGGCATCCCACCCACTCTGTGCTGTACTGACAGAAAGGTGTGGGAAATGTAGAAATTTGTCACAAGAAATTAAGCCAATAAGTGCTCTTGACTATTAGGGCAAAACATCCACGGAGGGTCAGCCTGGCTTACATTTTGCACACAGTACACCCAGGTGTGCAGGAGCCTCGTGTGTCTCCTAAGCTCAGTCATCGCTCCTACTTTCAGCTCGAAGGAAACTCCCACCAGGAGAGAAAACATGCTGAGTCATCTGTACCTGCCTTAGAAAACATTTCTGCGTTTTGTACAAGCATCCAGTTTCTGAGGATGGCTGCACTAAAAACTCCCACAGAGTCAGGAGTGCTGAGCGCCTGCTGGCTGCACAGACCTCGTAGTCTGTTCTGATGGGGCGTACATCAAAGCAATACATGTTTAACTGACCAACTAGTTATCCTCAACAGAATTTTTATCACTTCTGTTAGGAGCATAGGATCCAATGGGATTAATGTTTCCTTTTCTGTTCAGTGTTGCAACAGAAAAGGAAACATTTCACATGGTGACCCGATTCCTTTTATACACTGAAAACGTTTAATATGTGAATGATCAGGTCTGTTTAAACTCGATTATTATAAACATTAACGCTAAATGCAGCACATTCTAAACATAAATGGCTCTATGGTCATTTTCAGATGTCCTACAGAAATATCTTTTGTTTTGATTGTCCATCCCTGAAAAGAGAGGGCTGCTTTATTCTTGGCAAACACATTTTGTTCTTAGATAGACCCAAGGGCTGGATCAGAAATAGATCCCACATGTAATAAAAACAGGATTTAGTTAATTAATTACGCTAAAAAATATTCAAAACTCTGGCAAATGTAGATTTAAAGAGATTTTCATTTAATCAAGAAGGAAGAGAGGCAGGTAGCCTTCTAAACATAATGTATACAAATACATGACAAAGACGGTGAGAACATACAGGAGCTGGCTGCTCATATAAAGCTGTACTCTGTGATATTAATGGAAATCTGAGTGGAAGAAAAATCTTTGCAACCTCCTAAGAAAGAGGCAGCACTGTGTTAATTGTCATTTAGGAGCAAATTCCCACCTGGAATTACATATCGGATATAAATCCAGTACAACTCTAAAATTATGTGTGAATGTACATTTTAGCATTTTGTGTGAACCCAGTGCATAAACTATTTTTCAAGTGGAACCACTATTGCAAATGTCACTATGTCTTATCTATAGGCGATTAAAACAAAGAAAAATCCCATTTTCTTAGCCTCACCTAAATATTTTTCAAAATAAACACTGCAAAACTACATGAAAACCCTTCTGAAAATATACCGGAAGCCTCAGACTTTGTATATCCACATTTTGACTGGAACTGCAGGACATCTGGACTGAATCAGCTCAAGAATATTTGTTTCAAAAATGTTTTAGTAAGAATTTTGCCAGGCAGAACTGATTTTGGATCAGTGTAACCAAATGTGCCAAAACTGTGCCAAATGTCTTTTTCACCTTATAAAAAGGGAAGCAGGTCAAATAAAAGTGCTGATTTACATTGTAGGACTGCTTTTATACACAAAGAAAGGCTTTGGAAGACCTTATTTACTAAAAAAATTGCAAAAAGACAAAGCATCAAACGCCTAACTAATGCAACCAGAGTGAGCTAGTGACGTATAAATTAATAAAGTCAAATAAAGTGGTTATGCACCTTTAAGTGCAGTGGTTTGTGGTTATTCTTATATCAGTGATTGAATTGTCTCTAAGTTACCGAATCATCTCTTTTGAGTTAACAACGCAGACATACTGTACATAGACATTTTTTTCCTTTGCTTGTGGTTAATGATTGATAATTGAAGTTGAATTATAAATTCAAGTTATTAACGTTTACTGGCCTCTACTTTGAATTGCTTTTATGCATAAAGAGGAAAAATAAATGCAAAGTATTTGCTGTCCCCCTCATTTCCACCTTGCACCCTTCCACTTGATTTACCTTTACAGCGGCGCTGATTTGAAGTTTGCTGGTGTTTTGTGGTTTGGTCAAAAAACAAAATCCGCTTTGAAAAATAACTGTTTATTAACCATAAAACATATAAAAAGGGGAACAAACAATGAACAGAGAACAAATGCAAGAACAAGAACATAAAAATGCAACAATTTAAACTTTGATATGGCCTTCTTAACATTTTCTGAGGCGTCCTTCAGCCTCCTCAACCTCTGAAATAAAGTTAAGAGAACTCAGCTCAACACACTGCACCATTTGACATGTGCCTCGGTCTCCAAAGGAGGCATTTCTTCCTCCTCTTCCTCATCATTGTAAGAGGCTGACGAGGAGGTGCCAAACTCCTGATCCTCCACCTCTACGTCTGTGCCTGAAAACGGTCTGCTGTCCGTGTATCAGGACACGACTGTGCTGCTGACCTTCGTGCGACGTTCAGCCGGCGATGCAGATTTAGCCTGAATGGGGCAAAGGATTGAAAATTACTCACAAGTGGAAGAATAATGCAGAATAATTTGCTTTGGCAAAGTCAAGCCACAGTAACATTGTCAGCTAGAGCGGTCCTGATGAGGGCGAGGTTTATCTAACCCTTCAGCCCCGTGTTCCTCCTGGCTAGCTTCAGGTACCTGAAGAGTCAAGAGTGTCTAAGCATTATTTGTTGTTTCTGTGTGCTATGTGTGAAGTTTTAGCCCGTGGCTCACCAAAATTTCCTTATGGTTAGAAAAGGACAATAAACGATGAAATCCATCGACAACACTTCCAGAGAAGCTGAAGGTGTTGAAGTACACAATGGCAGTAATAGACTGATGTTGCTGAAGGGCAGCTTCCCCAGAGTAAAAAGGAGTAACTTAAACCCGTTTAACTCAGAGGAACTCTTTGGGAGTAAAGGCCAGGGTGGCGTCACCGTCCTGAACGTGACCAGCGGTACGTACCCAACGCCGAAACTCGTAGCGTGCCGATGCGCTCACCGTAGCCGGCCCAGGTGTCGGGTCCACCAGAGGGGGCGCTGCCTTTTTTGGGGCCACCTGGGCCCTATTCCTCTTGCTCTGTCACAAACAGACTCGGTTATGTGGTCCAGCACCCCAACAGGGAAAGACACGGTAACCCCACAGATCACTTCCAGAACGCAGCACCGGCTGGTTAATGGCAACAGCTCCACTCTTGCGTAGGCCTGCTATCACCCGCTTGGAGACACTCAGGCCACGTTGAAGGTGTTGCACCTGGGCCACCAGCTCTTTCTTCTCCTGTTCCACTTTCTGCAGCCTGTCCCTGTAGCTGGCGGCCAAATCACACAAAAAGCTGTCAGGAGGCTTCGATCTACATGTGGAGAACAGGGAGCCAGAACAGAATGCAACAGACTAGAACAGAAACATTTCATCAACATAAATATTAAATAATGAAAGCTGTCAAAAAAAAAAAAAATCAAACATACGACGCTGTACAGTACAGGTACAATTACTACATGCAAATACTCTGCTGCAATTTGCATGTTCCTACCAAAGAATGTAAAGTGCAACAATTTCTCAAAAGGTATGTTTATGAATGTGTTAAAAAAACAACTACCGTATTTTTTGGATTATAAATCGCTCCAGAATACAAGTCGCATCAGTCAAAAAAATGCGTCATAAAGAGGAAAAACCTAAGTCACACCGGACTACACGCATTTATTTAGAACTTTATTTCACACAATCCAAGACTAAAAACTAGCATTTAATCTGGTAAACTAATTTAGTAAAATACACAGCTGTATCCACAACTGGCTGAATAACATGGAACTTATCTGGGAGGATGAATGGGATAAATTAGCAGCTCCAACCAGGAAGGTTTTATCCAGCGCATTTCAACTTAACGGCTCGTTTGCTGAACGTTGTAAAAATTACGCCTAAATTAGACCGTGAGCCTAACGGTGCTACATGCTAACAGTACAACACGGATGTTTCAGAGCAACATAAAGCTGACGTTCATAAACCGTCCGGACAACAGAGCTGTAAGCTAACGCTAGCTGCTATTAGCTTCACGGCCCAAAAACAGGGTTCTGTCTGGGTCTGAGCGCTCCCTTCAAGCTGCACCACGCAACACTCCCCTGTGTGAAAACATACGGAAACAGCGAAACAACGTACAAACGTGTGTTCCATCATTGTTGTCAATAAGTACATTTTTTTATTAATTTTTAAGTGGTACAGGAGCAGCATAGTTTTCACAAGCCTAGAGCGCCCTCTTGCGGCTATAGACGGTAATCTTTACTCCTTGAATCATACTGGTCAATATGATTTACCATTTAAATAAATAAATTGTTATATAAGTCACACCTGAATATAGCTCACAGGATCGGCCAAACGATCAACAAAAGTACGACTAAAGGCCCATTCATACCTCACGTAAAAGACGGATACGGATACGTGTGGAGTGTTTCATACGTTCTAACCGTCGATTTCGTCCGTACTTTGACACGAAAATTGGGAGCTTACGCTTACGGACTCAACGGATCAATACGGAGCAATACTACCGGAAACGGTGGGGGCGCTATTGAGTTTGTAGTACAAAATGTCAACAAAATCACGAAGAAGGTTGTAATTCTGGGCTTTAAACAATGGCGGGATTCGAGGAACAACTTGCGGAGCTTGTCCGCAACTACCCACACATATGATGTGTCGTGTCCGGGGCACAGGGACAAACAAAAAGTTTACTTAAGGAGCAAATACAACAAAATCACGTCTTGGACCGTCGCCATGTTTGATCAGTGACGAATCATTGGCGCCCATCACTGCCACCTAGAGGAAATATTGGTTATTGCGCACCTCAACGGATGGAGGTATGAAGGAGTCAACGGATAGAACGTACGGACAGAAATACGGACGTGTAGGCCAAACGTAGGGTATGAATGGGCCTTTATAGTCCAAAAAACACGGTAATTGAAAATAAGCAGCAACCCATTACCTGAGGAGGGTCTTTGCACAGACCGCCATGCCACAGCCTGGCAGAGGGGTGTCAGAGTTGGAGACAAGACCAGGCTGCTGCAGCTCAGGGAGCTCCAGCTCCTCCTGGTCCAGGCGGGAGACCATGGGGGGTAGAGGGTTGGACTTCCTCAGCTCTGCTAACATCTGCATGGCACGCAGGCCCCTGACGTGGTGCAGCATGCGCCTGCGGTCTTCCAGAGACAGCTCCTTGTGGTAAGACATGAGGTGGCGGTCCAGGTGTTTCCCTGGAATGTATCCACAGGCGGGCACTGGACACTGACAACGCCTGATATTTATGCGGCCCGACCCCCACTGGGTTAAGATCTGCCTCTCTTTGGAGTTGAGCAACCTGTGTCTGCCCTTAAGGTGCTTTCCCAGGTGCAGTATGGAGCACCGGCACATAGGGCAGGTCTTCTCTTCCCACATGTTATGAAACCAGCATTTAAAATGCAACATAAAGGGCTGATCTACTTAAAAAAGTGCCTCTGACATATACACAGCAGCAATTAAGAGCCTGTCTATGCTGTTTCAATTCCACTCTTACAATTGCACACTGTTAGCAAGTAATTTACCATCTCATAATCCATATTATGCTTAAAAAGTCATAACATGCCAATATAAATGCTTGTTCTTACCTCTAGGTAAAGCAAAAATCGACGAAACGATGAAGAAAAAGTTCAGAAATTTGCAAAATGGCTCTCAAAAATGGAGCTCAGTTGTTGAGGGCTAGTTTCACACTGGTTGCAGTCTCTTCCAGTTTAATAAGGCCTTTCTAACCACGGGAAATGCCCCTACAGCAGGAAAAGTGGGGTCAAGGCCTTTGGAGACAGTCACTTTTCTCTCTGCTACGGCTCTGCTCCCCCCCCCTCCTGTTGCTGTGTTTTTGTCTTTTCTGAGCACCGTCTTCATATCACCTGAACTCTGAAAACTATGGATCTGGTAAGCTGGTCTCTTAATGCTATTGATCAAATTTTTTCGAAGGCAGGGAAAAGGGGACCCGTCGTGTCCTGACGGGACACACTTCGTAGGATACACCCTAGATTCCTGGAACAGATGGAAAATGGTGTGTTTTTCGATTTTGTCAGTCGAGGACGTGGAAGACGTTTACATGTTTGGATTCATGATACTTCATGATTTCTGCTAATTGGATCTGGTGGATTCTTGATGTATCGGCAAATTCAGCGGATGTCGGTAGCAATTAGTGATGGGTCGGGCAACACCGATGTGTCGACGCATGCGTCGGTCTCATAGAGCGAAACCCGTGTTGATGCGTGTGTCGCTACGGAAAAGTCACGTGACCAATACAGAAGCTGTTTCGAGTTGATGGATGGATGGATGGATGGACGGTTTTAATTTCCTTGTTTCATCCTGTTCCTCTGAGTTTCCACTTGATTTTCTGAGTAGAAATGCATTTCAAAGTGACCTTTAGTTTACTGTTCGTGTTATTTTCTGCAGGTTAAATGTCGCAATTGCTCAACAGAGCTTTCATATTTGAATAACAGCACCTCCTCAATGCTGAGGCATTATAGGGCCAAGCATGAGGATGAAATCCATGATACACCCATGATAAACTCAGGTATACAGGTGTTTTACAACTTACTGACTTTGATTTCTTGATAATTCCAATTAATTTATACTTTTCCATTTTTAACCATCAAGCTTCCAGGAAGCAGATGCTCGATGAGGCTGTGCTTAACTTCATTGTGAAGGACTGCCAGCCCCTCAGCGTTGTGGAGAATGAAGGGTTCAGGGAGCTGGTTTAGCTCCTTGAGCCCTCATATGTTTTGCCAACCAGAAAGGTTTGTGTGGAAATTATCTAAAGTGGTAGTTTATTTATCAAATTTATTTTAAATGTATTGATTTTTCTTCTGGTTTGACTTGGTGTGGTTTTCAGACCATCAAACAAATGTTGGCCAAAAAGTACGAGGAGGAACGGGAACGAGTGAAAATGGAAGTACAGCAAGCTGTGGCAGTGAGTATAACAGCTGACATGTGGACATCTGTGAACATGGAGGCTTACTTAGCTCTAACCTGTCACTACATTAATGAAAATTTGCAGCTCTGTACATCTGTGTTAGGTGTGCAATACTTTCCACAAAGTCACACTGCTGACAATTTGGACAGTTTGTTACTGGACTGGGCCATAACAAATAAAGTAAAGTGTCTTGTGACCGACGCAGCACCAAACATGATTGCATGCGCTAGACAGCTCCAAATTCGGCACTTAATTTGCATTGCACATAGTCTCAATTTATTAGTTAGAAAATCATGTGATCAGATCTCCACTCTTACATCCATCAGACACAAAGCCAGGCACATTGTGACATACTTTAGATCAAGCACTACAGCCAAGGAGAAGCTTTTTCAAGAGCAGCAACAGATGGGGCGACCAACCCTGAAACTTATCAATGAGGTGCCAAAACGCTGGAACAGCACGTATGAAATGCTGTCAAGGCTGAATGATGAGAAGGAAGCAGTGTGGGTATCTCTGGCCTCTCTAAAAACAGATTTGACTCTACTTACAGCTGATGAGTTTACCATCATAGGAGAAACACTACTTGTGCTTGCTCCTTTCCATCAAGCTACAGTGGAGTTGTCTGCAGAGAGGCGAGTGTCAGGGTCAAAGGTCATCCCAATGATGAAAATGCTCTATATGGCACTTGAGCGTAATGCTTCAACCTTGCACACTGACACAGCACGACACCTACATGAACACCTGAAGCGTCGAGTTACCGACTTCCAACCTGGAGTCATTAGGTGTGTTGACCCTGGCAACACTTCTAGACCCCAGATTTAAATCACTTGGGTTCCACAGTTCCTCCAAGTGCAATGAGGCCCTCAGCAGACTGCGGACAGAATGTGCATCAATAGTTGGAGGCTCAAATGCGCCCCAGCCGGGAACATCTTCACAACAGCTGTCTGCCCCCACTTCAGGCATGATATTGAGCATTATTTCTTTGTTGTTTGTAAATCATGTACTAAAATGTCAATTTGTTTTTTTAGATGACCTTTGGGAACATTTTGATCTCGAAGTGGGGAGGCAGACCAAAAGTGCCACAGCTGATGCCATCCATGAGGTGCAAAGATTCATGGCAGAGGGCAACACTGCGAGGTCTCAGGATCCTCTTGTATATTGGAAAAACCAAAAGAGTGTTTATCCAAACCTCTTCCGCCTGGCCTTAATATTTTTGTGCATTCCAGCTTCATCTGTGCCGTGTGAGCGGGTGTTTTCCACAGCTGGATAACTAATATCCAAAAAGCGTAACAGACTGAATTTCAAAACGTTGCAACAACTTATTTTTTTGAATAAAAATTTGTAAAAAAAAAAAAATATTTGAACAAGCATCTTCATTCACATGTTTAATTAGAGGCTATTACATTATGATACAGGTTCTCATTATTTATTGACTGTATCTAAAATATCAAAGATGTTTTAATAATATTACAATGCACCATACAATGAATTACATCATATTAGTGTATATAATAGGTCATCAAATCAGTGTCGGTTAACGCTGTCAACTAGGTTACCTGTAGGGATTTTTAATGTCCAGCAGGTGTCAGTATTCAGTGACACAGTATCGACACAGTATCAATACAGCTTGGTAATGTGTTGAAACGTTTCATGACGCCTCATCAACCCATCACTAGTAGCAATTATGGCCTTGATCAGGCTACCGGCTGAATATGACGCGCTCACTAAGGCGGTGAACGAACAGACCCGTAAGTTGGAGGAGCAGAGCCGCAAGCTAGATGCGCTGGAACGCAGACTGGCTGCGGTGGTTGAACTCAGAGGGGGGATGGGATAAAATCTGGATCTGAAACGCGGAAAAAAGACCAACAAATATGGAATATTAGATTCGCCACGTGGAGCCAGCGATGAAAGGACTCAAAGCTGAGAGAAAGGTTGGTGCAGCTTGTTCTCATAACAAACTGTGTATTGGGATTATGCCTCCCCTATCAATAAAACTCCCCTGGATGTTATGGTGAGAGAGCTCAGAGCTGCTCCCCCGCTCCCTCCTCTCCCGCGGACATCTGAGGATGCACCCATTGTGCAAAGCTTAATTTTTTTTACTTCTTCGTCATCTTTACCGTCGACAGGCTGCAGCCATGTCCCCAATTCCTCGTTTTCCATCCACTTTTGTTGAAATTAGCATTTTCCCCATTTTCTAGCTTTTTCTCGCCTCAAGCTTCTTTTCCGAACACTGTAAAAACATACGGCTTTACAATCAACCGGAAGCAGTTCAGCGTGTTTGGTTCCGCGCAAACACACGTAATCAGTTATATCTGACGAAACTGTTTTTATGAACGTATTTTTTTTTTTTAGAAAAAAAAAATGGCATTTTTAATGCCACAGATAATCACATTTAATGACTTAATGCCAATTAAGCCCTTAATTTAAAAAATTTTTATTTAATGACAATGATATTTAATGACCCGCGGAAACCCTGGGTTCAAGACCATGGTCTCAGATTTGGAGGCACTGATTCTCATCCCGGCCGCTTCGCACTCGGATGCGAACCGCTCCAGTGAGAGTTGTAGATCATGCCCTGATGAAGCCAACAGGACCACGTCATCCGCGAATAGCAGAGACGCAATCCTAAGGCCACCAAAACGGATCCCCTCAACACCTTGGTTGCGCCTAGAAATTCTGTCCATAAAAGTTATGAACAGAATCGGTGACAAAGGGCAACCTTGGCAGAGTCCAACTCTCACTGGAAACTGCGGCAATGCGGACCAGACTCTGACACCGGTCGTACAGAGACCTGACAACCCTTATTAAAGGGCCCGGTACTCCATACTCCCGGAGTACCCCCCACAGGACCCCCCGAGGGACACGGTCGAATGCCTTCTCCAGATCCACAAAGCACATGTAGACTGGTTGGGCAAACTCCCATGCCCCCTCCAGGATCCTGCTGAGGGTATAGAGCTGGTCCAGTGTTCCACGGCCAGGACGAAAACCACACTGCTCTTCCTGAATCCGAGATTCGACTATCCGACGGACTCTCCTTTCCAGAACCCCTGAATAGACCTTACCAGGGAGGCTTAAGAGTGTGATTCCTCTGTAGTTGGAACACACCCTCCGGTCCCCCTTTTTAAATAGGGGGACCACCACCCCAGTCTGCCAATCCAGGGGAACTGCCCCCGATGTCCACGCAATGCTGCAGAGCCGTGTTAACTAACACAGCCCCACAACATCCAGAGCCTTAAGGTACTCAGGGCGAATGTCATCCACCCCCGGAGCCTTGCCACCGAGGAGCTTTTTAAAAACCTCGGCAACCTCAGCACCAGAGATGGGAGAACCCGACCCAGAGTCCTCAGGCTCTGCTTCCGCAATGGAAGACGTGTTGGTAATTGTTGTAATACCATATTTCACAGGTTGTGGCGCTATAGAGCTTGGACGGGTGTGGTCATAGGTCAGAAACCCCCCCAAAAAAACCTGCCACAAAGCGCAAAGGGGTGTATATGCCCCTTCGCTTCCATATCCTGCCCCTCAATTGGACTCAGTGCCATCCATAGGATTTTCAATGTCAGCGCGACTGGAAACAAAGTGTAGGAGAACGACAAGGAGTGAACCATTGGCCGTGCCCATTTTCGGCAGATAAGAGGCTTATACGGAAGGGCCAGGACAAGCAACGGGCAATAGCAGGGAATAGTCGTACCCAACAATTCTTCCACGAAGTGACCAAGTTCCCTCAGGATAATGAAATATTTTAAGCAACATTTTTTGCACTACAACATGTTTAACAAATTGATCTTCATTTTTTCTGTATTGTTTAAGCATTTTATTTATTTGCATTTTTAAATTTTCCTTCATGTTTTACTTAGACTTTAATTTCTGCTGTGAATTTATATACTTTAAAATACTTTGATTTTAAAGTATTTTTGAAAAGGTTTGTTGATCCCCCCAACAAACCTTTTCATTTCCATGTTTTCTTTTTACATTTTTCTCTCCTTTTTTTAAATGTTCTTGTAAGATTTTGATTAATTTTGAAAATATTTTTCACATTTTTTTCTGTTTCTTTATTCTTGTAGATTTCCTGTCAAATTTTAAACGCTGTAGAAATGAAAAAGACCTGAACACTGACCTGTAGATCAGGGGGACCAGAGGAGGCGGCTGGGTTGGTCCGGGTTGTGGTTTTCAGAGGGTGGAGGTCTGGTTCTGGGTCCTGGCGTTTCTCCTGGTGGTCCTCAACTTTTACCTCCATAGTCTCCAGCTGCTTCACCTCAATCATCATCTCATGGTTCTCATTCTCCTCCTCAATCTTGGTTTCACGGTTCTCCTCCTTGACCTCAATCTTCATCTCGGGGTTCTCGTTCTCCTCCTCAATCTTTGTTTGATGGTTCTCCTCCTCCACCTCTATCTTCATCTCAGGGTTCTCCTCCTCCACCTCAATCTTAATATCTCGGTTCTCCTCCTCCACCTCAATCTTGATCTCATGGTTCTCCTCCTTCATTCTGCTCCTGCCTAATAATCTCCAGAACTTCTTTGGTCTTCAGATGTTCTGATTCAGCTGAAGCTCTGGGTGGAGATGTTCTCAGCTGAACCCTGTTAGAAACAACAGCGGATCAGGTTGAAGGTTTCTTAGACATTTGGCTAATTTAATAAAGAAAGTACGCCCACTGTCAGGGTTTGAATTACCAGGACATCATTAAAATGATGTTTGCAGCATTCTTAAATTCTTTAAATCCAACTTCGCTTCCACTTCCTTCCTGTCCATTTTCATTAGTGTGTCTGATTGGTCCATCTTAACATCATTCAGCTTCTGTTCTCTGCAGCTTCACTTTGCCCAGATGTCAAACTTCTACAGATTTCTAACACCCACCAATAAATCAATGAATAACCAATAGTCATCAAACCTCACACTTCAACACAGTTAATAATGTTTTTGCCTCATCTACTAACTTTAAGGCACAAAAGACAGGGGAAAATGTTGTAATAAGTTGTAAGTTGTGTTAGTCAAGTTATTTCCAGGTAACCAGGGGAAAATGACCTTGAATCTCAAGTTTGAATTCCAAACTTAAAAGCTTCCCATTGTTATTACAAAACATCTTGATATAATGTTGGCTCCGCTGGTTGGAAAAACTCCAAACAACATACAGAACTCTACAGACTTCACTTCCAAAGTCTGACACCTGAGACTGGCACCGGGTGAAACCATTGTTCCTTTTGATGTCACCCCTCTTTTCACCTGCATTCTGAAACAAAAGGCCATGAACACGGTCAGGACTCAGCTGCAGCGTGATGGATCACTACAAGATAGAACCAATTTAACACCAAACCACACCTGTGACCAGTTGGACATATTTCTTAACCCGCCCAGCCAGACTGAAGATGTGCAGCACTCTCCGCTCTGCACATCTTCAGTCTGGGTCTGTTCCCATTGAATCCATGTGGAGTTAAGGAGGGACATGCAGGAAAACTTTCCAAACCGACTGGACGAAGCGACTTCTTGGTTTTTAGCAAATTAAAATGTTAGCAGCAGGTGTCATGAGCAACAACAAAGAGGTAAGCTAGTCAAGGCGCTGAGGAGGCGGCCCCTCGTTCTCCTGTCTCATTCACTAAGGCCCGCCTCACCCGATTTCGCAGCAAAGGAAGAAAACAATTATCCGAGACAAAACACCTGGAATATGCATATATTTATTACAATTAGAATTCCAAGGGGAGACACACACTTACAACTTTATCCTGAAGCCCATGTAGTAACGCACAGAGTCCACCCTCCTGTGTCGACTCTATTATTTAAAACTTGTGTACCTCTTACTGCTTTAGTAAAAAATACATGATTAATACAAACTGAACAGCTGATCATATATATATATATATATATATATATATATATATATATATATATATATATATATATATATATATATATATAAATAACAGCGCCTCTTGCTCTTCTTTTAAATATGAAATTGTGGATTCTGACAAATGTGTGTGATGGCAGCAGCTACGTGTCCGTCCTCCTGAGCTGTCATGTTTATGCTGGTGCAGTGTGGGATTTTTTTGCATGGTTTAATATTAGTGATGCAAAAATGCTCTTTATGCGGTTCTTTTAAATAAATATAAACACTCAACAAGCTCCTTGAGTTGTTAGTTAAACAGCTCCCCCTCAGCCGGCTGCATGGCGGAGCAGCGTCAACTTCTCAACCAAAACTTTCTGATGTGCTCAGAAAGCGAGGATATGATGACAGAAAAATGGAGGGAATTGAGCAAAAAATTGGGACATGATAGAAAAAGACAAGATGCCAAAAGCACGGCTTTGTGGGATTATTAATGATTCACATTCACATTATTAAATGTGGAGATATTCATAAAATATAGGACTCCGCCCACTTTCCTCACAGAGAGCCGAACGCTATAAACCAAACATGGAGACATAGTGGTTCCACTTGAAAAATATTCTTCAATGCTTCAAACAAATATTAATGTAATTTAATTTTATCAGATATGTAACTTCAAGTGGAAATTGCTCCTGAAACCCTCTGGGCTAAAAGGGTTAACCTCATCCAGCATATTTTTGGACCTACCCAAGTAAAAGACCATAAACTGGTCCTTGATTTTTCTTCTGACCTAAATATTAACGATGTATCAGTGGAGAATGTGCTTTCGAGCAATCAAAACTGTGCCTTTGTTGATTTTAACTTGAGCTCTAAGCAAATATTTTTTTAAATCAAAAGCTCAACAGACGCACTTCGCTCTGAGACTGCAGGTCTGCTGGTGGTTCCTAGAGTCTCTAAAAGTAGAATGGGAGGCAGATCCTTTAGCTATCAGGCTCCTCTCCTGTGGAACCAACTCCCAGTTTTGGTCCGTGAGGCAGACACCCCGTCTACTTTTAAGACTAATCTTAAAACTTTCCTTTGTGACAAAGCTTATAACTAGAGTGGCTCATGTTACCCTGAGCTACCTCTATAGTTATGCTGCTATAGGCTTAGGCTGCTGGAGGACATCAGGATCTATTTCTCTCACTCTGCTGATTTCTACTGTTCTCCATTTTTTCATCTTTTTGTTGCTATTCCAACTTTTAACTTAACATTTTCTCAAATTCCAGTTCCTCCTGGAGAATAACCTAAAGTCTTTGGGGCTATTTTCTAACAGAAACGAGCGTTTTATTCAGACATTTAGTCCCTTGTTGTGAAAATATGTCCTAGATCTCTTCTTTGCTACAATAAATCCATGAGATCCCTGTTCCAGAGAGAGAGAGAGAGAGAGAGAGAGAGAGAGAGAGAGAGAGAGAGAGAGAGAGAGAGAGAGAGAGAGGACCTTTACTCCTGTTGCAGAGGAAACATGCTGCTGCCAAATCAAACAACAATAAATCTGTTACCAATTTAAAATGCCAACAACATGTCCTCTTTAAGGTCTTAAGAGAGCAACGTCATGTGGAGCTGGAAGCAGCAGGAAGGTCCTGGGTTAAACCCCCAGCTACACCCTGGGGTCTTCCAGAATCCTCTCTGCGCATCCGTGAGTTCTCTCAGGGAACTCCAGCTTTCTCCCACAGTCCGGAAACGTGACTATTGGGTTAATTGAGGACACTTAATTGGCCTCTGACGTGGTTGCTCGTCTCCGTGTTGAGCAACCACGTCAGCTACAGCAGCTAGCAGCGAAGCTAAAGGGAGGAGGTTCCCCTTTAGACTGCCAGCAGAACCTCCTACTGACCGAACCTGTCCAGACCGGGTCCCGCTGAGCGAAGCTGCTGAGGTCCAGCTGGGCTCTCAGACCTCCAGCCTGTCGGAACCGAGCCTTAAAGACTCCTTTGGACTCACCCGGTGCAGCTTCCAGCTCCGAGCCGTGGGGGAGTCCCGCTTCTCCTCCGGGTTCTGGAGCGGATCCAGCGGTCAGTCGGAACCGGGACGCCTGCTGGACTGGATCCTGGTTGGGTGTGGTTGGTTGTGGACCGAGCGGTTCGGATGGTGGGAAGCTGTGAAAGCGTCCAGCAGCAAACAATGGAAACAGCAGCTAGCTGCTGGTAGCGGAAATCAGACTTCTTGGTGTTTATTGGCGGTCAGCAAACAGCGGATTGCTGCTCTAGCGCCACCATGTGGTGAGGAGTGGATCTGAACGGTACTGCAGCCTGGATCCTTTACCTGGAGGAGACCATTAAAAGCTTCCTCACACCTCTGACTTCTGCAGTTTAAGGAAATCACTTAAATCTAGTTTCACTTTCATTCTCTTCAGATTTTGAACCAGACGTCTCCTTTATTCCTCGTACTTCTGATATTTTATGGACTTGACTTTCTCATTCAGCTACAAAGCGACAATGGAGCAAAATTATGTTGTGAGGCAACTTCTTACATCACAATATGTTATAAATACAGGTAAATGGTCAGTTGTCTTTAACCAAAAGCCCACTTTTAACTGTGTTTTCTAGTACGTTTATAAAAATATTGTCAATGAATGTTGAAGAACTAGAGGTTATTGGACTGAGCCTGGTGATTGTTGAATAAAGCCCTTTGCTGTAGATTATGTCCAAAAAATCTGAACTGCTATTGTGACTTGATGCATTTAAGAGATGAATATTAAAATCTCCTCAGATAATATCCATTTTATTTTCTTTCATATTACGTAGTAATTGTTACAAACTATCAGTAAACATTTTGACGTTGATATACACATGGTACAGCAATATTTTTTGTTTCTCCAAGACTCCATCAGATCCTCCAGGTTGGTCAGAAAGTTTCCTCTCTAAGGAAACCCAGCAGGTTGCATCAAGTCTCTCCAAGCAGCATTCACTCCTCCTGAAAGAGCGTAGAGCCACAGTGGACAGTCGTCTGCATTGTTGATGGCTTTGCAGCAATCCCTCATACTGAACAACAACGCCGTGCAAGACATGAGGGACTCCAACAGATCAGGCGTCCTAATGACCTCAGAGCTTCTAGCTTATAAAATAAAATAAAGATGGGGGGCTGTTGTGTACAACATTTATGAAGCAAGTGGAGAGAGAGCAACCTTTTAAGGTCCAGTCACATTTATAAGCAAAGATGACAGCAGATCTTTTGTTAGGAGAGATAAAAGATGGTGAAGATGAAGGAATGTTTCACGCCAATGAAGAAAATAACCGAGCCACCAGGGTTAAGGGCGGCAGATTTGCTACAAGCATTAGACCAGCTGCACAAGTGTCCTCCTGACAAGGCTAGAAATCCTTCTTCTATTGCATTTCAGGAACCACGTGCATTTTGTGATGAGCAACAAACATTGTCAGAGTGCCATGAGATCCACAGCAAGGCCTTTAAAGAACGGCCGGAGTTTCTTAAAGGGAAAGGATGTGTTTTGCCTGCTTAACTCAAGGACATATGATCAAAGGTTGTAAAAAATAGAATAAAAGCCACATTTCCAGACAGGACACACACAAAGTGATTAGAAGGACCAGCCTTGGGTCAGATGGGGTCTGGTACAGCTGTATGTCTTTAATTAGGAATATCAAACGAACTAAAACTTCCATTGCAGAGATTACTTCCTGATCAAAGGCCAAATGTGTGATTGGTCGCTGAAGATGAGGTCACAAGGTCACAGCTAAAGTGTGAGGTTTAATGACAATTGGTTCAAGAATCAACAGTCTTTATTGTCATGTTTTTTTTTACCATGATGGAAGTTTTGGTGAGACTGAAACTGGACTAACTGGACAGGAAGGAAGAGGAAGAGGCAACACCTCACTTCCTGAACATTAACAAACTGGCTTTTCTCATGGAAAGAAAATTCTCTCCAACTTATGTTTGTTTTCTTACCTCATTTTTTTTAAAGACAGATGTGTGCAAACAGTGGTGCTGCAAGGATCTCTTGGGGCCCTAAGCAAAAGATCGAGGGTTACAGAAGACAGAGCAGAGACACAACAAGACAGACAAACAAGCACAGAAGCACACATTGATCCAGTAATCTGTTCTACATTAGATGGTAGTAGCAGGTGATCTGTCTTCCCTGGATGATTTCACAGTTAACAGAACGTCAGACCAGGTGTACCTACTATGAAGAGAAAAGAGAGAGAACAGAAAGTTAAAAGCTGAAATGACGACAAGCAATGCAAAACTGGAGAACAGTAGAACTCAGTAGAGAGAGAAAATTAGACCCTGATGTCCTCCAGCAGCCTAAGCCTATAGCAGCATAACTATAGAGGTAGCTCAGGGTAACATGAGCCACTCTGACTATAAGCTTTGTCAAAAAGGAAAGTTTTAAGATTAGTCTTAAAAGTAGACAGGGTGTCTGCCTCACGGACCAAAACTGGGAGTTGGTTCCACAGGAGAGGAGCCTGATAGCTAAAGGATCTGCCTCCCATTCTACTTTTAGAGACTCTAGGAACCACCAGCAGACCTGCAGTCTGAGAGCGAAGTGCTCTGTTAGGAACATACGGGGTAATCAGAGCTCTGATATATGATGGAGCTTGATTATTAAGGGCTTTATACGTTAGAAGAAGAATTTTAAATTCTATTCTTGATTTAACAGGAAGCCAATGAAGGGAAGCTAAAATTGGAGAAATATGATCCCTCTTGTTGATTTTCATCAGAACTCTTGCCGCAGCATTTTGGATCAGCTGAAGACTTCGAACTGCATTTTGTGGACTTCCTGATAGTAAAGAATTACAATAATCCAGCCTTGAAGTAACAAATGCATGGACTAGTTTTTCAGCATCACCCCTGAACAGAATGTTTCTAATTTTGGCGATATTCCTGAGGTGAAAAAGATAAGTCCATAAAAGGTTAATCAGTTGTCATGACTTGTTTAACATGTGCCCACTGCTCAGTGGAGATGGATTAAATGCAGAAGACACATTTCATTAGAATGTACAATTGCAATGACAGATAAAGATTTTGTCTTTTTTATTTTATATTGAGTAATTTCTTGGTTGACTGCTTTTTACTTTTATCTGAACAAAATACGTAGATGGACCCGATGGATATTTGTCTAAGAAGCTAAGTGGTTTTAGGAGAAGGAGGAACACTGTTTGCTGTGTGAGCTAATAAAAGCAAAAGTTAATAAAGAAAAGGTTCTGGCAGCGTTACTAGATGCAGGAAAGGCTGATGATGTGGAGAGAAGGATTAATGATTAAACTGAGTGAAATCTCAGCCCTGAGCTGGGATCTGGGCAGCACCTGAACCCCCCCCCCCCCCCTCATCTCTGGTCAGGGTTGTCCGTCTGCCTCTCTCCCTTTTTACAGCTCTGGTTTTCTCCAACTTAAATAAACACAGCAGACGTAACACAAACGTCTCAAACCCAAACATTCACATTCTCACCCAGAGAACATTCAGCGTTGACCTGGATTAACCAGGAGAGAGCGGAGCTGCAGCTGCTCACATCGTAGAAGGAGAGAGGTCAGGACCCTAAGCTTTAATAATTCAATTTACATGAAGGAAAAATAGACTTTGGACTAACTACAAGCAAATCAGAGGCAAAAAATATAATTAAACAAAAACTGAAGCAAGAGTGGCAGAAATAATGGAAAAAGGAGAAAAGGACGAATGTATGAAATTCAAAACAGACAACCAGGAAGGAGAAACAGAGGAGAAGATCAGTTAATAACAAAGTTTGGTCACATGGACTCATTTATTCTCTGTTTAAAACACAATGCAGGAAAATGTCCCATTGGTGGAGAGAACGAACAGTAAAACGTGAGATTTAAGGTCCTGGGAAATATGAGAACGAGAGAAGAAATTAGACATTAAAGAAGCGATTAATGTTTGAAATGTGTTGATAAAAGAGTCAGAGAGTAAAACTATTTAATTTTATACTTTCATGCTTTTAGGAAACTGAAGCTGATCAATAAAATCTGTTTAGGAGAAGTAAACACAAGCGTCCGTCACTCCTCACCGGTAGGTGGCGGTAATGCGCACCTTCAGTTTCTAGCCAACCATTAATATAACCAACGAAGAAGAAGAAGTCTCATTTCCTCTACCAGCAGCTGGTCTACTGAGCTTTATTATCCACTGGAGTGCTAATAGCCGCTGTTAGAACGAGTCGCTGTGAAGCCACCAGCCGCCATATTGGTACTCCCTATTTTCCCCAAGTAACCAGGGAATGTGTGCGCTACAGCATCGAATAACGAGGATTTTCTCATGTTCAGGGGGGGCTTAAAACTTTTAAAAATGTCAAATGCCATATACTTTATGTTATGTTCTAAAACTATCAAGTACTGAGAAAGTCATGTGCTGAAATATTTTGCATTTTATTATTTTAAATATATGTATTTAACATTCTTAAATATATAAATAACAATATACGAAAACATATATTTACATATGTTTATACATATATACATAAACACATACTTATATAGACATATATATATATATATATATATATATATATATATATATATATATATATATATATATATATATAGTTGATAGTAGTTGATAGTGTTAGTACATCCACTGACTGTAGAATTGCCTATGAAACGTTTTCACACAGTCAGAAAACTGCTTGTTGTTGCAACCAAATCCTGTGGGATTCTGTGAGAGTAGGGAGGAGCAAGATGGCGGCCAGTGACTTCAGTTTTTCGGCAAAATCAGCAATCCAGTGTATTATATAGCTCAGTGAGCTGGTCGCCGTTTGCTGTCCCGGTTTCTTCCCACCATCCGAACCGCTCGGTCCACAACCAACCACACCCAACCAGGATCCAGTCCAGCAGGCGTCCCGGTTCCGACTGACCGCTGGATCCGCTCCAGAACCCGGAGGAGAAGCGGGACTCCCCCACGGCTCGGAGCTGGAAGCTGCACCGGGTGAGTCCAAAGGAGTCTTTAAGGCTCGGTTCCGACAGGCTGGAGGTCTGAGAGCCCAGCTGGACCTCAGCAGCTTCGGCAATAATCAGTCCTGACAGATTTGAATCTAGTGCGGGTCTAAAGTGTAAAAGGTGTTGACTTATTTAAATTGTTCTGATCCGCTATAGGGGTTTAATTAGTTTTATTCTGCTCCATAATTCCTCCCTGCTGACACGTTCCTTCTAAGCCTGGAACAACAAGACAAATGTTATTTATTTAATTTTTAACGCTTCTTCACAACTTTTCTTCAAATGTTCATCAAAAAAAAGGAATCAGATTTCTTACATTTTAAAAATAAACAAAAATTTATAAATAAGTTAAAATGTTTCCTCTGAACGTATTTCTTCAATCATGGGACCATTCATTAAATATTATACCAAAGTCTGAGGGAATCCTCGACTCTGATTGGCTGCAGGGTGTCAGACACCTGTGAAAGAAGTTCCGGTCAAACAGCCTGACTGCTGTAAATTACTGCGCTGGTTACCTTGGCAGGTAGAATTACCAGAGAAGGGTCATTTAACATTCCTACCATTGGAGCCCAGAGACGGCTCGACTGACCTGAAGGATTTTAATAGCGTACCGCGCACGTGACGTCACCGTCTCAAGAGCAACGCCCCTTTTGCCGCTTAGGTAGGGCATTGTTATAGGAATTCTAAGCAAAGATAACCGAGTTCCCATCTTTACTAAATGACGAGACGGTGGTATGACGTTCCAGCACTTTAATTGAGAAACAGAGCAGAGATTCACATAGATGGAGAGTAAATCGCACCCCACGGTCCCGCTGCAGTCTGCGTCTGCCCTGTCTCGCTTTTCGGGCTTCCCCTAATACTGCACCGTGGCCTTGGTTTGAGACATAACAAAGACAGTCTATCATAGACAATAATCATTCTACGCAGCATTCAGCCTTGCACTCGGCAAACAGTGGAACTTATACACAGACATCAGGTCTCCAGGCCTCCTATGTCCGAGTGGTGTGAGGCCATAGTGACTTCAGAATAATAATTCTTATAACATTCCTCTCTTTTTTTTTTTTTTTTGATGATGGCGTCGTCAGCATCAAGACAAAACAAGATGACCCATCATATGAAAATGCGAACAAAACACAGAGGAACCATTTCTGTAAACTCGTGAAGTGGGACCCAAAGGGTTCCCGTGTTGGAACCGGGTAGTGCTGGAACTTTTAGTACGGATCAACATGAATGCTTCATAGAGCTTTAACACACAAGATCAAAGGTTTAGCTTTTATCTACAATTTAGGATTCATCTAATTAGGTAAGGCCTGTTTTAGGTACCTATGCACACATTATTTTGAAATTACATTAGACTAGATAAGCTAAACCTGTTCAGTAACCAAGGTCGAATCCGTCTACTCTGACCCACCCTGAATACCCTCCTACTCCTTTCTCCACTCACCCCTACGATGGACAATAATCCACCACTCCAAACTTACAACACCAGGAGCAAAGGCAGGAGAGGTTCAGTGCGGGCAGGGGAACAACAGAAAAAGCTACCCCCCCCCCCCCAGAGAGACAGCAAGCGCAATTTGTGGCAGTGGCATGTCATTCTGGCAGTTTCGGTGGCAGTTCCGGGTTGCCACGGCGTATTACTGGCATATGCCACTAGGCTGACAGTCTCCACTGGCATCTGCCACAACAGAGACAGGGTGCCAGCACAGGGTGTCAGTGATCTACTGGCACCTGTCACAAGGCTGACAGGCTACCAGAGCGACTTACGCCGTTACGGGCGCCGTCAGCGCCGGTTTTCGGCAAAAAGCTTAGTTCACGTGACTTTAGGTGGATTTTGGTTTTGAAATTATGATCTCATTATTTAATAAACTGTCTCAACCCGTTCATAAAGTCATATTTATTTGATGGAACGATGTAATTCGTATGAAAATTAGTGGCCATTGACAGGGTGCCAGCACAGGGTGTCAGTGATCTACTGGCACCTGTCACAAGGCTGACAGGCTGCCAGAGCGACTTACGCCGTTACGGGCGCCGTCAGCGCCGGTTTTCGGCAAAAGGCTTAGTTAACGTGACTTTAGGTGGATTTTGGTTTTGAAATTATGATCTTATTATTTAATAAACTGTCTCAACCCGTTCATAAAGTCATATTTATTTGATGGAACGATGTAATTCGTATGAAAATTAGTGGCCATTGACAGGGTGCCAGCACAGGGTGTCAGTGATCTACTGGCACCTGTCACAAGGCTGACAGGCTGCCAGAGCGACTTACGCCGTTACGGGCGCCGTCAGCGCCGGTTTTCGGCAAAAGGCTTAGTTAACGTGACTTTAGGTGGATTTTGGTTTTGAAATTATGATCTCATTATTTAATAAACTGTGTCAGTCCGTTCATAAAGTCATATTTATTTGATGGAACGATGTAATTCGTATGAAAATTAGTGGCCATTGACAGGGTGCCAGCACAGGGTGCCAGTCTCTCCTCTCCTGGAACCTGACACAAGGCTGGCCCTGGCCACCTAGTGGCAGGTAGCCACTAGGTGTCCCTGGCCACTTTTCAGTAAAATACTCTTTTCAAACCATGATATTGCTTATTAACATGTGTAAAACCTTTAATGATGTGACTGCATTTACTATGGAAGCAATGGCGTAAATAGTGTTTTCTATGTATTTAATATGCTGTAAGGAAAGAAGCATTCCACACACTGCTGATGTGCTACACAGAATAGTTAGTATGACATACATAGTCATTCTGAAAGCACCTGGCCATGAGGGTGTCAAAGAACAATGTGAGTTGACATCGTTCCACAGAATACTGGAGGGTGAAAATGAGGTCAGGTCGTAGTAGTTGTACCCAAATTCTATGCTGATTAGTATGTGTCTCTCCTTAAATCTATCTAAAATCCAGATAGGCTGCAGCAATGAAGATATATGGTTACTTGTAAAAGTCTTTATTTACTGAAGTTCTTCAAATCTTGCAAAAACTTTTAGTTTTTTTACATCGACAATGTACAAACAGAACTTTTCATAGTCCTCCTTCTTTTCAAAAACAAAAGTAAAATGCTCCGCTGGAGAATATTCATTATACTCTTCATCCCATGTCTTGAGGGCTTCGAGAGCTTCTGCTTGTTCTAGTTCGTCCATATCCAGAACAACAGGAAGTGTTATTCTTCCACTAAATTGTTGTTCTCTGCACCAGTCAGCTGCAGCCTGACTATCGACAATGAACGGGCTTCCCTGCAGAAAATGATAGATTAGTTACAGATTGCTAATTTAGCCTACATCAAGGGATCATATTTCCTTTTACATTTGACAAAAACAGATTACATTCAAATAGCTATGTAGTTTAACCCTTTTCTGTTAACCTTTTCTGTGTCTTCTTCTTCCTGGGCTTCTGAAAGTCTGGAAATAAATGAACAAAAACAGAGGAGGGGGGGCTGAGCCAGTACTGTATCTTTTAATGACTGCAGTTTATGTAGTTGTGCACACACAATTGTTATTTACCCCTCATTTTTCTTCACGGTATTTATGAGCATCATCTCTGCTTGGTAGCGGCAAAGGTTGTTTTTTTGCAGCCACTGGACGACAACTAAAAAAAAATCATGTACAGCAGTTGTACAACACTAAATCAGTCACATTTCCATGTTGAAATTTAGTTTGTTTGTTTTTTTATAATGGTTACTCTTATTATCACACAAATTTAGTATTGGTTATTATTCCCTAAGACCATTTACAGATGAAACATAATTTAAGTTAAGGGCATTGCATGAGGACAAATATTTTTTTATGGGTGTCCACTGTAATATTTGTCAATTGTCTATTTAGATTTGTTTTGTTTTTAAAGTTTGTTTTGGTTATGCAGACCAGAAATCACCTGGAGGTGTTGGAAGCCATTGTAAAATTGGTACCTATTTTTACAGAAGGACTCAAGAGGGAGACATTGTTCAAGTTCAGTTGTTATTCAAGTTGTTGCTGTCACTGAAATATTACATTTTTTGTGCCAGGTTATTTTTGGTAATGTTTTCTGCTTTGTTGTGTTATTCCTCCATCGTATGATCTGTTCAGTTTTCTCCATCTCAATCAAATCAGCATTTGTTGTCTGTCTGCTGGTCATTTTGTGTTCAGTTAATGTTCAGATGAGTACATAAAGGATCAAACCCCAATGTAAAACTCAAATGTTACCCATTTCACATTATAAAATCCTTCTTTAACGCTTTCTGAACATCTCTCATCCTTGATAGTTTTTGGTCCTATCAAGGATGCCTTTTTATAGCTTAGATAACATGCAAATTAAACTGAAAGCCTTTGTAAAGGGGAGTCGATGACCTGGATGACTGATAATCTTCACCAGCACAGATGGACATATAAAAGTGTTTTTGTCACCAAGCCCATTTACACTTACAAACCTATGCCATTAGTAATTGCTTTTTCTTTCTCAGTTTTAGGGACTGAAGCTCACCTCAGGCAGAATCACCTCTGTGACCATGTGTTGGTCAACATCTCCACTGCCAGGGACATACAGAATGTTTTCAAGCCGTGTGATGAGAACCTCTGTCTGTAACAACAAGGGAGGCAGTTATCATGAGTGTCGTTAATTGAAATTGACAAGACTTTTAAATTTTAGCAATTGATTGGATGCTTCTTAAAGTTTTTCTGTAACTATGATGACACCCTACAGCATTAAAAAAATACAACAAATAATTCAAAAAGAAAGGAAGACAATACTATGGAATCTCAAACAGGACATACGTCACCATTCCCTTGAGCATTCTTTGAGAATACAGCACTAACAGTAGCTCATCCAGTTTTGTATTTTGACATGGTTTTGAATTGAATTACATAAAGCAATGACAACGTACCATCATGTCATTAAAAGTGGTGACATGCTCACTGTATAACCTACTAAGGGCTGGATCAAAGCCTTTGTGTTTTCACAGATACATTCTGTTTGACAGAATGTCACCAGTCTGCAACTTCTTTTCCAGGTCCTGCAACATTTTAGATTAAGTTAAATTCACAATTTTATTTAATTTCCTGAAAAATATGATTGTCTTCTACATAATAATGAATGTCATCACCTTAATCTCAGAATCTGTAAGAATATCTTCTGCTTTGACGGACTGCAGAATGTTGTCGCTGTTAAAGAAAAAAAATTAAAACTTTGCTCAGAATTAGATGAGATTGAAAAAAATTAACAAAACTTATGACTTTATTGAAATGTACAATTTTTATTCATGTATATAATACCATGTCTATCTTTGTTTGAGAGGAAAAAAATATATTGGCATGAAAACAGGTATTTATTTACTAATTTATTTACACATTGTGTAAACAGCAGGGCGTCATTATTAGTCATTTAGCCATAGCCCAGAGTTTAACATTTGGCAGTAGGATTTCATTCCAATTCTGAAAGTGCTTGAAAAATAACAAAATAAAAATATTTTTTTGTACAAGCATGTATTTTATTAGTGTCATTTATTCCAAAATTGCATATTAAAATGCCCAAACAGGCTATTACACGTTCTGATTTAAAAGGATAAAATATATAATTAATTTGCGATTAATCTTGAATTAACTATCAACATTATGCGATTAATCACAATTAAAAAATTTTTTATCATTTGACAGCCCTAATATAAATACATGTCTTGTGTCCTTCACATTTGTTAATTTAGTTTTTATTGTACAGACTATTAATACGTTTTCTTCTCGAAAGCGGTTAAAGTAAACTAATACCCACTCCCGAGTTCAGACACTAGATGGCGCAAAAGCAATAATCTAACCTACTGTATCTAGATATTTACCTGAGAGAGCACCTGCTAACTAACCAAGAAATTAATGAGAATGTGTGGCAGCATAAACGTTAAGAAGGCATTTAGTCATATTTAGGCCCGAACAATCAACAGAGAAGGTCAAGAGTAAATGACGAGACGAACAGCCATGGTAATGTTACAGTAGAACTTTGGTGGATGATGAAGATTTGCAGGCATGCGTCACAAGACTAGAGGCAGCAGCAGCAGCCGATTTCTCCACCCTCCCAACCAGGACAGGTTGGAGGCTGTCTCGAGCAAAGCATGCAGGTCATATAACCTTTTTGTTACGTTCATAAAGCACTCAAAATTATCCCCCCCCCTCCCTCTCTCTCAGCCAAACTTTCACCCTGTACTGCAATGAACTACATCGTTCCATCAAATAAATATGACTTTATGAACGGGTTGAGACAGTTTATTAAATAATAAGATCATAATTTCAAAACCAAAATCCACCTAAAGTCACGTTAACTAAGCCTTTTGCCGAAAACCGGCGCTGACGGCGCCCGTAACGGCGTAAGTCGCTCTGGCAGCCTGTCAGCCTTGTGACAGGTGCCAGTAGATCACTGACACCCTGTGCTGGCACCCTGTCAATGGCCACTAATTTTCATACGAATTACATCGTTCCATCAAATAAATATGACTTTATGAACGGGTTGAGACAGTTTATTAAATAATGAGATCATAATTTCAAAACCAAAATCCACCTAAAGTCACGTGAACTAAGCTTTTTGCCGAAAACCGGCGCTGACGGCGCCCGTAACGGCGTAAGTCGCTCTGGTAGCCTGTCAGCCTTGTGACAGGTGCCAGTAGATCACTGACACCCTGTGCTGGCACCCTGTCTCTGTTGTGGCAGATGCCAGTGGAGACTGTCAGCCTAGTGGCATATGCCAGTAATACGCCGTGGCAACCCGGAACTGCCACCGGAACTGCCAGAATGACATGCCACTGCCACAAATTGCGCTCGGTCCTGCTGCCCCCCCAGGGGGTAGTAAAAACTGCAAGCCCCCCCCCCCCCCCCCCCCCCAGGGAGATCTGCTCTCGGCCAATCTGAGCCTGAAAACCCTGTATTGAATCTAAGTGTTAACATTACCAGCTAATATTAAAAGATCTTTAGAGCCAATCCGATCCTGGTTCTTCCTATATCAAATCAAAAGGTGCATAAACCATAGATCCTTGTGTGTCTGAAGCAAACAGTTTCCATTTTTCATAAACCCATATTGATCAACATGATGTAACATTAAAGTGTAGATGTCATCACACCAACAGTCAAACATGTGAGTCCGTGGAACAGAGCAGTTAAACAAACAGTAACACCATGTGAAAAGAGTCCGAAACGTCAAGAACGCAAAGTTAAGGAAGCCTTCAGGCCATTCAGGCACAAGGCAGAAAATAATCTAATTGCGCTTAGGGTCTCTTCAGGCAACTCCTCCCGTTGAAGAATAAGGAATCAGGGTTCTCTGGCTTCTTCATCCCCAGTCCTCGTCTTGGTTCCTCCTCGCAGGCTGGACGATTGAGCTGGATGGTAATTAATGTTCAGTTCTGGATTGGGCCATGAGCATTTTATTTTGCATTTCTGCCTAATAAAACACTTTGTGAAGATGGTCTGCAGACACGAGTCCTTGTTTCCACTGGGGAACAGAAACAAGGTGTAATTAGTGTTCTTATCAAAAAAACCCATTCATGTGTAATTTATTAAAACATCCTCCAAGCACTTTCACATTCAAGATATTTGTGACAGGTAGAGAACGCACGTAGCAACCAGCTATTACACGCACAACAGAACCAGCGATATGACCGACTTTGCAGCCATTAAACTTTCCCAAGACGATGTCCCAGGCGCACGGTTTACTGGTCGAACTGTCGAAGAACACACCAACCTTCAGCTCAAACGATGGCTTGAGTGTCGAGGGCTTAAAAAGACCAGAAAACGGGTCGAGTTGATCGAACGTTAAGCTTTGTGGGTTTTTTTTCCTGCGCAGCGTTCATGCCGTCGTCGGCCGTTTTTTTTGTTTGTAATCACCGTCCAGGAATCGGTATGTGTTTAATGTTTGTCTTATTTGAAATGTTTTTGAGTAGGCTATCCTGGTAGCAGGGTATCATGTTAGCGCCTGCTACTATGATAGCCTATATGCTATCATGGTAGCAGGCGCTTCATTGTCGGTTCACATGTCGGCCACCAAAAAACTCTTACCTGTTCACTACTTGATGTCGCTGGAATTGGGTCAGGATGTTCTTCGGTTGGGCCCTTTCCTCCGACAAAATGCTTGCTACATACGTAGGCCGACCCCACTGGTGTACCCAGCGCACACATTTCTCCTTGGCACTCTTGAATTTCGGTACATTAATGAAGAAAACATCCTTCATATGCGGCCGATCAGCGTACCTCGAGTCGCTGTTGCACGTTCCATAGCAACAATGTTTAATAACCATGGTCTTAGATTTGGAAAAAGCAGTCTTTTAACGAGTAAAACCTAGGCTAACGCACGTCTCTTTTACAGAGAAACAGCGACGGACTATGCAAGTTTGTCCTACTGCGTACCACGTGATGTGACGTCATCGTGACGTTACGTTTCTAAAAATAGCTCGCTCGTGGTACGCTATTAGCATCCTATAAGCAGTTGTGAACCGGCGCTTTTGTTCTGTAAATAAGGCCATTACTGGTGCACCAAAGGAAGGGGGAAGCTTAACTCCCTACTAACTGTCTAGTTAGTTCTATTCAGTATATTGTATTTTATAATATAAAGATTATATATATTATATTTAGCTTAGTTTTATGTTAGCAAAAAAGCACAATTAATTTTAATATTTTAAATGGAGATATATTTTACAGCCAGGTACAGCTGTGAGCAATGACCAGAAGTATTTGTGTCTAAGTCAAGAGGACTGAAATTCCAGCATGAGAAATATACAAAAGAACAACAGTTATTTGTTTGAATGCTTTTTATTTTTGTCATTAAAAACGATACAAAAAATACAAGAAATAAAACAATTCCACACATATTTACACTAGGCACAGTGGGGGGCTGCGTGTGTGTGAGTGGCATGTCCTTGTGTGACTGGCATTTCAGCACTCACTCAGCAGTCTGTCTGTACTGTCGGAACATACCTGGCACTGCCAGGGTATGACCCTGGTGCATTTGCCACATGTGTATTTGTAGCAGTCAACGCATCTCACAGTTGCACAATTGTTCCTGCATCGATGGTTGACCTGACACTTTGCCCTTTTGCCTGAGCTGGGTGTGGAAGGTTGTTGCCGAAGCAGCTTCTCCTTGTGTGCCTTCTTCTCACTCACATGAGAGTTACCCAACTCTTTGGCAAGCTCAACCAGGAAGTCCACCCGTCTCTCCTGCACCCCAACGCATGCCTGATAAAGCACATGTGCATTCAGTGCTGCCATGTCAATCATGTTGTAGAACACGGCAACTGGCCATCTCCGTGTTCCTGCACGCACGCTGTACTCCCGCACCATTTGGTCCATCACATCCACACCGCACTTTGTTTTGTTGTATTGTGTGACCGTGTTTGGCTTCCTTTTGGTGGTATCCTCAGTCTCAACCACGCTGTGCATGCTGCTGAGAACGTAAACGGCCTTCTTCCGTTTGGGCGCATACACCGTCAGCGTGGCACCAGTGGTTGAAAACACCTGAGTGGTGAATTCAGTGCGATCCATCTGTCTAGCGGATTGAGGAATTTCCCGTCGTCTCTTGTTGACTGTGCCGAGGATAGTGGTTTTCTGGCTAAGCAGTCGTTGTGCAAGTGACAGTGATGTAAAGAAATTGTCCGTGGTTACAGTTCTGCCCTTGTCCATGAACGGTTCCATCAGCCTCATCACTACAGTCTCGGACAGTCTCTCCCCACTGGGACGACTGGGGTCCTTGCCAAGATATGGGAAGACATTACAGATGTACTTTGATTTCAAGTCGCAAGCCACCCAAAACTTGATGCCAAACTTGTCCGGTTTTGTTGCAATGTATTGCAGGAAACAGCAGCGAGTCTTTGATGGAAAAAGTTGTTCATCAATAGTGATGTGTCGACCAGGGTTGTAGGATGCGATGCAGTTAGTGACAAATGATCCCCAAACATCGGAGATTGCAGCAAACTTATCGGTCTCCGCTCGCTCACTGCGTGTAAACATGTCATCAAAGCGTAGGTGTCGCATGATGTCTTGGAAGCGGTTTCGGGCCATAGTTTCAATGATCCTTGGGTTTCCCAGGTTTGCTGACCAGCTGTGACATAGTGATGGAACCTTGGTCACCCCCCGCAAGATAATGACTGAAATAAATGCCATTAGTTCTGGGAGATTCATGAACCAATCCAGCTGCTCCGTGTGACGTGCATGTTGAGTAGTCCATTCTCGAATGCTACGAAGCATGTCAAGAGTGATAAAGCAGAGGAAGCTCTGAAGGCGACTCCGGATACTTCGTCTGGCCTCAGCGCTTGGCTCTCCATCTGTGGCGTACGGTTCTATTGGAGTGAAATGGAGATGTGTCCCCACTTGTTCTTCACGCCACACTGTGCCATCTTTCGCCGTCTCTGACGGCTCACTCCCCAAACGAGCTCTCTTTTTTGGTAGAGGGAGAGTCTCCTCATCTGCAAGATAAACAATTTCAAATTAACTTTTGGTTTGGTTCTAAATAAAAAAATAGTCAGGAAAATAAAATAGGTAGGTTGAGAAATCTAACCTGAAGACAGCTCAGAGTCTGAATCCGGTTGAAGGTCTATATCGTCTCCATCTGAATCAGAAGGGCTGGCACTGCTCAGAATCAGTTCCAATGCCTCCTGAGCGGTGAACCTCTTCTGCATTTTGTTTCTTGTGAACTAAATAGATGAAGCAGTCACCTATTTATCCTCCACAGCACAAAAGGTTGCATGCAAATTTGCATGTGCAAAGTCTCCCAGATCTCTTTTGCTTCACCTTTTACATGATTTTTTTGAGGTGGATCAACACAATTTGGTTAGTTTTCTACTGTAGAGCTGCCTCCATCATAGATCGCACCCACCCCCAACATGGACTATTCACACGTACCTTCTGGCCTGACAGTACAGAAGTGTGGAATGCTTTTGTGAGTTCGGCTCTCCTCCCCCTGCTGATTCCTCAGGCAATGGCCGCATTTACAATTCAACAAAGGAAGCTAATTTGAGCCACCAGAGTCGTCAGTTTGGACTCAGGGTCTTTTGACTGGCTGCTAGCTTAGCCAGGTCTCTGTTGTAAAAGAGATTCTGGATCTCAGAGGAACTTTCTGGGTAAATAAAAAGGTAAAATAAATCCTGGAGATATCAGTGGAATATGGGCTTATAATAATCTGTCAGGAGAAGATGAGATGTTTCCTTCACCTGTTTGACTTAATATAATAAAATATTTTCTAACCGTTTTTCTGTTTCTTAATTCTCATTGACTTCCTGTCAGGTTTTGATCGCTGTAGAAATGACAAAGACCAGAACACTGACCTGTAGGTCACTGGGACCAGAGGAGACGGCTGGGTCGGTCCGGTTGGTGGTGTTCAGAGGGTGGAGGTCCGGTTCTTGGTCCTGGTGTTGATCAACTTTAATCTCCTCATACTCCTCCTCCTTCACCTTAATCTTCATCATGTTGTTCTCCTCTTCAGTCTTCATCTCGTGGTTCTCCATCGTTCTGGTCCTGCCTGATAAACTGCAGAGCCTCTCTGGTCTTCAGATGTTCTGATTCTTGAAGCTCTGGTAGAGACGTTCTCAGATGCACCCTGGTAGAAACAACAGCTGATCAGGTTAAAGGTTTCTTAGACGTTTAGCTAGTAGAGAAAGTAAACCTTCAGGTTTCAAAACATATTAAACATTTTCTGGTCTTTGCAGCGTTCTAAAGTTCCCCTTCCTTAACTAGGCCTCTCCCTCTTTAAGATAATAAAACTACAGCAGCAGAGTGGATTTCAGAACAGAAGATGTAAAGGAATTCATCTCTGTTGGTCTCCTTGCTAGATTTAACCTTGTTGTCTCTCTTCTTGTTTAACCTTTTAGACCTGCCAGTAAACAAGCAATAAACAATGACTACAGCTAATAAAGGTAGCACACAATGAGCACTGTTAACTATTATTATTATTTTAATCCTCTGCAGTCGTAATTATTGCATTACAACCAAATCCTGTGGGGTTGTGAGAGAGTAGGGAGGAGCAAGATGACTTCAGTTCAGTGAAAACCAGCGGGGAGCCACCGGGGAGGAGAGGATAAGGCCCGTTTACACTACACCTAAAAACCGAGCCATGCCGAGACCAGTCCGAGCTTGGATCAGTTAACCGAGATAAGACTGCCGTTTACACACAAGAGTTATCTCGGTTCCTTGGTTGCTCCTCGCCTCCTAGTGGCGATCTGCGGTACTACCGCTCTCTGAGATTGAAGGTGGGACCGAGCAAATCAAAATGGCGGCGCCCGTAACATTCAGGATGTTATGGTTAGACATAGAGTCGGCTTTTGGGACGTGGATAAGACAAACAAACATCTAATAAGGATTTACAGACGCAGGAAACAATGACAGACGCTGAGGTTCATCACGCTGCTAAGCAGAATCATCTCTGGAAACCGTGTGGCACGGTAAGGAAGCTAGTATTATTATGAATGTCTGAAATTTGTCTGAATGGAGTGTGAATCGGGACGTGCAGCCAGACACGTCGGAAAACCCGCGGAGAGTCAGCTGACTGTAAGGAGATGACGCGGTCTGCTCATGCGCTCTTCGTTATCAGAAACCGGGATAAAATAGAACCAGGCCGAGACCTACCCAAGAGCTGGTCTGCAGTTAGCGCGGTCCGGTTATGGTTAGCGCGGTCTTGTTCAGTCTGCTGACCGTTTACACACGAGAGTTATCTCGGTTACCGAGCTCGGACTGGTCTCGGCTCGGTTAAAAAAGTGTAGTGTAAACGGGCCACAGAGAGAGCAGAGCCAAGGTTCTGGTGCTGGATAGGTCCAGAAGTCTCCCCTCCAGCTCCCACTGAGCAGACAGTGGCGGTGGTGGTGTGTCGGGAGCGCGCATTGCAGCCGTTTTCACGGCGCTTCTAATTGATTTCTCGGTAAATAACTCATAATCATGTCAACGTTGTAACGTTCAGTTTAATCGGCAGCTGTTTACAAAATTGTAAAATAAAAACGAACAAACAAGGTCTTCCAGACAGCTAGAATATCCCCCCCCCCCGAAAACTTTGGGAAAGGGCAACAGTTTCCAAATTCTTAAAATGTGTTTTCAGCGATGTAAAATCATAAATACACACCACGTGTTGGAGTGTTTGGTGGCTTTTATTTATCAGGCTTAAGTGACAAAAGTTGGAAAAGACCGATTATCTTGCCATTTAAAATAACACAAAACAGCGTAAGAAGACCTCGTTTATTTATTTTCATTTTACAATTTTGTGAACAACAGCTGCCGATTAAACTGAATCAGCAACCTTGATATGATAATAGGAGTTATTTACCGTGGAAACGGCTGCAATGCGCGCTCCCGACACAACAGCAGCGGTCCTGGACCGTCCTGCTTCTAAGCTCCTCGATGAGCCAAGCTACGGACAAAGTAAGCAGAGACAGGCCTTTACCCGCGGAGCTCTTCTCCCGGTCCGGAGGAGGTTCTGAGCGGCCCAGGTGTCCGTGAGGCGGCTTCAGGCAGCAGCGATCGTCTCCTCCTTCAGGCCGAAGGGAAGGAATGTGAGGAAGCAGCGAGGAAACAAGGAGGTAGGGGCTTCTCCTCGGAGGATCCTCTGGGGGTTCTGGACTCCTGGACCTCAGAACCGCTCTGCTCCAAAGCTCTTGGGTCGGAACAAGGCTTCAAATCTGCAGCTGGACTTCAGAGCTTCGGGAGCTTCTGCTGCTTGGACGGAAGTTGAGGAGGAAAAACTTAAACTTCTTCTTCTTCTGCAGTTTATTGCTGGTTGGTTAAAACCTCCAGGTGATCATTACCGCCCCCTGGAGGCTGGCATGGAGATTCATCAGGCTGTACCCCGCCTCTCGCCCATCGCCCACCCATTGGCATAAATCTACTTCTAAATGTTTGTCATTGAGAATAAGTTAATTTAATTCTGGGTTAATTTTGGTTGTGTACGAGGGTGTTTTCTAAGAAAACATGTTTCTGCAGCTCGTTTTTTTTTTAATGAAATGCAATGGTTGTATAATATTAAACACAAGGGATGCAGAACACAGATGTTGGACTCCTCACATGATGGAACTGTTTCTGCACTGAGATCTACGTACAAAATTAAGTACAAAGCAGCTCATCAGTTTTATTTTATCAAATGATGCATACACAACTGAACAAATGTGTTTTTTTTCAGCCGTAAAAGCCGTCAGACTCTGAAGGCCTAAAGGCTGCAGGATAGGAGGCTTTACTCTTTAGGATCAAAATAAACATCTATAAAACGCATTTAGTGAGGGGTCAGTAAATGCTGCTAAGACCAACATCTGTCCACACACTGTGTAGGTCACGTTCTCCATGTCATGGGGAGGAATCAGTTAACAGAAAGAGGCACTGTTGCAAGTTAATTACAGTTTTATTAAATTCCAAAGTTCCTATGGGCAAATCAGTTTATTTGATTATACAAATAGTACCACATTAAAAGTAGGGCTCCATGCTGGCCCTGGGATCATTATGGCTGAGAAACAGTTAAAACCCAATTAAGTTAGACTGCTTGGTGAGGAATGATAAAGAAAAAAGAAAAAAACACAAATACAACTAAATGCACCCAGGGGCCTGTTTCAATAAGGAGGTTCAACCAACTCTGAGTTAAAACTTGAACTCTGAGTTGACTTAGCCTGAGATGGGAAACTCTGAGTTTTGGGTTTCAGAACAGCTGAAATGAGTTAGTTCAATCAACTCTGAGTTGACTGACTGAGTTAAGCGCGTGCACCACAACTATAAAAAGCCATTATTAATGGAGCGCAGATATTACGAGTCACCATGGCAACAGCGTCAGACAAAAAAAGGTGTGCATATTTCTCACCAGCAGAACTGGATGTGCTTATGCAAGCATATGCAGAATTTGAACATGTATTTAAAAAAAAAGCAACACGGCTGCAGCGGCGAAGGAGAGAGAGTTAGCTTGGGAGGAAATAGCTGCTCGAGTCAATGCGTAAGTTTACATTTTAATTACTTTTATACAGTGTTGGGTGTAATGAATTAAGTTACTAAGTCATCTAAATACTGTAATTAAATTAAAGACTATAAAACAATAGTGGATTTAATATCAAATTTTAAAAGGTATATTTTTAATTTAACTTTCTCCCTCTAGTTACACACTTTGATCAATTTAAGATTAATTCATGCAATTGAATATTGTTTATTTGAAAGCATTAGAAGTGCAGTTTCTTGTCTCTCCTTGTATTGTTCAAGTGGTTGAGGTTGATTTGGGATTTAGAAAGTAATTAATAAGTAAAACAAATTAGTAAGTAGACCAATACTTTCTAGAGACAGTAATTATTACATTAATCTAATTAGACTTGTTGAAGATAAAATTTGTAGTTAGTAATTAAGAACTATTTTAGAGTAACTTACCCAACTGTTATAATATCAGAGGTGAAACTGGAAGAACAGTATTTTATTAAACCTAATTTAATTTTCATGGATAGGTGCAATCCTGCAGGCATCAAAAGAACATGGCAGCAGCTGAAAATGAAATATAAAAACATACTTCAAGCAGGTAAGCCTTGAGCACATCATAGGAGTAGAGTAGCTACCTGGCTTTACAAACATTTGACATATTAAATGACTAAATGGCATTCAGTGTCTAGCAGTGCAGCAGCATTTTTGACATAGGTCTAAATGTTCATTCTCATTTGACTTCTACTCAGCCAACAGAAAGAAGGCAGAGGCTGGTAAAACAGGGGGAGGACCTGCACCACCACCCCTGACAAATGCAGAAGAGATGGCCCTGAGCCTAAATGCTGGAAGGCCAATGGCTGAGGGAATTCCTGGAGGGACTTCATCAGAGCCAGTCACTCCAGAAGATTTAAGTGCCTGCATAAAATGTAAGAGGTCTACCTACAGTGTTATGTTTTTATATATAGATTAAATGTGATATTTCCATTTATATTACTTTGGGTTGGGTTTTTTGTTGGTCCCAACAGATTCGGATGGTAATATCTGCCTCTTGGAGCCTCCTGTCCCAACAGTACCCCATACAGTTGTCAGTAGCCTACTCCATACACCATCAATTATGACAAACAGTATTATAAAGTGTACTCTATGAAATGCTCATCTTCACAGGATGATGGGGATGAAGAAACCGTTTCTGCTGCCACAGACAGGCCTACAGAGGTCATTTTAATATTATATGTCTACACATCAAACAATCTACAGATTCACATTTATATGTGGAGTAGCCTATAGAATCCAAGTTAATATCTATAAATGGTGATTCTTATCTCTACCCCCCAGAGTGTGGAAGAACAGCAGGAGGAAGGTCCATCAACTTCTGATGCACAGATGGACACAGTTCAGTGATTTACAGTAAATACCAGTTTCATTCTGAATTTTAGACTACATTCATGATGTAACTCTAATCTAATGTATTTTCAGTTGCCAGTTAAGGAGTTATATAGACTTCTTCTTATTAAAAAGATAGAAGAAAACAGCAAAGAACTTGCATACTTGGACCGCCAGATCCAAAAGGCAGATCTGGAAATCCACATTCTGAAACTAAAGCTAGAGGTGAGTGTATGGTCACAGGTGAATTCTAGGAAGTATTGAAACTATTTTAAAATCTTTTTTTTTTTTAGCAAATGAAGAACACTATATAAATTGCTGTGATAGGATAGGGATATGACAAAAAATCCACTCTGGGCCTCAAAATCCTTTCCCGACGTAAATGTAACTTCCTACGAAGTAATACAGCCTCTTCATCAACAGGATCATCCATAAAAGGACAGGCCATTTCATTCCCTTTGATGCGCTCTGCGTGACTGAAATGTGCACAATGAATATGTCCCCAAAGAATCAATGAGGTGTTTAAACACCACTTCCTCTTTAAAAAAGGAGAGGAGACCAAAATAAACTCTGGGTTATCTGAAGAAAACCTGCTCCTGACCAGGTTAGGTTCACAGAGTAAATTGCCATGGTAACTGACTCTGAGTATAAGTTACCTCTCTTTCAGAAACGGGCTTGACTTACTCTGCTTTCTCAGGTTTAACTTACCTCCCTTTCTGAAACAGAAAACCCAGAGTTTCCCTCATTTCAGGGTTAACATACTCAGAGTTTTCACTTAACCTCCTTTCTGAAACAGGCCCCTGGTGTCGCCCAACAAAAACACAACAAATGGTGAAAAAAAAAAACCTCCCCTTCCACTAGTCGCCTCAATCTAAATAAACACAGCTTAGGACCCAGGGGACAGCGTAGGTCCTTTAGTTTAAAACAACGCAGAGGACTAAACTATAAAAACTTCTCCTCCTTCAATAACCAGGAAAGGATAAAATCTAACCATAAAAAAAAGAAAGATTCTAACTGAAACTGAAACAGCAGCAGGCCAACCTAAGTAGTCAGCGATCTACCTGCTTTTAAAGGTAAACGCTCATCACCTGTCTCCTACAACCAGCTGTGCTCTGTCAGCGTCTTCCATATATGGGCAGGAGGAAGAGTGCGCAGCGCTACATTAGCAAACGTGTTTTTCTCCAGCTCCTTACAGTAAAATGTGTCTTTTTTAATTAAACCTATCCAGCGATAGCGCTGCAGTAACTCTGAACGCCAATCCCTGTTTTTCTTTCAGGTTTTCCTGGAAAATTAAGGAACTGTTTTCTCATTTCATCTGTCAGAACACCCGAGAAACAGGCGCAGCTGGTTTAATTAACTTTATTTCATTTAAAACAGCATTTAAGAAAAAATGATTTAAGTTCAAGTTAAATTTCCTACTTGGGCTTGGACTAGATCAGTGTAACACAGGTGTAACTGTCAGGTTCAAACACCTAAAACATCCATTAAACAACAAAGGGAAGAAAAGACAACAGGCTTTAGTTTGGTTTTATTTGAGAGGAGAACAGCAGAGATGTGCTTCAGTTAATACTCCTTACTGCTCTGAAAACACATCCTGCACCTCCTCTCTATGGTTTTTAGGGAGGTCCCTAGTTTGAAAAAACTCATTATGATGTGACCTTCAAGATAATACAACAGCGTTCACACAGTTCAGCTCAGCTCTTGGAAAAAGAGTCACATCTCTGCAGGCCTTCTGCAATGATAAGAGAGACAGTTGAAACACACAGTATGAGGTAGGATGAAGCACGGTATATGCTCCAGTAAATAAATGATAATACTGATAAACACAATAATACAAGAGAGATATTAGTGATCTGAAAAACACTTTAAGATCTGAATAAACTCAAACCTTAAAACCTTTTTAATAACCATGAGTGAATATGTGATAAATGCATTAAAAATAGTAGATAAAAAATAAACGTATAGAATAGTAAAATAATTCCATCATATCTGCTTTGATTCAAACCACTCCATCTTTGCTCTACCAGTATGTTTAGAGCTGCTGTGCTGCTAAAGAGTGAGTCTACCCCCCCCCAGTCTCAAGTCTGTTGTTTATGTTTGCTTAGGTGTTTGCTCTGCATTCAGCTCCATCAAAGCCCTTTTTGACTCTGACCAGTTCCCCTGTGTCTAGTAAATAAAGCATCCCCAATAAAATAAACCAAATTCCATAATTATAAACAATTGTTTTTTTATTAGTAATCCACTGTTAGCAAAGTGCAGCATTTTCAGGATATAAAATCTCTGAAACCATCATGTATGTTTATATTATGGACACATAAACCAGCTGCTGGGAGTGATGGGTAGGAAAAAGCCTCTGTGCTACCATCACACACTGAAAACTGTTCTGGGACTCAGACTGGAAGTGTGTGCTTCAGTCAGAAGAGACGAAGCTTTTTGGAAACAAGCACTGCAGCAAACAATGCATTGAAGGTTGTGTTTGAAACACGACAAAATGTGAAAAAACCTCCAGAGGGTTTGATTACTATCTTATTGTATTTATTAGTAAATTAAATCTACCTGCGTATCGTTTTGTTTCTTTGTTTTTTGGAGTCAAGGATTCCGGCATATCTGTTTCAGAGAATGGTTTCTAAATCTGTCTCACTGAATAAAACAGAAATAAAAAAAGTCCTCACTTTACTAATAAAATTAGCAAAATAATTTGTGGCTCAGCTGCAAGTACAGGGACGCTAAAGTTACTATCCACACTCGTATTGTGTGTTGGGTTCTTAATGCTAACTTGGACCGTTCTTTTTCAGAGTGGACAGATAAAACAACTTTAGAAAATAAAAAAAAAAGACTCAGGTTTTCAGGTTTTAATTAGATATTTTTCTATAAATCTACATACAATACAGTTTTACCAACACTATCAGAAGCCCTACTGAGCGTAGGCCGGCTGAGGCCTATTTATTGTTGTAATTAGTCGTGAGCTGCAGCTTCCTGTTTATTTCTGCTGATAAGCAGGACAGAGTGACGGTTCTGGGGAGGCAAACAGGCTTTGTGTTGACGGATCAACACAACTTAATTAAATTAGCATTAACTATTCAAATTCCTTTGTAGGTAATAATTCTTAAGTCAAGTTTTGAAACCATAGAGAGTGTTCTGTTGTTTGATAGTATTTGGGAGTGAATTCCATTCACACATTGCCCTGTAGCTAACTGAACTAAGTACATAAAATGAAAGGTGTTTTATTTGTTATAATGTTATATAAAAATACCATTACCGAATACAACATTGTATTTTTAACTTTTAACCATAAATGGCTTTCATGCATTTTGTCCACATTTGATTCTAAAGCAGAGGTCACGGATTAGCGGACCACGATCCGGACCCACCTGCTACCTAATCCGGACCCAACCTCATTTAAAACATTTATATATTACTGCATGTTGTCCAACGACAGTGTCTAACTCAGGGGTTAAAGTTCTCCGTCGCTGCGACGGATTTCCGTCATTTGGAAATTGATCTTAAAAAGTCCCGTCTAGACTTTTTATTCAAGGTTATAATCTGAAGCTGCTCTCAACCAATCAAACCTGGCAGAGCCGGGACATTAGCCAATCAGAATGAGAGCAGGGTGGGTCTTTCCAAGGCGGACATGGCCAGTCTGAGGTTTATCGGTGTTCATCATTTTAACTTTTGGGAGAGCATTTTAAACTGGCCACAGATGGTATGAATGAAAGTAGCGGTGGTCAAAGGTTTTCTTTGGATTTATGCGAACCAGCAGGTCAGAAAGTTCAGCAGCTGACAACAACTTCCCTCGGTAAGCGTCAATCTGCTCCTGCAGTTAATTAATGAATTATTTCCACCTGTGGCCATGTCGTCTGTCAGCGTTTATTCCCTCGCTGATAAACGCGACGACCAACCAGGGATCTCCTCGTGATTCGCTGTTATGTTTTATTTAAACACAAAGAAGAGTTACGCGCTAGCTCAGGCTAATTTAGCGTGACCCTTGAAGAAGAAAAGTCGGCATTTGACTGAGTTCGATTGGGAAAAAGTAATAAAAAAAAACCTGCGCTGTTCTGAAACAAAGAAGGCAGAGCTGTATCTGCTGTCGGTATGCAGCAGTGATCACCTGATGAGCAGCTGCGCTCCAGGACACTAAATAAAATGACAAGGATTTTGATGCTTACAGATTGTTAAGAAAACTACATCAAAAAGATAAAACAAATAAACTGCAGCTACAGCATGGACTGGAGAACGGGTTCTACCTGGGTGAGGCCAGAGAAAGGCGATTCTCAGAGAGTTTTTTATGAAGTTAAAGTGGAGCGCGGACACAGGGTTCATCCTGGACAGGTCTCCAGTCACTGGGCTAAAATATAACCATTTTATTAAACTTCAAAAAAGTTAAATCATGCCTTTTTATAAACTGTAATGATTAATTGGTGAACAATTACGGGCAAAGCAGAGACTGATTATTGTCATGTGCAATCTGTGTCAACTTAAAATGTATTATGTCATGATAGTGTTGGTGATGTGTCCTGCATTTCTAAGGCTGTGTTTGCCTTGTATGATCATAAAATTGGTTTATATTGAATGTGACAGGGAGCCAGTGGAGTTGATGTACAGATGTGAAGTAGATGATGTAATGATGCAGCTGCTGTCTTTGTACTAGCTGGAGTTTATGGAGGGTTTCTGGAGGACAGAGAGGAAAGGGAGCTGGGATTGTAAAGTGGACTGTGGACCAGTTTGTCAACAGTGTGAAGGAAGAACTTGATGCTGCAGAGATGAAAGTTAACCAGATGATGATGTGGATGTGGAAAGTGATAGAGAGGCTGTCCAGGATGATGCAAAGGCTCTAAAGCTGAAAGGTGGCAGAGATACAGGAATTTTCAATGGATATTTAAAAGTATCAGATTTAGTTAAAGTTGACTTTGCACAATAAGCAACTAATGCGGCATGATGTCCACGGCCCGGGAAAATATGGGCTGCACGTGATGCAAATTAGCCAATGAGCTGTGTCAGTCAGGTTTGCTGCTGCTGGCTACTTTTTAGAAAAAAAAGCAAAATCAAAATCAAAAAGCACTTTGGATTTTAAAGTAGAAAAATCTTCTATTTTTATGTTATTTTTTGTTTAAAAAGTCAATGTATAAGGTGGATGCATAAACATTTTATTTCAGTGTTAAATACTGTTTGAAGTAACGGATTGTAATTAAAAATGTGTTCGGACCTTTACCGGTTGTTGATTTTTGTTATTCGGACCCCGCTGATTTTTAATTAGTGACCCTTGTTCTAAACCCACATGAGAGAACGACACATGCAGCTTTATTCTGAATTACTTGTAGTTTTTTTATATTAATTGATGAAATATTTTGACCAAACCACAGAACAATAATCAAGGTGTGAAAACAAAGCACCAAGTAATTGTGTAAGAATCTGCGGTGTAAAATACTTTGAACACCTTTTAATAACCGATAAAGTATTACCCATTTAAACAACCATTTCTGAACATGTCTGTCCCAACACAATCTATTATCATTTAGCCTCTTCTCTTTGATCAACACGATTTTGCTCTATGCTGAGTCTAATTTCGTTTTTTCGATATATAGTGGAATCATCTGCAAACATGGAGATGCTCTCCTTATCTAAAACAGATGGAAGATCATTAGTAAAGATTGTGTAAAGGTACGACATGTTCCACAGCCCTTACCTTTAAAAAACTGCCATCAAAATAAACTAGTTGTCTTCTATCTGACAAATAACTTTTCATCCATCATAATGCAGTTTTTTTAACAGTAATTCATGGTCCATGATATCAAATGCTGCAGTGAAATCAAGCATTACATTATTTTCCTCTCCTCCATATCCTTGAACCAGTCATCAACCATCAGGGCAGTGGCTGTTCAGTGTTTTTCTCTATATGCATGCTGAAAAGTTGTAATCAAATCATTATTCTTAAAATAAGACTGAATCTGTTCATAAACAATTATTTCCATTATTTTACCAAGAATTGGTAATAAACTTATTGCTCTATTGTTTGATCCAGAAAAGGGCCTTTTTCTTATTTTTAGGTATTGGCACTACTTTACATATTTTCCATTCTTGAAAACATATATTATGCATAAAACACAAATGAATTATATGAGCAACAATAGGAGCAATAATAGCAACTATTGGTTTAAGCAACATATGATCAAGGTAGTCAACAGCAGGTGGTTTGTTTTTATAATTCATCAGAAGTAATTCCACTTAGAAACACTTTTGAATTTAAAGCTACAGGTTTTACCTTCCATCATCTTGTTTATTAGTGTATTTGGTAATTTTGTTTTATATAGCTGTGTAGTATCTTTTAGTTTATTTATTTTGTTTATGAAATAATCATTAAGATGATTTGCTATACCACTAGGTCTAGTAAAAACTTCACCTTCGTGTTCTAAATAAGATGGAATAGATTTATATGTTCTTAGTTTTTCTAAGCTGCTTATAAAAATTATGTATCTGAATTTGTGAAAAAAATATCAGAAATGTATCAGAAAGCGGGTCTCCTGCTCATTTAAACAAGGAACGTGTTCTTTACAAATGTTTAAAGATTGTTACAAACTTACTACCCTAAAAACACTAAGCATGAATAGTTGAAACAATAAATGTATCTTTATTGGGAATTCTTTTGAGTTTTTATTTCATAGACTTTAGGGTGAAAATTTCAACCATTGAGGGTTTTTTTTTTTTACTCTTTTGTGTGGAGCTTCTTCATCGCTTGCGCTTTGTTGCCTCCTGGGAATTTAGGGGACAACACAATTTTCCTTTTTTAGTTGTGCGCGAGGCTTCTCCAGGTTCTACTCCATCCATTTCTGTCAGGCGTGTGTATTGCTCGTGGGCATGCGGGACACAGGGATGTTTAGCTCCTTTAAGGCAGTCAGGAAATGGTTCCAGCCTGCAGCTGCCTCCATCATAGATCGCACCCACCCCCAACATGGACTATTCACACGTACCTTCTGGCCTGACAGTACAGAAGTGTGGAATGCTTTTGTGAGTTCGGCTCTCCTCCCCCCCTGCTGATTCCTCAGGCAATGGCCACATTTACAATTCAACAAAGGATGCTAATTTGAGCCACCAGAGTCGTCAGTTTGGACTCAGGGTCTTTTGACCCTCTTTCGGGACTTCAGGGGGGTTAACGAGAAACGTTAAATAGTTCTCTCCACTGCTTCTTGTGACAAAATATTACGATTTTGATGGTGAAAAAGAACATTGAAGTATTAATAATTAATTCCATCTTTATTAATTTCCTTATTAGGCCCGAGCAGCTAAGCGCTGCGAAGGCCTATTGTATCTGTAGTGTTAATTATTATTATTATTATTATTATTAGGCCCGAGCAGCTAAGCGCTGCGAAGGCCTATTGTATCTGTAGTGTTAATTATTATTATTATTATTATTATTAGGCCCGAGCAGCTAAGCGCTGCGAAGGCCTATTGTAACTGCAGATTTTATTATTATTATTATTAGGCCCGAGCAGCTAAGCGCTGCGAAGGCCTATTGTAACTGCAGATTTTATTATTATTATTAGGCCCGAGCAGCTAAGCGCTGCGAAGGCCTATTGTAACTGCAGATTTTATTATTATTATTATTATTAGGCCCGAGCAGCTAAGCGCTGCGAAGGCCTATTGTAACTGCAGATTTTATTAGGCCCGAGCAGCTAAGCGCTGCGAAGGCCTATTGTAACTGCAGATTTTATTATTATTATTATTATTATTATTATTATTATTAGGCCCGAGCAGCTAAGCGCTGCGAAGGCCTATTGTAACTGCAGATTTTATTATTATTATTATTATTATTTATTCTTGGGACTTTTGAAACGGCTTTTTGGAGGCCTAAACATGCATGAAAACTCACCAAACTTTGCCCAAAATTGTCCCCCGTGAGAAATCGCATGATTTTAGTGTAATTGAAAACGGGCGTGGCAAACCGGCTCAACAGCGCCAACTAGAGTGAGTTGGGCCAAACCGTAACACGTAGAAAGCTGAAATTTTTTACCTTGGTAGGTTTTTTAAAATTATGAAAAAAAGTCTCTTGGGGGTATGCTCTAAAACCCACAGGAAGTCTGCTATTTTGGGTCAAAGGGTAAAATATTGGCCGTTTTTGCCTCAAACTTTAACGAACTAGTCCTAGGCATTTTAACCTATTACTTTCAAATTTTTTCAGCATGCAGTTAAGACATTGACGTTTAAAAATTATCAAAGGTTTTATGAAATATGCATATTTGCCTGAGCTGTCGCATTGCAAAAATCAGGTTTGTGGAAAACCATTAAAAACGCATTAAATCAGTAAGCCCCAAGCCATGCTTTGTCTGAGAATTATGAAACTCGGTAAGTGCATGTAACTTCATAGGCCCTACAAAAAAGCCTCTTGAAGCAATGGGCTACCTCCTACAGGAAATCATTCATTTCTCATCAAAGATGTCATTTTCCCATATTTTTGGGGGTTACATTTGAATAAACTACTCCTAAACCGTTACACTTATGGCATTCAAAGTTACTCCAAAAAATTCCTCACACATAGAGGATCAAAAGTTATCAAAAACATTTTTGCTACGTCCAACCATATTTTTTTGACAATTATTTATAACATGAATTGTGTTTTGAAGGAAAAAACATTTATTATTTCCAACACTAGATGGCAGCACACCCAAATGTTTGGGCGTCATCTGTAAGTCACGGTACATATTTTACCAAACCATTTATACACATTCGTCCAAAAGTGGAAGCAGCTTTAAAATATCTTTAGCTGGCCTTTAAAAGAAATACGATTTTAATCTTTAATCCTATATGTAGGAGCGCAAATGCATTGATTGGGTAATTAGCGTTCATGTCTTTTTAAGGGGGGAACTTTTCTTTGATAGGTAGGTTTTCCACCCGGAAGGGGAAAACAGTTTTTGACCGCAAAAAGATAAATACAAGCAAGTAAGTCTGCTTTATGTGTTGTCTGGAGATGTGTTCATGTATGATGGACATTTGATATGCAAAGAGGAAAATAAATGGACGAAGCGTTCAACATGCCCTGACGACTCGGACTCTAATTCATCCCAAAAAGGTAACAATAAGCGCGTCAACTCTATTACCCCGATGCAGCACCTCAGTGGCTTAAAGTATTGGCTTGGCCGCTACAAAACCAGTCAAAAACTGTTTGTGCATCTTCACGAACTGTGCATAAGTAAAGATACGTGTTTCTGCATGGTTGATGGTGGTGATTGCGCAAGATAAGACTGGGCTGGAGGTTACGTGTTTGGAGTGGAGCATCAGCTGATCGAACTCAGCTCACCTGAGGTGACGTCGGACAGGATAGACATCGGTGAGGACGCAGTTGATCAGCTCGGCGCTGGATTTGAACAATCATTCGTCTGGATTAGGTATGTGTAGCGCTACCACCGATATGATGGCCATCTAAATATAGTGTGCACACATAAGGGCGTAATTCCAATCAGTGTTGGGGGTAACACGTTATAAGTAACGCGTTAGAGTACTCTTATTAGGTTTTTTCAGTAACGAGTAATCTAACGCGTTAGTTTTGCGAATTCAGTAATCAGTAACTCCGTTATTTTCCAAAATAAGCACTCGTTACTCCGTTACTTTAAGAATTTCCCTCGATAAGGAAAGTGAAGTCCCTGCTTTTCTGCATTTAGTCAGATGCGGCTGCTTGCGTCTGTACCCTGCTCCTCCTTGCCTCTGTGTGTGTGTGTGTGTGTGTGTGTGTGCGCGCGCGCGCACCTGTGTGTGTAAGCTATTTGTGTTTGTACCGCGGCAAGATGGGCAAGAAGACAGCGTTTGATTCTTGGAGGTAAGCACGTTATTTTGAGTTAAACAGCGAAAAGGACAAGAACATGGGTCCGGCAACACGGATGCGTCGGCGCATGAGTCGAGCTCGTACAGAAAAACCTGTGTCGACGCGCTTATGTGCTACGTGACCGATACAGGAACTGTTTCGAACTGACTGACGCGCCAAACTGTTTATGTTTCTTCTGAACTGCGCGCGTGTGCATTCGCGCACTGCATCTGGATTCAGCGCGCACAGCAAAGCTATGCTGCACAGTCGTTTCAGAAAAAACGGCTGATCTACACTGAGTAGAAAGCTGCAACTCTGAGCAGCTCTTCCTCCCTTTGTCATTCTCAGCCAGGCCCGTATTAAGACAATGTGGTGCCCCTGGGCACTATACCTCAAAGCCCCCCCCCCCTTACCCGTGCTGTCCTCCGGTCAAAAACATCAGACATAATCAAGGGGATTTCTTTACTATTTACTAACTTACACAACTACATGTAGGCATATGAGCAGTGAGCAATATTCAAATATCTCATTTTAAAATGTTGAAATCAAAAAAATCTTGATTTATTTATCATTTATTATTATTGTGACATCAGTGTTCACAAAACGAATAATGCATGGTCTTTCAACAATTTCAAGTAGCTAAATAATATAACTATTTATGAAAAATATATTTTTAAAGCATGTGTCATGTGGTGCCCCCCCATGGTTGGTGCCCCTGGGCACTGGCCCACTGGCCCTTATGGATAACGTGAGCATGAAAAAAATCCCGATCACTGGAACGCAAATAACGTGATTCACCATGGCAATGACAGGAAAAAAGTTTGGAATTGCGCATGTCCTGCGAGTAGAATTAGAAATATTTAAAGAAGGCATATGGACAATATTAAACCATAAGAAACAACGCCGTTGCTGCTGAAAACCGCAAGAGAAAATTGTTGAAAAAGTCAATGCATGCGTGATATGAAAGTTATGTGATGGAGAATTAAAGCTGCTTTCACCACACTTCACTGTTCAACACAAAAGGGGGAGTATGTGTGTGTGTGTGTGTGTGTGTGTGTGTGTGGGGGGGGGGGGGTGCATTGAATGGACATGTCAGCAAAAAATTTGTAAAAAAATAAATAAAAAAGCCAGAAACGAAAAAGTAACGCAATAGTTACTTTTACTAGTAACTAGTTACTTTTATAGTGGAGTAACTCAGTTAGTAACTCAGTTACTTTTTGGGAGAAGTAACTAGTAACTATAACTAATTACTTTTTCAAAGTAACTTGCCCAACACTGATTCCAATGCATCGGTTGCTGAAGTGGATGAACAATTAATTTTGAATCAACAAACTGTTGCCATCTGTGGACTGTCGGACTTTAATTATGGAGGATTGCGCGGCTAAAATGGATAAACATTTTAGCCGAGGGAACCAGTTGATTGCATTAAGGTCTTGACAAGCAGCATTTCCTCCTGAAAAAGCGTAGAGCCACAGGGAGAGTAGTCTGCATTGTCCATGGCTTTGCAACAATCCCTCATACTGAACAAGCATGAAGCGACAGGGAAAAAAAACCTCCCCATTAACAGGAAGGAAAAACCTCTAGCAGAACCGGGCTCAGTATGAACGGTCATCTGCCTCGACCGACTGGGGGTTACAGAAGACAGAGCAGAGACACAACAAGACAGACAAAAAAGCACAGAAGCACACATTGATCCAGCAATCTGTTCTATATAACCACAACTGTTATAACTTTGGGCAATAAATAATGTGCAATAATCTATTTAATACACTGTGCTATAACCTGTGCAATGATCCGGAAGAACTTCTGCTGCTATCACCAAGTGAATATATGTCAGTACATGTGTATGTAGGCCTATATATATATATGTGTGAATATATATATATGTGTGTATATATATATGTGTGTGTGTGTATATATATATGTGTGTGTGTGTATATATATATGTATATATATATATATATATATATATATATATATATATATATATATATATATATATATATATATATATGTATATGTGTGTATATATATATAAGATCGGCTTTCTATCACCTGAAGAACATTTCCAGGATTAAAGGACTGATGTCTCAGCAGGATCTGGAAAAACTAATCCATGCGTTTATCTTTAGTAGAATCGATTACTGCAACGGTGTTTTCACAGGTCTGCCTAAAAAGTGGATCAGACAGTTGCAGCTGATCCAGAACGCTGCTGAACGCATCTAAATACATCACAGACTTGTTATCAGTGTATCAACCATCCAGAGCACTAAGGTCTTCTGGCTCCAGCCTTCTTTGCGTACCTACAGCCAGAACTAAACAAGGAGAAGCAGCATTTAGTTCCTACGCTCCACTTATCTGGAACAAACTTCCAGAAAACTGTAAAAGTGCGGAAAACCTGAGTTCTTTTTAATCAAGATTAAAAACACATCTGTTTAGGACTGTTTTTGACTGTTCTAGTTAAACTGTTCTACTGAAACAGCATTAGTTCAACTTTTTTAGTCCAGCTGTTTATTGATGTCTACATTTTCTGTTTTCTTTTCCTGTATTTTAATCATGTAAAGCACTTTGCATTGTCTCTGTACTGAATTGTGCTATACAAATAAATTTGCCTTGCCTTGCCTTTTCCTTGCCTTTATATTTATATATATATATATATATATATACATATGTATATGTATGTACAGTATGTATATGTGTGTGTATGTATGTATGTATGTATGTATGTATGTATATATATATATATGTGTATATAACCGGGAAGTACACATGACATCACCTGCCTACTCCGATTTCTTTTGTATTTTTTTAATTCTTATTTTTTCTCACTTTCTTTTTGATCCACTGTATATAGGAAGATACACTGTATATAACTGATGCACCCTTTCCTACTGCTGACTATTGACTAACTATTGAGCCGATGTGACAAGTGAATTTCTCCAATGTGAGATCAATAAAGACTATCTTATCTTATCTTATATCAAGACTTAGATTTGCCCACACAGGATTAAATGGTACATTATTCAAAATAGGGAAGCATAACACTGGCAGATGTGAGTATTGTGAGGAACAAGAGACAGTTGAACATATCTGACACACTGTGAGAAAAATTCATAAAGAACAAGAGAAGAAGAAGACTTCCCAACAGCAGGGGGCGCACTCCAACAATCTGAAAGGTGTCCGTTTGCCTGAGGAAGAAGCCCATGATGTCACAGCTAACAACATTAGCACCACACATTGGAGAATTTAGGAGGGGATGCAGAAAAACAGGTAAGGCTGTTTGGATTATATATGCATGTAGTGTAATATCCCCCACCACAACTTGAGGTGGGATGAGCAGTCTCAGTTCTGCGGCTAATTCTAGCCGCTAATATTAGCGCTAATGCTAGCGCCTTAAGGCTAGCGAGCAAGGCTCTTGTTTACATCCGGGTTCGGCTGGCTCAGAGCCTTTCTCTCTATGGCTCTGCGTTGGCTACCAGCACAGACATGTATACGTAGACCAAAAGTTATGATCGGTGTTCAATCATAACTTTTGGAAGAACATCTCAAACTGGCCACAGATGCATGAATGAAAGTAGTGTTGGTCAAAGGTTTTCTTTGGGTTTATGCGAACCAGCAAGTCAGGAAGTGGAGCGGATTGACCATCTGACAACAACTTCCCCTGGTAAGCTGTCGACAGACACACTGTCGCTGCTCCAGTTAATTAATGAATTATTTCCACCTGTGGCCATGTCACCTTTCAGCGTGTATTCACTGGCTTCCAGCAACTTGGCTGATAAACCAATCAGGGACCTACTCATTATTCGCTGTAACGCTTTATTTAAAATTCGAAGAGTAAAGGCTAATTTACCATGACGCGCTTTTGTCCCGCATTTGACTGGGTCCGATTTGGAAAAAGTAAAATAATAAATTAATTAATTTCACCTGCGCGTTTCTGAACAAAAGAAGCTTCAGAGCTGCAGTCAGAGCGGCTATCAGTCAATATGCAGCAGCTTCACCTGATGAGCCGCTGCGCACCACGACACTCTTAATAAAATGACAAGGATTTTGATGTGTACAGATTATTAAGGAAACGACATTAAAAAAAACTGCAGCTACAACATGGACTGGAGAGCGGGTTCTAACTGGGTGAGGCCAGAGGTGATTCTCAGAGAGCTTTTATGAAGTTATTGTTTTTATTTTTACACGCAGTGGAGCGACACTGTAGAAGCAAGTCGTACTAGAAACCACTGAACAAGCCTCCTGTCTGTGGATCTATGGACTCGTTTTACTCCAACCCCAAAACACCTGCCAAACAGAGTACTGCAGCCAAGATTACCTTCAACAATAACTTTACGAAATACATTAACATTTTGCTTATTAAAAATGTCTATATTTAAAAGCAAGTTATGTTTTTTTCTGATAAACTTTGAGCAATTTTATTAAACTTTTTAAAAATTAACAATCCATCCTTCATCGATTTATACTGGCTTTTCCCTACAGGTGTGACGTCAAGCCGTATCTGATGGGGAAACGCAGCTCGGCGTCACACGGGGTCGTGGGGGGTGGGGGCTCGGCCATCCTGGACAGGTTGCCAGTCACAGGGCTAAAATATATCTGTTTTATTAAAATTAAAAAAAGTTAATGCCTTTTTATAAACTCATGAGTCGTGATAATTAATTGCTGTGCAATAACGGGCAAAGCAGAGAGTGATTATTGTAATGTGCGATCTGTGTTAAACTAAAATGTATGACATCATAGTGTTGGTTATGTGTCCTGCATTGTCCAGGTTGTGGTTGGCCTTGTTTGTTCATATGATTAATTTATACTGAAGGTGACAGGGAGCCAGTGGAGGTAATGTTCAGATGTGTAGTAGATGATGTAAAGATGTAAATTGCTGTCTTTTGTACTAGTTGTAGTTTATGGAGGTTTTCTGGAGGACAGGGAGGGAAGGGAGCTGAAAGTGTAAAGTGGACTGTGGACCAGTTTGGCTAAAGTGTTAAGGAAGAACTTGATGTTGCCGATATGAAAGTTAACCAGGTTATGTTATGGATGTGGACAGTGAAGGAGAGGATGGGAGGCTGTCCAGGAAGACACCAAGGCTCTGAAGCTGAAAGGTGGGACAGAGACATGAATGGTCAGTGGATATTGTAAAACTACCAGATTTGGTTCAAGTTAACGCTGCACAATAAGCAAGTGAGGTAACTAATGTGGCATTATTTCCACGGTCCCGGGAATATATGGGCTGACTAGAAAAATTTTTCAGTCAAACTGATTAATTTTGCTTTAACCCATGACGTAGACGCCCCGTCGTCGGGTGAGAGGCGTGCCGACAGAGCGGCCATCTTAGGTCAGACCAAGCTGCGCTCAGAGAGAATACACGTCAATGCAGCAAAATGTACTTTATGTTTTCAGACACTCTGAATCCGGCCGTGGATATTAACCCTGTAGAGCTCCCGACGGACAGTTTTGGTAGAAACAGGAGAGTTGAGGTGCACATTTAGTTCTGCCGTGATTTGGGGAGCCGTGGTTTTATGTTTTTTGGATACAATCCGGGTTAGCACCCGAACATCCCTTTCAGACAGCTTCCTCTTGCGTCCACAGTTAATCCTGTTGGATGTGGTTCGTCCTTCTTGGTGGTATGCTGACATTACCCTGGATACCGTGGCTCTTGATACATCACAAAGACTTGCTGTCTTGGTCACAGATGCGCCAGCAAGACGTGCACCAACAATTTGTCCTCTTTTGAACTCTGGTATGTCACCCATAATGTTGTGTGCATTGCAATATTTTGAGCAAAACTGTGCTCTTACCCTGCTAATTGGACCCTCACGCTCTGCTCTTATTGGTTCAATGTGCAATTAATGAAGATTGGCCACCAGGCTGGTCCAATTTAGCCATGAGACCTCCCACACTAAAATGAGAGGTGTTTCAGTTTCATTGTCCAACCCCTGTATATATATATATATATATATATATATATATATATATATATATATATATATATATATATATATATATATATGAACACATACATACAGGTAAAAGCCAGTAAATTAGAATATTTTGAAAAACTTGATTTATTTCAGTAATAGCATTCAAAAGGTGTAACTTGTACATTATATTTATTCATTGCACACAGACTGATGCATTCAAATGTTTATTTCATTTAATTTTGATGATTTGAAGTGGCAACAAATGAAAATCCAAAATTCCGTGTGTCACAAAATTAGAATATTACTTAAGGCTAATACAAAAAAGGGATTTTTTAGAAATGTTGGCCAACTGAAAAGTATGAAAATGAAAAATATGAGCATGTACAATACTCAATACTTGGTTGGAGCTCCTTTTGCCTCAATTACTGCATTAATGCGGCGTGGCATGGAGTCGATGAGTTTCTGGCACTGCTCAGGTGTTATGAGAGCCCAGGTTGCTCTGATAGTGGCCTTCAACTCTTCTGCGTTGTTGGGTCTGGCATTCTGCATCTTCCTTTTCACAATACCCCACAGATTTTCTATGGGGCTAAGGTCAGGGGAGTTGGCTGGCCAATTTAGAACAGAAATACCATGGTCCGTAAACCAGGCACGGGTAGATTTTGCGCTGTGTGCAGGCGCCAAGTCCTGTTGGAACCTGAAATCTCCATCTCCATAGAGCAGGTCAGCAGCAGGAAGCATGAAGTGCTCTAAAACTTGCTGGTAGACGGCTGCGTTGACCCTGGATCTCAGGAAACAGAGTGGACCGACACCAGCAGATGACATGGCACCCCAAACCATCACTGATGGTGGAAACTTTACACTAGACTTCAGGCAATGTGGATCCTGTGCCTCTCCTGTCTTCCTCCAGACTCTGGGACCTCGATTTCCAAAGGAAATGCAAAATTTGCTTTGGTCAGAAAACATGACTTTGGACCACTCAGCAGCAGTCCAGCTCTTTTTTTCCTTAGCCCAGGTGAGACGCTTTTCGCGCTGTTTCTTGGTCAACAGTGGCTTGACACTATTATGGTATGCGGCAGTTGAAACCCATGTCTTTCAAGCGTCTCTTGGTGGTGGATCTTGAAGCACTGACTCCAGCAGCTGTCCACTCCTTGTGAATCTCCCCCACATTTTTGAATGTTTTTTTTTTCCCAATCTTGACTAGGGCGCGGTGATCCCTATCGCTTGTAGACTTTTTCTGACCACAGTTTTTCCTTCCCTTTGCCTCTCTATTAATGTGTTTGGACACAGAGCTCTGAGAACAGCCAGCCTCTTCAGCAATAACCTTTTGTGTCTTTCCCTCCTTGTGCAATGTGTCGATGGTCGCCTTTTGGACAGCTGTCAAATCTGAAGTCTTCCCCATGTTTGTGTAGGCTTCAGAACTGGACTGAGAGACCATTTAAAGCCCTTTGCAGGTGTTTTGAGTTAATCAGCTGATTAGGTTGTGGCACCAGGTGTCTTCAAAATTTAACCCTTACACAATATTCTAATTTTGTGACACACGTAATTTTGGATTTTCATTTGTTGCCACTTCAAATCATCAAAATTAAATGAAATAAACATTTGAATGCATCAGTCTGTGTGCAATGAATAAATATAATGTACAAGTTACACCTTTTGAATGCAATTACTGAAATAAATCAAGTTTTTCAAAATATTCTAATTTACTGGCTTTTACCTGTATGCCTACATGCACATGTACTGACATATATTCACCTGGTGATAGCAGCAGAAGTTCTTCGGATCATTGTACAGGTTATAGCACAGTGTATTAAATAGATTATTGCACAGTAGTTATTGCCCAAAGTTATAACAGTTGTGGTTACAGTTACTGATAGCAGCAGAAGTCACTTCTTTCAGGATTATTGCACTGGTTATCGCACAGTGAATTAGATAGATTATTGCACATTGGTTACAGTTACAGTGCAGCACTGTATAATCTGATTGCAGATTATATAGCAATCAGAATGATTGCTATATAATCTGCACAGGGGGTGGAAGGTGTTGTCCATGATGGATGTGAACTTGGACAACACCCTCCTCTCAGCTACTTCCTCCACTGAGTCCAGAGTGCAGCCCAGGACAGAAGTGGCCTTCCTCACCAGCTTATTCAGCCTCATTCTGTCCCGTTCTGCGCTGCCTGGAGCCCAGCAGACGACAGCGTAGAGAAGGGCTGAGGCCACCACAGAGTCATAAAAAGTCTTAAGCAGGGGCCTGCTCACTCCAAAGGAACTCAGCCTCCTCAGGAGATGGAGGCGGCTCTGGCCCTTCTTATGCAGAGCGTCGGTGTTATGAGTCCAGTCCAGTTTATTATTGACGTGAACACCCAACAAAAGAGTCCTACGTCTCTGATTTCAGCTTCATAAATGTGAATATTTCTGTTTTCTTTGCTCATTTATGGCAATAAACTGAGTATCTCCATGTTTTGTTGACAGAACAAGAGATTTGGGAAACATTGACATTTTTCAAAATTTTGTAACATTTTATTATTATAGCAACCAATCAATTAATTGTTAAAATAATCAATAGATTAATCAACAATGAAAATAATCTAGACCCAGAGTTTGTCTGTGCATCGTGTTTACTCCTGTGAGCTATAAAAATGAATTAGCTTTGAACTGTTTTTGTTCCCCCTTAGGTCACAGCAGAGTCAGACATTGGTGGGAGGACTGTGGATGAGGCCACGAGACGTATGATGTTCTTCATCATGGACTATGGCCATGGTAATTGTACAAGGCAGTACAACTTTGTGGGCTGGAATGGAAAGTAGGAATTCAGGACTTTAAATCTGTTTGAAGTCATATTTGGTAAGTGCATAATGGATAATAACTGTAATATAGTAACTTTAAGATATTTGTGTCTGTCGAGGGAAATTTATGTATGTTATGAATTTGATTTTCTAAGGTCAATAATACCCTCACCTTAAGGACATAAATGTCCCCTCAAAACAGGTGCTCCAGAAATGTTATCATATAAGAAATGTTTTCAAGATTTTCTTGCACAGATCTTCCAGTCAACAGCTGTTCTCATCAAAAATATTACATTTTGTATTTTTTCCTTGGTTTGTAATTTTTTATGGGCAATTTAATAAAGCCAGATTTTAGAAAGAAATAAAAAAATGTGACAGCCTTGGCCAGTCAGCTTTGAATTTTGATCTTTTTTTCTTAGCTTTTTCCCAGTTCATTCTGACGTTTGCAGGTTTGTAAAGTCAATTATGTAAAGGGATACTTCACCCAAAATTACAATTTAAATCTTGGGTAATTGATATAAAACTGATCATTTGTTGGTAAATTTCACCTTAACATAGTTGACTTTACAATTGTAGTTGAGAGTTGTGTTGGTACATATGAAGTGACCATAAGATATGTTTCCCACAGGAGCTTTAAAGAACAACACATTAACCAGACAGGTCACCAGGAAGGATTTGGAGAGGGCAGTGTCGAAATGGCTGATCGGACCAAGGGACAGGGGATGCAATAGAAAGGTCCAACAGGTCCCTCTTTCCCACATGATGGACCATGTTTTTTTCTGTTCCATGTTCTTTTTTGATATATAACTAGTTTCTTAAATTGTTATAATGGTAATTATATTACGTATAATATCGTATGTGTGTGTGTGTGTGTGTATTATGTATCTGATACGTAAAATACAATTTATTATATCTATTATCTATTATAAGTAAGGCAGCATTGGAGGAATCTTTAGAACCTGCACAGTGTTTGAACTGTTTAGAAGTAGTAGAGCCTTCTGAGCTTTCTAAAATCTTAGCTTCATCTAAACCTTCTACCTGTATGTTAGACCCAATCCCAACCAAGTTGTTTAAGGAGGTATTCCCTTTGATCAGTGGTCCTATTTTAGACATGATTAATCTATCCTTAGTAAATGGATATGTACCACAGGTTTTTAAAGTAGCTGTTATTAAACCTTTACTTAAGAAACCTTCTCTTGATCAAGATGAGCTAGTAAACTACAGACCTATATCTAATCTTTTCTTATCTAAAATTCTTCAGAAAGTAGTTGCTAATCAACTTTGTGAACATTTACAAAGCAATGACCTACTTGAGGAGTTTCAGTCAGGCTTCAGAGCTCATCATAGCACTGAAACAGCTCTGGTGAAGGTCACTAATGATATTCTCATGGCCTCAGATAATGGACTTGTGTCTGTACTTGTCCTGTTAGATCTCAGTGCTGCATTTGATACATTTGATCAAAATATTCTCCTACAAAGACTTGAACATACTGTAGGGATTAAGGGGAAAGCATTAGGCTAGTTTAAATCTTATCTGTCGGACAGATTCCAGTTTGTTCATGTTAATAATAAATCTTCCTCAAACTCTAGGGTCACCTGTGGAGTATCACAGGGTTGAGTCCTTGGACCAATTCTCTTTACTATATATATGCTTCCGATCGGCAAAATTATCAGACAGCATGGGATTAATTTCCACTGTTATGCTGATGACACTCAGCTATATTTATCCATAAATCCTGATGAATCCAATCAATTACTTCGACTGCAGTCATGTCTTGATGACATCAAAAGCTGGATGACTTTAAATTTCCTGCATCTAAATTCTGACAAGACCGAAGTTGTAATCTTTGGGCCAGAGTCCTCAAAAAATAAACTTCTTAACCTATCACTTAATCTGGATGGCATTAACTTGGCCTCTGGTAATAAAGTAAAAAACCTTGGTGTTATTTTTGACCAAGACATGTCATTTAAATCCCATATTAAACAGGTTTCCAGAGTTTCCTTTTTTCACCTCCGGAATATCGCCAAAATTAGAAACATTCTGTCCAGGAGTGATGCTGAAAAACTAGTCCATGCATTTGTTACTTCAAGGCTGGACTATTGTAATTCGTTACTATCAGGAAGTCCACAAAATGCAGTTCAAAGCCTTCAGCTGATCCAAAATGCTGCAGCAAGAGTTCTGATGAAAATCAACAAGCCGGATCATATTTCTCCAATTTTAGCTTCCCTTCATATGCTTCCTGTAAAATCAAGAATAGAATTTAAAATTATTCTTCTAACGTATAAAGCCCTTAATAATCAAGCTCCATCATATATCAGAGCTCTGATTACCCCGTATGTTCCTAACAGAGCACGTCGCTTTCAGACTGCAGATCTGCTGGTGGTTCCTAGAGTCTCTAAAAGTAGAATGGGAGGCAGATCCTTTAGCTATCAGGCTGTGGAACCAACTCCCAGTATTGGTCCGTGAAGCAGAACCCCTGTCTACTTTTAAGACTAATCTTAAAACCAGTGTTTCCCGCAGGAATTTGGTTATGCGAGGCGGATCGACTAATAAAATACATTATTCAGACGAAGGGAGACGAAGACACGTTGTCCGTGGACCGACTCGCGGAGCGGGGGGGGGGGGAGGGGGGAGACGACGACACGTTGTCCGCGGACCGACTCGCGGAGCGGGGGGGGGGGGGAAGACGACACGTTGTGGGGGGTATCCATGTGTTTTTTCCCTGCCATTCACGCACGCACGAAAGCAACAACAACAAACCACGTGTTAACGTCACTTTTTTTTTTTTTTTGGGAATGTTGGCGAGGCGGTAGCGTGAGTTTGGCGAGGCGGCCGCCTCGCCAAGATAGCGCTGCGGGAAACCCTGTTAAAACCTTCCTTTTTGACAAAGCTTATAACTAGAGTGGCTCATGTTACTCTGAGCTACCTTTATAGTTTTACTGCTATAGGCTTAGGCTACTGGAAGACGTCAGGATCTAATTTTCTCACTCTATAGAGTTCTACTGTTCTTCAATTATGCATTACGTGTTGTCATTTCTGCTTTAACTTTCTGTTCTCTCTCTTTTATCTTCATAGTAGGTACACCTGGTCTGGCGTTCTGTTAACTGTGACATCATCCAAAGAAGACGGCTCACCCGCTATTACCATCTAATGTAGAACAGATTACTGGATCAATGTGTGCTTCTGTGCTTTTTTTGTCTCTCTTGTTGTGTCTCTGCTCTGTCTTCTGTAACCCCCAGTCGGTCTAGGCAGATGACCGTTCATACTGAGCCCGGTTCTGCCGGAGGTTTTCCTTCCCGTTAATGGGGAGTTTTTCTTCCCACTGTCGCTTCATCCTTGCTCAGTATGAGGGATTGCAGCAAAGCCATGTACAATGCAGACGACTCTCCCTGTGGCTCTACGCGTCTCCAGGAGTGAATGCTGCTTGTCGGGACTTTGATGCAATCAACTGGTTTCCATATATAGGAACATTTTTGACCAATCTGTATAATCTGACCCAATATGTTTAATATGATTGAACTTAACTTTGTAAAGTGCCTTGAGATGACATGTTTCATGAATCGGCGCTATATAAATAAAATTGAATTGAATTGAATTATTGCATTTGACCTAATAAAAACATGAATAATGTATTTTATTAGGTCAAATGTGTATATATATATATACATATATATATATATATATATATATATATATATATATATATATATATATATATATATATATATATATATATATATATATATATATAGTGCATGTCATGCCAAGAGGCAACTCGTTTGTTTTATATAAAGACAAATTAATTCAATTGAATTTTATTTATATAGTTCCAACATGTCATCTCTTTACAACCCCAGCGGTCCGGCCCGGTGGCCAAATGCATTATCATTATTCAACGGCTGTATCTCCTCGCTGCATCGACCGATCTGCACCACATTTTTTGTGTGTCGTGGGGGAGCGCTGCCGAACGGGTTCGTGTGAATCGCCCGGTGGACGGGCGGGGAAAATGCGTGACAGCTTCTGCGGTGGCTGGCGGCCGGCGGTGCGCGAACCCCCGCGGTGGCCAATAGGCAGGAGCGGTGCTTGGCTGCGAGGGCCGCTCATCGCCGCTTGCGGCTTTAATTATTATTATTATTTATTCTTGTGACTTTTGAAACGGCTTTTTGGAGGCCTAAACATGCATGAAAACTCACCAAACTTTGCCCAAAATTGTCCCCCGTGAGAAATCGCATGATTTTAGTGTAATTGAAAACGGGCGTGGCAAACCTGCTCAACAGCGCCAACTAGAGTGAGTTGGGCCAAACCGTAACACGTAGAAAGCTGAAATTTTTTACCTAGGTAGGTTTTTTAAAATTATGAAAAAAAGTCTCTTGGGTGTATGCTCTAAAACCCACAGGAAGTCTGCTATTTTGGGTCAAAGGGTAAAATATTGGCCGTTTTTGCCTCAAACTTTAACGAACTAGTCCTAGGCATTTTAACCTATTACTTTCAATTTTTTTCAGCATGCAGTTAAGACATTGACTTTTAAAAGTTATCAAAGGTTTTATGAAATATGCATATTTGCCTGAGCTGTCGCATTGCAAAAATCAGGTTTGTGGAAAACCATTAAAAACGCATTAAATCAGTAAGCCCCAAGCCATGCTTTGTCTGAGAATTATGAAACTCAGTAAGTGCATGTAACTTCATAGGCCCTACAAAAAAGCCTCTTGAAGCAATGGGCTACCTCCTACAGGAAATCATTCATTTCTCATCAAAGATGTCATTTTCCCATATTTTTGGGTGTTACATTTGAATAAACTACTCCTAAACCGTTACACTTATGGCATTCAAAGTTACTCCAAAAAATTCCTCACACATAGAGGATCAAAAGTTATCAAAAACATTTTTGCTACGTCCAACCATATTTTTTTGACAATTATTTATAACATGAATTGTGTTTTGAAGGAAAAAACATTTATTATTTCCAACACTAGATGGCAGCAAACCCAAATGTTTGGGCGTCATCTGTAAGTCACGGTACATATTTTACCAAACCATTCATACACATTCGTCCAAAAGTGGAAGCAGCTTTAAAATATCTTTAGCTGGCCTTTAAAAGAAAGAAGCTTTGATTCTTTAATCCTATATAAGGGAACCAGTTGATTGCATAAAAGTCTTGACAAGCAGCATTTCCTCCTGAAGAAGCGTAGAGTCACAGGGAGAGTTGTCTGCATTGTCCATGGCTTTGCAACAATCCCTCATACTGAGCAAGCATGAAGCAACAGGGGAAAAAAACCTCCTTCATTAACATGAAGGACAAACCTCCAGCAGAACCGGGCTCAGTATGAACGGTCATCTGCCTCGACCGACTGGGGGTTACAGAAGACAGAGCAGAGACACAACAAGACAGACAAAAAAAGCACAGAAGCACACAGTGATCCAGTAATCTGTTCTATATAACCACAACTGTTATGACTTTGGGCAATAACTAATGTGCAATAATCTATTTAATACACTGTGCTATAACCTGTGCAAGGATCCAGAAGAACTTCTTCTGCTTTCACCAAGTGAATATATGTCAGTACATGTGTATGTAGGCATGTGTATATATATATATATATATATATATATATATATATATATATATATATATATATACACACACACACTATTGAGCCGACAAGTGAATTTCTCCAATGTGAGATCAATAAAGACTATCTTATCTTATCTCATATCAAGACTTAGATTTGCCCACACAGGATTAGATGGTACATTATTCAAAATAGGGAAGCATAACACTGGCATATGTAAATATTGTGAGGAACAACAGACAGTTGAACGTATATGACACACTGTGAGAAAGTTCATAAAGATCAAGAGAAGAAGAAGACTTCCCAACAGCAGGGGGCGCACTCCAACAATCTGAAACGTGTCCGTTTGCCTGAGGAAGAAGTCCGTGATGTCACAGCTAACAACATTAGCACCACACATTGGAGAATTTAGGAGGGGAAACAGACAAACAGGTAAGGCTTTTTGGATTATATATGCATGTAGTGTAATATCCCCCACCACAACTTGAGGTGGGATGAGCAGTCTCAGTTCTGCGGCTAATTCTAGTGCCTTAAGGCGCTAATATTAGCGCTAATGCTAGCGCCTTAAGGCTAACGAGCAAGGCTCTTGTTTACATCCGGGTTCCGCTGGCTCAGAGCCTTTCTCTCTATGGCTCTGTGTTTGCTACCAGCACAGAGATGTATACGTAGACCAAAAGTTATGATCGGTGTTCAATCATAACTTTTGGAAGAACATCTCAAACTGGCCACAGATGCATGAATGAAAGCAGTGGTGGTCAAAGGTTTTCTTTGGGTTTATGCGAACCAGCAAGTCAGGAAGTGGAGCGGATTGACCATCTGACAACAACTTCCCCCGGTAAGCTGCCTACAGACACACTGTCGCTGCTCCAGTTAATTAATGAATTATTTCCACCTGTGGCCATGTCACCTTTCAGCGTGTATTCACTGGCTTCCAGCAACTTAGCTGATAAACCAATCAGGGACCTCCTCAATATTCGCTGTAACGCTTTATTTAAAATTCGAAGAGTAAAGGCTAATTTACCATGACGCGCATTTGTCCCGCATTTGACAGGGTCCGATTTGGAAAAAGTTAAATAATAAATTAAATAATTTCACCTGCGCTTTTCTGAACAAAAGAAGGCAGAGCTGCAGTCAGAGCGGCTATCAGTCAATATGCAGCAGCTCCACCTGATGAGCCGCTGCGCACCACGACACTCTTAATAAAATGACAAGGATTTTGATTTGTACAGATTATTAAGGAAACGACGTAAAAAAAAAAAACTGCAGCTACAACATGGACTGGAGAGCGGGTTCTAACTGGGTGAGGCCAGAGGTTATTCTCAGAGAGCTTTTATGAAGTAATTTTTTTTATTTTTACACGCAGTTGAGCGACACTGCAGAAGCAAGTCGTACTAGAAACCACTGAACAAGCCTCCTGTCTGTGGATCTATGGACTCATTTTACTCCAACCCCAAAACATCTGCCAAACAGAGTACTGCAGCCAAGATTAACTTCAACAATAACTTTACGAAATACATTAACATTTTGCTTATTAAAAATGTCCATATTTAAAAGCAAGTTATGTTTTTTTCTGATAAACTTTGAGCAATTTTATTAAACTTTTTAAAAAATTAACATCCCATCCTTCATCGATTTATACCGGCTTTTCCCTACAGGTGTGACGTCAAGCCGTATCTGATGGGGAAACGCAGCTCGGCGTCACACGGGGTCGTGGGGGGTGGGGGCTCGTCCATCCTGGACAGGTTGCCAGTCACAGGGCAACCTGTCCTGTGACACATACATATGCCTACATACACATGTACTGACATATATACCTGGTGATAGCAGCAGAAGTTCTTTGGATCATTGGACAGGTTATAGCACAGTGTATTAAATAGATTATTGCACATTAGTTATTGCCCAAAGTTATAACAGTTGTGGTTACAGTTACTGATAGCAGCAGAAGTCACTTCTTTCAGGATTATTGCACGGGTTATCGCACAGTGAATTAGATTATTGCACATTGGTTACAGTTACAGTGCAGCACTGTATATTCTGATAGCAGCAGGAATGAATGACTTGCGGTAGCGCTCCTTTTTACAGACAGGGTGTCTAAGTCTGCCACTAAAGGAGCTGCTCAGCTGCTCTACAGTCTGGCGCAGGGGGTGGAAGGTGTTGTCCATGATGGATGTGAACTTGGACAACACCCTCCTCTCAGCTACTTCCTCCGCTGAGTCCAGAGTGCAGCCCAGGACAGAAGTGGCCTTCCTCACCAGCTTATTCAGACTCATTCGGTCCCGTTCTGCGCTGCCTGGAGCCCAGCAGACGACAGCGTAGAGAAGGGCTGAGGCCACCACAGAGTCATAAAAAGTCTTAAGCAATAAACTGAGTATCTCCATGTTTTGTTGACAGAACAAGAGATTTGGGAAACACTGACATTTTTCAAAATTTTGTAACATTTTATTATTATAGCAACCAATCAATTAATTGTTAAAATAATCAATAGATTAATCAACAATGGAAATAATCTAGACCCAGAGTTTGTCTTTGCATCGTGTTTACTCCTGTAAGATATAAAAATTAATTAGCTTTGAACTGTTTTTGTTCCCCCTTAGGTCACAGCAGTGTCAGACATTGGTGGGAGGACTGTGGATGAGGCCACAAGACGTATGATGTTCTTCATCATGGACTATGGCCTGTCAAGGCAGTACAACTTTGTGGGCTGGAATGGAAAGTAGGAATTCAGGACTTTAAATCTGTTTGAAGTCATATTTGGTAAGTGCATAATGGATAATAACTGTAATATAGTAACTTTTGGATATTTGTGTCTGTCGAGGGAAATTTATGTATGTTATGAATTTAATTTTCTAATGTCAATAATACCCTCACCTTAAGGACATAAATGTCCCCTCAAAACAGGTGCTCCAGAAATGTTATCATATAAGAAATGTTTTCAAGATTTTCTTGCACAGATCTTCCAGTCAACAGCTGTTCTTATCAAAAAAATTACATTTTGTAATTTTTCCTTGGTTTTTAATTTTTTTATGGGCAATTTAATAAAGCCAGATTTTAGAAAGAAGTAAAAAAATGTGACAGCCTTGGCCAGTCAGCTTTGAATTTTGATCTTTTTTTCTTAGCTTTTTCCCAGTTCATTCTGACGTTTGCAGGTTTGTAAAGTCAATTATGTAAAGGGATACTTCACCCAAAATTACAATTTAAATCTTGGGTAATTGATATAAAACTGATCATTTGTTGGTAAATTTCACCTTAACATAGTTGACTTTACAATTGTAGTTGAGAGTTGTGTTGGTACATATAAAGTGACCATAAGATATGTTTCCCGCAGGAGCTTTAAAGAACAACACATTAACCAGACAGATCACCAGGAAGGATTTGGAGAGGGCAGTGTCGAAATGGCTGATCGGATCAAGGGACAGGGGATGCAATAGAAAGGTCCAACAGGTCCCTCCTTCCCATATGATGGACCATGTTTTTTGTGTTCCATGTTCTTTTTTGATATATAACCATTATAACTAGTTTCTTAAATTGTTATAATGGTTATTATATTACGTATAATATCGTATGTGTGTGTGTGTGTATTATGTACCTGATACGTAAAATACAATCTATTATATCTATTATCTATTATAAGTAAGGCAGCATTGGAGGAATCTTTAGAACCTGCACAGTGTTTGAACTGTTTAGAAGCAGTAGAGCTTTCTGAGCTATCTAAAATCTTAGCTTCATCTAAAACTTCTACCTGTGTGTTAGACCCAATCCCAACTAAGTTGTTTAAGGAGGTATTCCCTTTGATCAGTGGTCCTATTTTAGACATGATTAATCTATCCTTAGTAAATGGATATGTACCACAGGTTTTTAAAGTAGCTGTTATTAAACCTTTACTTAAGAAACCTTCTCTTGATCAAGATGAGCTAGTAAACTACAGACCTATATCTAATCTTCTTTTCTTATCTAAAATTCTTGAGAAAGTAGTTGCTAATCAACTTTGTGAACATTTACAAAGCAATGACCTACTTGAGGAGTTTCAGTCAGGCTTCAGAGCTCATCATAGCACTGAAACAGCTCTGGTGAAGGTCACTAATGATATTCTCATGGCCTCAGATAATGGACTTGTGTCTGTACTTGTCCTGTTAGATCTCAGTGCTGCATTTGATACAGTTGATCAAAATATTCTCCTGCAAAGACTTGAGCATACTGTAGGGATTAAGGGAAAAGCATTAGGCTGGTTTAAATCTTATCTGTCGGACAGATTCCAGTTTGTTCATGTTAATAATAAATCTTCCTTAAACTCTAGGGTCACCTGTGGAGTACCACAGGGTTCAGTCCTTGGACCAATTCTCTTTACTAAATATATGCTTCCGATCGGCAAAATTATCAGACAGCATGGGATTAATTTCCACTGTTATGCTGATGACACTCAGCTATATTTATCCATAAATCCTGATGAATCCAATCAATTACTTCAACTGCAGTCATGTCTTGATGACATCAAAAGCTGGATGACTTTAAATTTCCTGCATCTAAATTCTGACAAGACCGAAGTTGTAATCTTTGGGCCAGAGTCCTCAAAAAATAAACTTCTTAACCAATCACTTAATCTGGATGGCATTAACTTGGCCTCTGGTAATAAAGTAAAAAACCTTGGTGTTATTTTTGACCAAGACATGTCATTTAAATCCCATATTAAACAGGTTTCCAGAGTTTCCTTTTTTCACCTCCGGAATATCGCCAAAATTAGAAACATTCTGTCCAGGAGTGATGCTGAAAAACTAGTCCATGCATTTGTTACTTCAAGGCTGGACTATTGCAATTCGTTACTATCAGGAAGTCCACAAACTGCAGTTCAAAGCCTTCAGCTGATCCAAAATGCTGCAGCAAGAGTTCTGATGAAAATCAACAAGCGGGATCATATTTCTCCAATTTTAGCTTCCCTTCATTGGCTTCCTGTGAAATCAAAAATAGAATTTAAAATTCTTCTTCTAACGTATAAAGCCCTTAATAATCAAGCTCCATCATATATCAGAGCTCTGATTACCCCGTATGTTCCTAACAGAGCACTTTGCTCTCAGACTGCAGGTCTGCTGGTGGTTCCTAGAGTCTCTAAAAGTAGAATGGGAGGCAGATCCTTTAGCTATCAGGCTCCTCTCCTGTGGAACCAATTCCCAGTTTTGGTCCGTGAAGCAGACACCCTGTCTACTTTTAAGACTAATCTTAAAACCTTCCTTTTTGACAAAGCTTATAACTAGGGTGGCTCATGTTACTCTGAGCTACCTTTTATAGTTTTACTGCTATAGGCTTAGGCTACTGGAGGACGTCAGGATCTAATTTTCTCACTCTATAGAGTTCTACTGTTCTTCAATTATGCATTACGTGTTGTCATTTCTGCTTTAATTTTCTGTTTCTCTCTTTTATCTTCATAGTAGGTACACCTGGTCTGGCGTTCTGTTAACTGTGACATCATCCAAAGAAGACGGCTTACCCGCTATTACCATCTAATGTAGAACAGATTACTGGATCAATGTGTGCTTCTGTGCTTTTTTTGTCTCTCTTGTTGTGTCTCTGCTCTGTCTTCTGTAACCCCCAGTCGGTCGAGGCAGATGACCGTTCATACTGAGCCCGGTTCTGCTGGAGGTTTTCCTTCCCGTTAATGGGGAGTTTTTCTTCCCACTGTCGCTTCATGCTTGCTCAGTATGAGGGATTGCAGCAAAGCCATGTACAATGCAGACGACTCTCCCTGTGGCTCTACGCTTCTCCAGGAGTGAATGCTGCTTGTCGAGACTTTGATGCAATCAACCGGTTTCCTTATATAGGAACATTTTTGACCAATCTGTATAATCTGACCCAATATGTATCAACTGGTTTCCTTATATAGGAACATTTTTGACCAATCTGTATAATCTGACCCAATATGTATAATATGATTGAACGTAACTTTGTAAAGTGCCTTGAGATGACATGTTTCATGATTTGGCGCTATATAAATAAAATTGAATTGAATTATTGCATTTGACCTAATAAAAACATGAATAATGTATTTTATTAGGTCAAATGTGTGTATGTATATGTATATATATATATATATATATATATATATATATATATATATATATATATTAGTGCATGCCATGCCAAGAGGCAACTCATGTGTTTTATATAAAGACAAATTAATTCTATCCAATTTTATTTATATAGTTCCAACATGTCATCTCTTTACAACCCCAGCGGTCCGGCCCGGTGGCCAAATGCATTATCATTATTCAACGGCTGTATCTCCTCGCTGCATCCACCAATCTGCACCAGATTTTTTGTGAGTCGTGGGGGAGCGCTGCCGAAAGGGTTCGTGTGAATCGCCCAGTGGACGGGCGGGGAAAATGCGTGACAGCTTCTGCGGTGGCTGGCGGCAGGCGGTGCGCGTACCCCAGCGGTGCTTGGCTGCGAGGGCCGCTCATCGCCGCTTGCGGCTTTAATTATTATTATTATTATTATTCTGCCCCCCTAAAGAGGGGCCTTTTTGGGGGCTTTCTCATTTTCAAAAACTCACCAAACTTGGCAGATGCATGGTGACTGTTTAAAAATTTTGTATTTTAAGGTCGTCACAAAAATCTAAAGAAAAATGCCTCAACGGCGCCACCTAGAAATTTTCAAAGGACCCTTTGCTATTCACTTACTTCGTCGTAGAGACATGAAATTTGGTACAGTTGTAGAGCTCACCAAGACGCTCAGAATTTACAATTAATGTCATAGTGTAAATATCACAGGAAGTCGGCCATTTTAGATTGAAAGTCTGATTTTGACCTCAATTTTGACAGTTACAGCATCGGTATAAGATCTAACTCCTCCTAGAGATTTTGAGCGATCGGCTTGAAACTCGGGCAGTCTGATCATAAGGCATGGCCAATCAAAAGTTATCAAAACGGTGAGTTTTTGAGCATGCTGAAGGGGCGTTGGCAGGGGTCAAAGTTCACCTATTCGCCACAAAAAATAAAAGTGTTATATCTCCTACACAGAAACACACAGAGGCACCAAACTTTCTGTGATTAATCATCATCAGGTCTCCTATAATATCCAATGGTCAAATGATGACATCACTTAGGCCACACCCCCTGACAACAGGAAGTGTCATGTTTTGCTGTAAACGGTCGCTATGTTACCCCTCTGAGCTAATCAACATGAAACTGTGTCCACAGACAGAACACATGTTGTTGTGTTGTGGATTCCAGCCCCAAGTCGATTCGATGGAGCAGGAGAGCGTGGCGGCGTGGTGAAGTCACCTCAAACGCCGCTGCCATACGTTTGGCTCTGAATTCCACATTTTTGGGCCGAGCTGCATAAAACTCACTTGGATGCATCCTTATCCACCCCCCAACAGGAATCCATAACAAATTTTGGTGGGCGTGACCTAATGCCTCAACGGCGCCACTTAGCAATTTTCAAAGGACCCTTTGCTATTCACTTACTTCATCGTAGAGACATGAGATTTGGTACAGTGGTAGAGCTCACCAAGACGCTCAGAATTTACAATTAATGTCATAGTGTAAATATCACAGGAAGTCGGCCATTTTAGATTGAATGTCTGATTTTGACCCCATTTTTGACGTTTATAGCATTGGTATTTGATGGATCTCCTCCTAGAGATTTTTAGCGAGCGGCTTGAAACTCGGGCAGTCTGATCATAAGGCATGGCCAATTAAAAGTTATCAAAACGGTGAGTTTTTGAGCTTGTTGAAGGGGCATTAGCAAGGGTTAAAGTTCACCTACTCGCCACAAAAAATAAAACTGTTATATCTCCTACACAGAAACACACAGAGGCATCAAACTTTCAGTGATTGATCACCATCAGGTCTCCTATAATATCCAATGGTCAAATGATGACATTGCTTAGGCCACGCCCCCTGACAACAGGAAGTGTCATGTTTTGTTGTAAGCGGTCGCTATGTTACCCCTCTGAGCTAATCAACATGAAACTGTGTCCACAGACAGAACACATGTTGGTATGTTGTGGATTTCAGGCTCAACTGGATTGGATGGAGCAGGGGGGCGTGGCGGCGTGGCATATTCACCTCAAACGCTGCTGTCATACGTTTGGCTCTGAATTCCACAGTTTTGGGCCGAGCTGCTTAAAACTCATTTGGATGCATCCTTATCCACCCCCCAACAGGAATCCTTAACAAACTTTAGTGAGCAGGACTTAGTTTCTCTATAGCGCCACCAAGCAAATTTCAAAGGACCCTTTGGTATTCACTTACTTCATCGTAGAGTAATGAAATTTTGTACAGTTGTAGATCTCAGCAAGACGCTCAGAATTTACAATTAATGTCATACTGCAAGTATCACAGGAAGTAAGCCATTTTAGATTGAAATCTGAATTTTGATACCAAGTTGACATGTAAAGCATATGTATTTGATCATACTTGTCCAGCAGGGGGCAGCAAGAGACCACAAATAAACCCCAAAGGAATTTCTCTTGGTAAGTAAGTGATCTTAACTCTTTGGTTTCCTTGTATATTTAAGTTGAACAGATATACAAATCCTGCTTGAAAACTGACAAACTCTTGTTCAATACATTTCAGTTTTTATTTATATAGCGCCAAATCATGAAACATGTCATCAGGGGTGGATTGGGACAAAAAATTGGCCCTGGCATATTGGATTAGACTGGCCCACCACATTTTTTTTGTGTACTGAATGTGTATACCAACTGTGCAATACCAACTGTGCAATACCTTGAAGTCAGGATAATGGAAATTAGTGAGTGGACACTTAAAATACTTCCAAAATCTTAATTTATTAACACTGTAAAATGTAAACTCCACCACAGCACAGCAATTATTCTTAGATCAGAGAGAGAGAGAGAGAAAGAGAGGTGTCACGGTCAATCACACATATTATCACGTTACATCATTATAAGAAGTTATTGTAAGTTGCTCATCAGATCTATTCAGTCTTCCAGATACTGTAGGGTAACATTGGACTAATGTGCACTCACTGTGTAAAAGAGGATGCCAATGACAAAATGAACCAGAGAAATGCCTCACTTGTCATCATGGAAAGAAAGAAAATATATAATAACATAATATAAATTTTGATTTACTCAGTCATTTGTAATAAGTATTTTATTTATCTAATTTCCTAATTTTTGATCATATTTTCTTTAAAATCGCAGACTTTTCGCTATTTTTCATGTAAATCCTTGGTGGCGCTTCATAGCGAAGCCGGTGAGGCCGCAGCGAGCTTGGCCTACCCTGGGATTGCGCAATCCCATGGTAACTGCGCTGACTTCCATTCTGTGAATGCATCTTCCTGTCTCTAGATCATAAATTCAATTGTTCAAACAGTTATGAACTGATTTTCCACAATTTAATGTATGTGTATTACGAATTGTGTTTTGGTCATCAAACTGTGAGCAGGTAACATGTTTTCGTGCTGCTGGCCGATCATAAACAGCAAAGAACTGGTTGTAGGTGAGGCCAGCAGTTCCTTGGCCACTAGGCAGGGGGCGCTCAAGGGGCACCGCTCGTGATCCCCAAATAGTAGAGTCAAAACAAGTTATTGATGTTTTATTAGCGAGTTTTGCTAAACAAGTAAAGCACTAAAAAGACTCTAAACATACAGCTGGAACAGGACTGATCAGGGAAGGCTTTCCTCCCTGGCAGTGAGCTCCACTGAGACTGAGAGACTTTTAAAACTGAAGAAGATAAAGAGAACTTTTACCGGAAAATGATGATATTTTTGTTCAGAAAGAGCGCCACAGGGACTTAAATTATAAGTAGAGGTAAGACAGCGATACTTATTCATGTTTTGTTTCTGTAATGAAATGTGCTTAATGTGGGTTATAGTTTTAGAATGTGTTACAAATGCAGAAATCCATCATAACTCATAAACTGTTACCAATCAAATGACAATTTTTTTCATCAAAGAACCAATATTTTTCCACGAGTCTACTCTGTAGAGTGTATATATTTGTAAATCTGACTCTGATGACGTCAGTGCCTCACCAGCTATGAACTCTACCGCACGTCACTGACTACAACCACAACCACCATATTTTACATCAGACACCGGAGCAGATGAAGGGCCTGCTGTTGGGAACATGTCAGTCAGTTTGACACATTTCGCAGCATCCGTTTGAAGAACTCGTTTCTTTTTTTCGTGCAGTTTCTCTGCGCCTCCCTTGCGTTTCTTATCCATTACTACTGTGAACACCGCTGCACAAAGTTCCACATGGAGCGTGAAGGTGTTTTTCTACTTTATGATTGGCCTAGCCCTTTAGACTGTCAGGGATGATAACCAATGGGCTGCAGTAGCCTGTGGTAAGGGCCGGATGATCGGAACAGACTCTTGCGCTGCTGATATTTTTCTTCATGCATTATGCAAATATAACGAGGCAGATATATAAAATAATAATAATATTAATAATAATAATACATATTATTAATATACATGTCGGGTCTGCCGGCCTGCATGTCATCTAAAGGCAGTTTACAATGTCAAAATCAATCAGATTATACATATTAAGTCAGATTATCCAGATTGGTAAAAGAAATTCCTATATAAGGGAACCAGTTGATTTCATCAAAGTCGTAACAAGCAGCATTGACTCCTGAAGAAGCGTAGAGCCACAGGGAGAGTCGTTTGCATTGTACATGGCTTTGCAGCAATCCCTCATACTGATCAAGCATGAAGTGACAGCAGAAGGAAAAACTCCCCATTAACAGGAAGGAAAAACCTCCAGCCGAACCGGGCTCAGTATGAACGGTAATCTGCCTTGACCGACTGGGGGTTACAAAAGAGAGAGAAGAGACACAACAAGACAGACAAAAAAGCACAGAAGCACACATTGATCCAGTAATGTGTTTTACATTAGATGGTAATAGCAGGTGATCTGTCTTCCCTGAATGATGTCACAGTCAACAGAACGCCAGACCAGGTGTACCTACTATGAAGAAAAAATAGAAAAAACAAAAAGGTAAAAGCTGAAATGACAACAGTCATGCAAAATTGAAGAACAATAGACCCTGATGTCCTCCAGCAGCCTAAGCCTATAGCAGCATAACTATAGAGGTAGCTCAGCGTAACATGAACCACTCTAACTATAATCTTTGTCAAAAAGGAAAGTCCCAAGAGCCAGCTTCTAGTGGAGGAGTTCAAGTATCTTGGGGTCTTGTTCACGAATGAGGGGAAGATGGAGTGGGAGATCGACAGGCGGATTGGTGCGACGTCTGCTGTGAAGCGTGCGCTGTACCGATCCGTTGTGGTGAAGAGAGAGCTGAGCCAAAAGGCCAAGCTCTCGATTTACCAGTCGATCTACGTTCCTACCCTCATCTATGGTCACGAGCTTTGGGTCGTGACCGAAAGAACGAAATCCCGGATACAAGCGGCCAAAATGAGTTTTCTCCATAGTGTGTCTGGGCTCTCCCTTAGAGATAGGGTGAGGAGCTCAGTCATCCGGGGAGGACTCAGAGTAGAGCCGCTGCTCCTCCACATTGAGAGGAGCCAGTTGAGGTGGATCGGGCATCTGGTTAGGATGCCTCCTGGACGCCTCCCTGATGAGGTGTTCTGGGCACGTCCCACCGGGAGGAGGCCCAGAGGAAGACCCAGGACACGCTGGAGAGACTCTGCTGGCCTGGGAACGCTTTGGGATTCCCCCAGAGGAAGTGGCCCAAGTGGCTGGGGAGAGGAAGGTCTGGGGCTCCCTCTTGAAGCTGCCCCTGCGACCTGACCCCGGATAAGTGGAAGACGATGGATGGATGGAAAAAGGAAAGTTTTAGGATTAGTCTTAAAAGTAGACAGGGTGTCTGCGTCACGGACCAAAACTGGGAGTTTGTTCCACTGGAGAGGAGCCTGATAACTAAAGGATCTGCCTACCATTCTGGTTTTACAGACTTTAGGAACCACTAGCAGACCTGCTTTCTGAGAGTGAAGTGGTCTGTTAGAAATTACTAAAGTTTGTACACAACATACACATGTGGAATATTGCTAACGTGTTACTTTAGCAATTTTCCAATTGCCAAAGTGTTACTTTTACATTATTACTTTTGGGTGTGTATCCACCAATTTAACTGTCAAACTTTCATAAAAGCTGTCTTAATGCAAGAAACGAAACCCTTAAACACATGAAATAATTAACTTTAAATAACTAAAAAGGTTTTGTTAACTTTTCACATGAAGCTGGATTAACAGCTAGTAAGATACCTTTGATTAAGTTGGTATACTAATGTTTAAACCAGGGGTGTCAAACGTACGGCCTGCGGGCCGGATCTGGCCCGCCGAACGATTTAGTCCGGCCCGGTGGCCAAATGCATTTTTATTATTCAACGGCTGTGTCTCCTCGGTGCATCGACCGATCTGCACTACATTTTTTGTGAGTCGTGGGGGAGCGCTGCCCAACGCATACGTGTGTATTGCATGGTAGACGGGTGAGGAAAATGCATGACAGCTTCTGCGGTGGCTGGCGGCGGGAGGTGCGCGTACCCTAGCGGTGGCCCTTAGGCCAGAGCGGCGCTTGGCTGCGAGGGCCGATCATCACCGCTTGCGGTTTTAATTATTATTATTATTATTCTGCCCCCCTAAAGAGGGGCCTTTTTGGGGGCTTTCTCATTTTCAAAAACTCACCAAACTTGGCAGATGCATGGTGACTGTTTAAAAATTTTGTATTTTAAGGTCGTCACAAAAATCTAAAGAAAAATGCCTCAACGGCGCCACCTAGAAATTTTCAAAGGACCCTTTGCTATTCACTTACTTCGTCGTAGAGACATGAAATTTGGTACAGTTGTAGAGCTCACCAAGACGCTCAGAATTTACAATTAATGTCATAGTGTAAATATCACAGGAAGTCGGCCATTTTAGATTGAAAGTCTGATTTTGACCTCAATTTTGACAGTTACAGCATCGGTATAAGATCTAACTCCTCCTAGAGATATCGAGCGATCGGCTTGAAACTCGGGCAGTCTGATCATAAGGCATGGCCAATCAAAAGTTATCAAAACGGTGAGTTTTTGAGCATGCTGAAGGGGCGTTGGCAGGGGTCAAAGTTCACCTATTCGCCACAAAAAATAAAAGTGTTATATCTCCTACACAGAAACACACAGAGGCACCAAACTTTCTGTGATTAATCATCATCAGGTCTCCTATAATATCCAATGGTCAAATGATGACATCACTTAGGCCACACCCCCTGACAACAGGAAGTGTCATGTTTTGCTGTAAACGGTCGCTATGTTACCCCTCTGAGCTAATCAACATGAAACTGTGTCCACAGACAGAACACATGTTGTTGTGTTGTGGATTCCAGCCCCAAGTCGATTCGATGGAGCAGGAGAGCGTGGCGGCGTGGTGAAGTCACCTCAAACGCCGCTGCCATACGTTTGGCTCTGAATTCCACATTTTTGGGCCGAGCTGCATAAAACTCACTTGGATGCATCCTTATCCACCCCCCAACCGGAATCCATAACAAATTTTGGTGGGCGTGACCTAATGCCTCAACGGCGCCACTTAGCAATTTTCAAAGGACCCTTTGCTATTCACTTACTTCATCGTAGAGACATGAGATTTGGTACAGTGGTAGAGCTCACCAAGACGCTCAGAATTTACAATTAATGTCATAGTGTAAATATCACAGGAAGTCGGCCATTTTAGATTGAATGTCTGATTTTGACCCCATTTTTGACGTTTATAGCATTGGTATTTGATGGATCTCCTCCTAGAGATTTTTAGCGAGCGGCTTGAAACTCGGGCAGTCTGATCATAAGGCATGGCCAATTAAAAGTTATCAAAACGGTGAGTTTTTGAGCTTGTTGAAGGGGCATTAGCAAGGGTTAAAGTTCACCTACTCGCCACAAAAAATAAAACTGTTATATCTCCTACACAGAAACACACAGAGGCATCAAACTTTCAGTGATTGATCACCATCAGGTCTCCTATAATATCCAATGGTCAAATGATGACATTGCTTAGGCCACGCCCCCTGACAACAGGAAGTGTCATGTTTTGTTGTAAGCGGTCGCTATGTTACCCCTCTGAGCTAATCAACATGAAACTGTGTCCACAGACAGAACACATGTTGGTATGTTGTGGATTTCAGGCTCAACTGGATTGGATGGAGCAGGGGGGCGTGGCGGCGTGGCATATTCACCTCAAACGCTGCTGTCATACGTTTGGCTCTGAATTCCACAGTTTTGGGCCGAGCTGCTTAAAACTCATTTGGATGCATCCTTATCCACCCCCCAACAGGAATCCTTAACAAACTTTAGTGAGCAGGACTTAGTTTCTCTATAGCGCCACCAAGCAAATTTCAAAGGACCCTTTGGTATTCACTTACTTCATCGTAGAGTAATGAAATTTTGTACAGTTGTAGATCTCAGCAAGACGCTCAGAATTTACAATTAATGTCATACTGCAAGTATCACAGGAAGTAAGCCATTTTAGATTGAAATCTGAATTTTGATACCAAGTTGACATGTAAAGCATATGTATTTGATCATACTTGTCCAGCAGGGGGCAGCAAGAGACCACAAATAAACCCCAAAGGAATTTCTCTTGGTAAGTAAGTGATCTTAACTCTTTGGTTTCCTTGTATATTTAAGTTGAACAGATATACAAATCCTGCTTGAAAACTGACAAACTCTTGTTCAATACATTTCAGTTTTTATTTATATAGCGCCAAATCATGAAACATGTCATCAGGGGTGGATTGGGACAAAAAATTGGCCCTGGCATTTTGGATTAGACTGGCCCACCACATTTTTTTTGTGTACTGAATGTGTATACCAACTGTGCAATACCAACTGTGCAATACCTTGAAGTCAGGATAATGGAAATTAGTGAGTGGACACTTAAAATACTTCCAAAATCTTAATTTATTAACACTGTAAAATGTAAACTCCACCACAGCACAGCAATTATTCTTAGATCAGAGAGAGAGAGAGAGAAAGAGAGGTGTCACGGTCAATCACACATATTATCACGTTACATCATTATAAGAAGTTATTGTAAGTTGCTCATCAGATCTATTCAGTCTTCCAGATACTGTAGGGTAACATTGGACTAATGTGCACTCACTGTGTAAAAGAGGATGCCAATGACAAAATGAACCAGAGAAATGCCTCACTTGTCATCATGGAAAGAAAGAAAATATATAATAACATAATATAAATTTTGATTTACTCAGTCATTTGTAATAAGTATTTTATTTATCTAATTTCCTAATTTTTGATCATATTTTCTTTAAAATCGCAGACTTTTCGCTATTTTTCATGTAAATCCTTGGTGGCGCTTCATAGCGAAGCCGGTGAGGCCGCAGCGAGCTTGGCCTACCCTGGGATTGCGCAATCCCATGGTAACTGCGCTGACTTCCATTCTGTGAATGCATCTTCCTGTCTCTAGATCATAAATTCAATTGTTCAAACAGTTATGAACTGATTTTCCACAATTTAATATATGTGGATTACGAATTGTGTTTTGGTCATCAAACTGTGTGCAGATAACATGTTTTCGTGGTGCTGGCCGATCATAAACAGCAAAGAACTGGTTGTAGGTGAGGCCGGCAGTTCCTTGGCCGCTAGGCAGGGGGCGCTCAAGGGGCACCGCTCGTGATCCCCAAATAGTAGAGTCAAAACAAGTTATTGATGTTTTATTAGCGAGTTTTGCTAAACAAGTAAAGCACTAAAAAGACTCTAAACATACAGCTGGAACAGGACTGATCAGGGAAGGCTTTCCTCCCTGGCAGTGAGCTCCACTGAGACTGAGAGACTTTTAAAACTGAAGAAGATAAAGAGAACTTTTACCGGAAAATGATGATATTTTTGTTCAGAAAGAGCGCCACAGGGACTTAAATTATAAGTAGAGGTAAGACAGCGATACTTATTCATGTTTTGTTTCTGTAATGAAATGTGCTTAATGTGGGTTATAGTTTTAGAATGTGTTACAAATGCAGAAATCCATCATAACTCATAAACTGTTACCAATCAAATGACAATTTTTTTCATCAAAGAACCAATATTTTTCCATGTATCTTGGTGAATTTATTTGGCTCAATCAGTCTCCTTCAGCACTTTGCAACGAGTCTACTCTGTAGAGTGTATATATTTGTAAATCTGACTCTGATGACGTCAGTGCCTCACCAGCTATGAACCCTACCGCACGTCACTGACTACAACCACAACCACCATATTTTACACCAGACACCGGAGCAGATGAAGGGCCTGCTGTTGGGAACATGTCAGTCAGTTTGACACATTTCGCAGCATCCGTTTGAAGAACTCGTTTCTTTTTTTCGTGCAGTTTCTCTGCGCCTCCCTTGCGTTTCTTATCCATTACTACTGTGAACACCGCTGCACAAAGTTCCACATGGAGCGTGAAGGTGTTTTTCTACTTTATGATTGGCCTAGCCCTTTAGACTGTCAGGGATGATAACCAATGGGCTGCAGTAGCCTGTGGTAAGGGCCGGATGATCGGAACAGACTCTTGCGCTGCTGATATTTTTCTTCATGCATTATGCAAATATAACGAGGCAGATATATAAAATAATAATAATATTAATAATAATAATACATATTATTAATATACATGTCGGGTCTGCCGGCCTGCATGTCATCTAAAGGCAGTTTACAATGTCAAAATCAATCAGATTATACATATTAAGTCAGATTATCCAGATTGGTAAAAGAAATTCCTATATAAGGGAACCAGTTGATTTCATCAAAGTCGTAACAAGCAGCATTGACTCCTGAAGAAGCGTAGAGCCACAGGGAGAGTCGTTTGCATTGTACATGGCTTTGCAGCAATCCCTCATACTGATCAAGCATGAAGTGACAGCAGAAGGAAAAACTCCCCATTAACAGGAAGGAAAAACCTCCAGCCGAACCGGGCTCAGTATGAACGGTAATCTGCCTTGACCGACTGGGGGTTACAAAAGAGAGAGAAGAGACACAACAAGACAGACAAAAAAGCACAGAAGCACACATTGATCCAGTAATGTGTTTTACATTAGATGGTAATAGCAGGTGATCTGTCTTCCCTGAATGATGTCACAGCTAACAGAACGCCAGACCAGGTGTACCTACTATGAAGAAAAAATAGAAAAAACAAAAAGGTAAAAGCTGAAATGACAACAGTCATGCAAAATTGAAGAACAATAGACCCTGATGTCCTCCAGCAGCCTAAGCCTATAGCAGCATAACTATAGAGGTAGCTCAGCGTAACATGAACCACTCTAACTATAATCTTTGTCAAAAAGGAAAGTCCCAAGAGCCAGCTTCTAGTGGAGGAGTTCAAGTATCTTGGGGTCTTGTTCACGAATGAGGGGAAGATGGAGCGGGAGATCGACAGGCGGATTGGTGCGACGTCTGCTGTGAAGCGTGCGCTGTACCGATCCGTTGTGGTGAAGAGAGAGCTGAGCCAAAAGGCCAAGCTCTCGATTTACCAGTCGATCTACGTTCCTACCCTCATCTATGGTCACGAGCTTTGGGTCGTGACCGAAAGAACGAAATCCCGGATACAAGCGGCCAAAATGAGTTTTCTCCATAGTGTGTCTGGGCTCTCCCTTAGAGATAGGGTGAGGAGCTCAGTCATCCGGGGAGGACTCAGAGTAGAGCCGCTGCTCCTCCACATTGAGAGGAGCCAGTTGAGGTGGATCGGGCATCTGGTTAGGATGCCTCCTGGACGCCTCCCTGATGAGGTGTTCTGGGCACGTCCCACCGGGAGGAGACCCAGAGGAAGACCCAGGACACGCTGGAGAGACTATGCTGGCCTGGGAACGCTTTGGGATTCCCCCAGAGGAAGTGGCCCAAGTGGCTGGGGAGAGGAAGGTCTGGGGCTCCCTCTTGAAGCTGCCCCTGCGACCTGACCCCGGATAAGTGGAAGACGATGGATGGATGGAAAAAGGAAAGTTTTAGGATTAGTCTTAAAAGTAGACAGGGTGTCTGCGTCACGGACCAAAACTGGGAGTTGGTTCCACTGGAGAGGAGCATGATAGCTAAAGGATCTGCCTACCATTCTGGTTTTACAGACTTTAGGAACCACTAGCAGACCTGCTTTCTGAGAGTGAAGTGGTCTGTTAGAAATTACTAAAGTTTGTACACAACATACACATGTGGAATATTGCTAACGTGTTACTTTAGCAATATTCCAATTGTTAAAGTGTTACTTTTACATTATTACTTTTGGGTGTGTATCCACCAATTTAACTGTCAAACTTTCATAAAAGCTGTCTTAATGCAAGAAACGAAACCCTTAAACACATGAAATAATTAACTTTAAATAACTAAAAAGGTTTTGTTAACTTTTCACATGAAGCTGGATTAACAGCTAGTAAGATACCTTTGATTAAGTTGGTATACTAATGTTTAAACCAGGGGTGTCAAACGTACGGCCTGCGGGCCGGATCTGGCCCGCCGAACGATTTAGTCCGGCCCGGTGGCCAAATGCATTTTTATTATTCAACGGCTGTGTCTCCTCGGTGCATCGACCGATCTGCACCACATTTTTTGTGAGTCGTGGGGGAGCGCTGCCCAACGCATACGTGTGTATTGCATGGTAGACGGGTGAGGAAAATGCATGACAGCTTCTGCGGTGGCTGGCGGCGGGAGGTGCGCGTACCCTAGCGGTGGCCCTTAGGCCAGAGCGGCGCTTGGCTGCGAGGGCCGATCATCACCGCTTGCGGTTTTAATTATTATTATAATTATTATTATATGACATTTATCCAACAGTGTCACAGGAATAAACTACAGAAAAACTAGAAGTTAATAGTTAAATTGTAACGTTTTGTTAAAAGATCACTGAAATCTCAGATTTTAAACTAGGTTTATGTGTGCAATTTAAAATGTATAACTAATGTTGTGCATATTGTGTCAATGTTAATACTGTTTTATATTATAAATTAATATTTTTTGTATTTTGTATTTAATCGGACCCCAGGAAGATTCGGCCAGTTTTAGTAACAAGACAATTGAAACTGCTGAAGAGAACAGATTAGTTTCACTTTTAGTAGAAATTATTGGAGATCCTAATAAATAAATAAAAAGCCAACATAACAGACTTTAGGATGCACATAGCTGCTCATATAATATTTCTTATTGTTGACACATTTTTCTAAGCTGCAGAACAAGGCAGTGTTTTTCTCTCCCGCTTCCATCCACCTGGGTCTGTCGGCACTTTCAACTCACCCGGTAGAAAGTGGGATTTGTTTCAGTGACTTTATCCCAGGGGTCACTAATTAAAAATCAGCGGGGTCCGAATAAAGAAAATCAACAACCAGTAAAGGTCCGGACACATTTGTAATTACAATCCGTTACTTCAAACAGTATTTAACACTGAAATAAAATGTTTATGCATCCACAAAAAAATTAACATAAAAATAGAACGTTTTTCTATTTTAAAATCCAAAGTGCTTTTTGAAATAGAGAACCACAATCTTTCACAGTTTGGTATATAGACAATTTCCTGACTTTCACATCTTTTATAAAACAACTGAACTTTTTTAAATTTCTTTTTTATGGCTTAATGAGAGAAGTGAGCTTTTGGCTGCCCTGCAAGGGTTTTAAACCTTAGTTTGATTGGCAACAAAGCCAACCTCAAGCACATATCAAGGTGCTCCCTGTCACATTCAATATAAACCAATTTTATGATCATACAAGGCAAATACAGCCTAGGAAATGCAGGACACATCACCAACACTATCATGACATCATACATTTTAATTTGACACAGATTGCTTTGCCCGTTATTGTTCACCAATTAATAATTCCAGTTTATAAACAGGCATGATTTAACTTTTTTGAAGTTTAATAAAATGGTTATATTTTAGCCCAGTGACTGGAGACCTGTCCAGGATGAACCCTGTGTCCGCGCTCCACTTTAACTTCATAAAAAAACTCTCTGAGAATCGCCTTTCTCTGGCCTCACCCAGGTAGAACCCGTTCTCCAGTCCATGTTGTAGCTGCAGTTTATTTGTTTTATCTTTTTGATGTAGTTTTCTTAATCTGTAAGCATCAAAATCCTTGTCATTTTATTTAGTGTCCTGGAGCGCAGCTGCTCATCAGGTGATCACTGCTGCATACCGACAGCAGATACAGCTCTGCCTTCTTTGCTTCAGAACAGCGCAGCTTTTTCCGAATCGAACTCAGTCAAATGCGGCACATTGTTTCACAGTCCGACTCTTCTTCTTCAAGGGTCACGCTAAATTAGCCTGAGCTAGCGCGTTACTCTTCTTTGTGTTTTAAATAAAACATAACAGCGAATCACGAGGAGATCCCTGGTTGGTCGCCGCGTTTATCAGCGAGGGAATAAACGCTGACAGACGACATGGCCACAGGTGGAAATAATTCATTAATTAACTGCAGGAGCAGATTGACGCTTACCGAGGGAAGTTGTTGTCAGCTGCTGAACTTTCTGACCTGCTGGTTTGCATAAATCCAAAGAAAACCTTTGACCACCGCTACTTTCATTCATACCATCTGTGGCCAGTTTAAAATGCTCTCCCAAAAGTTAAAATGATGAACACCGATAAACCTCAGACTGGCCATGTCCGCTTTGGAAAGACCCACCCTGCTCTCATTCTGATTGGCTAATGTCTCGCCTCTGCCAGGTTTGATTGGTTGAGAGCAGCTTCAGATTATAACCTTGAATAAAAAGTCTAGACGGGACTTTTTAAGCTCAATTTCCAAATGACGGAAATCCGTCACAGCGACGGAGAACTTTAACCCCTGAGTTAGACACTGTCGTTGGACAACATGCAGTAATATATAAATGTTTTAAATGAGGTTGGGTCCGGATTAGGTAGCAGCTGGGTCCGGATCCGGACCGTGGTCCGCTAATCCGTGACCTCTGCTTTATCCTCTTCGCTCCAATTTGATTTACTTTACTTTTATTTTTTCTTCCTTTTTCATTCTTCTGTTTAAATCTTGTCCCGATTTAACTGAATGTTTTTCAACATCATATTTCAAGTGTACCTGTTTAAAGCATTGATGTTTTAAATTGTCATTTTTATACCTAGAATTAATTCCTGAATTGATTGACAGAACTCTGTGTTTTTAAGTAGTTTTCAGTTGAATTTCTAATAGGTCTAATTCTTCTAATTAGTTTTTTTTTTACTTTCAATTGATGATTTGGTGATCTTTTAAGGACAATTTGCTCTTACTGTTTCTTTAACATAATTTAGACACCAGCCAATCAATATGTGATCTGCTTTGACCGTTTGACCTATATTAGTCTTCACATTAATATAAATCACTGGATAGGACGTCATGTGACTATAGCATCACACTCACGGCTATTGCTGTTAGTTCACTTTATTTTGAGCAGGTCATGTGCCAAGAACAAAACGGCAAAAGTTAATGCAGTAAGATATTGCTGCACAACTAAGAAGAAAAATATTAACATAAATCTGTCCCCAATACATAATGTATGCAGAGGCTCATAAAGGAGTGAGAAGAAGTAAAACCTAATGGATCCCACCCAAAAATATTAATACAATCACAAGTCAACAAAAAACTGCTTCCTTATTGCTCCACTGAATAAACCTCCATCAGCTGTTAGTTTTAAATGCACACGCCTAAAACCACACAACCATATTTACACATACTTATAGGCTTAAATCAGACTTTCGCCCCGGTTCTTCCTGAAAACGTTGTGACTCCTGTCCACCAGGGCTGTGCGATTTTTGCCAAAAACCTAAAAAAAGTTATTTTAAACCTGATTGTGATTTAATTTAGACTTTCCTCTGTATTAACCACAAGCAACAAAAATGGCCTGTAAATAAAAATGTTTGTAAACAAGTATTGTTTAAAACAAGAAATGTAACAGTTTTTATTAATCAGAATATTATCATTATTCAAGAAAATAGATTGTTGAGTTGGACGTCTATCCTTGTTGAACACAAAGAGCAACCAACAAACAAGTCTATGAATTAAACAGTCTGACCAGAACTTAATGCTGTGGTGAGATTCCAGAAGGTTTCTGATAAAAAAGGAAAAAGGTATTGATTATATAAACTCTGAAACAAGTAATAAAATTAGCTCCAGCCCTACTATCCAGGAGTCAGTTACTGTCTGAGTGACAGTACAAGTAATGCGAGAAAAAAAACAGTTAAAAAAAAATCAGCAGTTCAAGAAGGGCACTGTTTGAGTTCACAGGTGTCATGAGTGGGTCCGGGTAGCGCGTCTTATTTGCATAACATCCAGGAGAATTTGAGCTAAGCCAGCCTCCAAGGCTAGCCATCAGAGCGCCGGGTTCAATAACAAGGAGGTTGTTTTTGTGTCAGGCTGCAAGTTTCTGCTGGTCCATCTTCATGGCAACCCCCAACAGCCGAATTTGTTGGACTTTCTGCCGTAAATGGAGCTAGAAACTTCCTCGAGGTCTTACCGTACCACCATTCAGTTCAACCACCGCCGGTCTGCGATACTGTGCAACTATGGTATCAAGCTTGCAGTGTTGTTCACAAAGTTTCTGAGTCTGGGTGATCACGGCCTGGTTCAACCACTCACAAACTCCCGGCCGCCCAAATAGGTGCATAAATTTATGTTACACTGGACCCGCTATCTTCTCTAGTGTAGAATGATTTGAATAATTTTAGAACACTGCAAAGACCAGATCATTTTATTTATGTCCTGATTATTGAAACCCTGAAAGAGGGTGTACCTTCTTTATTCTAGTAGCCAAATGTCTAAGAAACCTACAACCTGATCAGCTGTTGTTTCTACCAGGGTGCAGCTCAGAACATCTCTACCCAGAGCTTCAGCTGAAGACTCAGAACATCTGAAGACCAAAGAGGTTCTGGAGATTATCAGGCAGGACCAGAATGATGGAGGAGCACCGTGAGATGAAGATTGAGGTGGGGAACCATGAGACGAAGATTGAGGTGGAGAACCATGAGACGAAGATTGAGGTGAAGGAGGAGAACCATGAGACGAAGATTGAGGAGGAGAATCATGAGATGAAGACTGAGGTGAAGCAGGAGGAGAATGAAGAGGTTAAAGTTGAACACCAGGACCCAGAACCGGACCTCCACCCTCTGAACACCACCAACCGGACCGACCCAGCCTCCTCCTCTGGTCCCAGTGACCTACAGGTCAGTGTTCAGGTCTTTGTCATTTCTACAGCGATCAAAACTTGACAGGAAGTCAATGAGAATTAAGAAACAGAGAAAAGTTAGAAAATGTTTTCAGTGATTCTGTGCAGAAAAAAGGAGATTTTTAACATGTTTGTCATCTTCTCCTGACAGGTCATTATTCAGACTAAACACCCTCCAAAGGTTTTAATCCAGCCCTGAATGGCAGACTTTCCTTTTTTAAAGTCGTCACCGTTTTCACTCTCTTCCCTTTCTAGTCACAGCTTGAATATAGAAGTTGAAGTTCGGGTTTAAAGTCATCCTGAATCAAATAAATAGCCTTTTATTTTCAGGACTCTTTGGAACGCCTGCTCTGGAAACCCTTGTCTCATTTCATCAGACTTCCCTGGATTGACCAGATCCAGAATCTGCATCCCACATCCGCAGCCCTCTGCTGGGCAATGTCAAAACATTAGTTTCACTGAAGATTTGGATGTATGTGTACTAAAGAATATCACTCAAAGACCTCCATCTTCATCATGCACCCTTTGGCACAATCTATTGTCTCACCAACCATGTTTTTTTTTTTTTTAAAGTCAAGCTTTTCAAACACCTGCAGCAGGGTATCATAATTATTTGCTCGTCTGAGTCTCATGAGGAAAAGCTCCCCTCTGTCTGGCCACTGCCAGTGTTTAGTGTGTTCTGCCAATCAGCACCAAGCAGCCAGCTTCAAGACCCACCCCCCGCTCCATAGACCCTTTAAACCCTGAGGTTTCATCGTATAATTTGAGGTGTCTCTGATTACGATTAAAAATATTGTACAGTTTGTGCTGTAGCTGAGTAAAACGACTGAAAATATCATACAAAATGTATGCCCGGCTTAAGAGGTTTAACCTCACTAGACCTTACAACATTTTGCGTGTTATGCAATCAGGGCTCTTCTTTCTAGCTGGGGATTTCCAACCTAAATGGGAGATTTGGCAAAGAGACTGACAGGCGGTGTCCTCCTGTTATATAGCGGAGAGGAGATCGCGTCTGAGAGCGGACTCAACAGCTGATTAATGCGCATTTTATTGCACATTTACTGCAGTTTAATGACTACATTTATGAAGTTTAATAATGGATATTTGACCAATTATTTAACGAAATTTACAGGGGAGGTTTAGCCTCCCTAGTATTCAATGAGAATTGACAACAGCTGTTTTTAGGGACTGGGGGAAAACACCTGACAGAAGGAATGTGTTTATCATCTGAGTCAACTCAGACGCTATGACAGGCAGAACTTTCTTAAAGAAAACTGTGGATAGAACATCAAGGCAGCAGGAGGAGGAACTTAGCTGCTGAGTGATCTGCTCTAAGCTTTTGTGGTTTATTTGGCTGAATTGGGACATTTTGTCAGAAGTAGTTCCAGCTGAATACAGCTTTGGTTCTAGAGTTGGTGTGGATGTACAAACTGATCCTCTAATTTTTAGGATTTTCTCAGTAAAGAAGTTAGCAAATTCATTGCAGGCCCTGGTGGAGTGGAGTTCAGAAGCCACAGACACACATTTGTTAACTTGTCAGCCCTGGCAAATAAGGCACGAGTATTATTAATGTTGATGCTTAAGAGGGGACCAGACTTTAGCTGTGGAAGGACTAAGCTGTAAAACCAGCGGCCTTCAGATCTTAGATAGGTCTGAAGGCCGCTGATGATAGGTTTAAAATCCTTCTTCAAACCCACTGATCGCTTTTGACTTTTAACACTGATTGAGATAATACCTTATTTCTTTTAAGACACGTGCAAAATTTGCATGTGTTAAAGCTCTGTCTTTTATAAATATAAAAAGCGGTAATTGTTTCAATTTCAGATTCTAAAAAAAGTCTTTATCTTTCCCTGTCTGTAAACACAGGAAGACGGACGTAATCATAAGACTGGTGGAGCCCTCATCACACAATCTAAAGGAAAAGCACATGGTCAGACTGGGGGGAGAAAGTACAGCTGTGACTCGTGTGCTGCAACTTTTCTAAGAAAATTTTACTTAATGATGCATCAAAGGATCCACACTGGAGAGAGACCATACAGCTGTGACCAGTGTGGTGTAACATTCAAAACTAAAGCTAATTTAATTAAACATCACATAGTCCACACTGAAAAAAGACCATACTGCTGTGACCAGTGTGGAGCATCTTTTAAAGCAAGATCTAGTTTGAAGATACATCAGCGAAGCCATACTGGGGACAAACCATACAGCTGTGGTCAGTGTGGAGCCAGTTTTTCATAAAACTGTAGTTTTCACAGACATAAACAGATCCACACTGCAGAGAAACCATACAGCTGTGACAAGTGTGGAGCATCTTTTATAGCCAGATCTGCTTTTGAGCTACATCAACAGATCCATGCTGGAAAGAGACCCTGCAGCTGTGACCAGTGTGGAGCCAAGTTTATCTCTTAAACTAGATTAGACCGACATAAACGGATCCACAATGCAGAGAAACTATACAGCTGTAACAAGTGTGGAGCAGCTTTTACAACTAAATCTAATTTTAAGCTACATCAAGAGACTCATAGTGGAGAGAGACCATACAGCTGTGACCAGTGTGCTGCAACTTTCCAAAGAAATTTTTGCTTAAGGGAGCATCAAAGGATCCACACTGGGGAGAAACCATTCAGATGTGACCAGTGTCCTGCAACTTTCCAAAGAAAAAATCACCTGATTTTGCATCAAATGATCCACACTGGAAAGAGACCATACAGCTGTGACCAGTGTGCTGCAACGTTTCAAAGAAAATATACCTTAAAGAGGCATCTACGGATCCACATTGGAGAGAGACTATTCAGATGTGATCACTGTGGAGCCACTTTTGATGCTAAATTTAGTTTATGTAGACATAAAAATGTCCACATTGGAGAAAAACCAGCGTCAACTGGTTGCAACTTTTAAAACTAAATTTGATTTCGAGATGTATTAAAGTATACACACTGGAAAGAGAGTATACTGCTAGTACATTGGTTAAAGTTCTCTGTTGCTGTGATGGATTTATGTAAATTGGAAAATGAGAGCAAAAATAGATCCACTTAGTTCCATTTAGACTTTTTAGTAAAGGTTTTAAACTGAAGCTGCTCTCAACCAATGAAATCTGGCAGAGCCAGGACATTAGCCAATCAGAAAGAGAGTAGGGCGGGTCTTTGCAAAGCGGAGATCTGCCAGTCTGAGTTTGTCAGTGTTCCATCATTTTAACTTTCGTAAGAGCATCTCAAACTGACCACAGATGACGAATGAAAGTAGTGCTGGTCAAATGTTTTCTGTGGATCTATGCATACCGGCAAAGGTCAGTTAGTGCTTGAGTTTCTGGTGGTATTACCTGAGTTGAAGTCTGTTTTGGACCCAAATTGTAATTTGAAAACATTTATTGACATTTTTGTAAATAAAGAAATCTTAAAAACTAAAAGTCTCTTGGGCTGGTTTGTGCAGTCCCTGACAAAGGTAAACAAACATCAGCTGGTAAAATGCTTTGAAGGTAGCAAAGTTCAAATTAAGGCTTTATCCAGTCCAAGGATCTCAAAAGTTCTTTATACTACATTGTCATTCCCACCCTGACGGTCATGAGCAACATTTGCAGGGACAGCTGCCCTGGGGCAAGCTGACAGAATCAAGGCGGCCATGCATCAGTGCCAGCGGGCCCTCTGATCACCACCAACAGGTGATGTGGGTGAAGGGTCTTGCCCGAGGACACAACGACTGAGACGGTCGGAGCGGGTGATCAAACCAGCAACCCGCTGGTTACAGGACGACCCCCTTTACTCATGCGCCAAAATTGACGACGTGAGCGACTGTGGCTTGAGTTATCGTCTTGCAATCGGAAGGTTGTGGGTTCCATTCCAGCTTCCCCTGGTCACACGTTGATGTGCCCCTGGGCAAGGCACTTAACCCCAAGTTGCCTACCAACCTGCATATCAGTGTATGAATTAAATAATATGTTACTGAGAGCGATCGGGTGAATGTGGCTGTAATGGTCAGTATGACTGGAAAAGCTATATAAGTTCAGTCCATTTACCATTTATGTATTAATAAGTTATCACGCCAAATATGACAACTGTTCAGCTCAGTCACAGCGCAATGCCTGCTGGGTAGTGGCAGTCATGTGGGCTGCTGTGGTAAGGACTCCTGGTCAAAAGCGCAAGTGTGTCAGCCGTCGCCATGATAAGTGACTCCTTCAGCGTAAGAACCTTGCCAGTATTACAGAAGCGTTTTACTGCCAGACATGATGAATAAATTTAGGAGCAGTATCTCATTAAAACGAGAAAGTTGGCAGATTTCCAGCTAATATGAACTCTGCCACCATCAGTCTTCTGCTTAAGCCAGGCAAAGATCCTATGTTGCCCACCAGCTATCGTCCCATATCCTTAATCAACGTGGATATTAAAATAATATGTAAAGCTTTTGCAAAACGATTAGATAAAGTCACTACTTTCATAATCCACCCAGACCAAACTGGTTTTATCAGAGGAAGGCAGTCATCCACAAATACACGCAGATTACTTAATTTAATAGATTATTCCTACAGTACAAATAATAAAACTATTATAATGTCTTTAGATGCAGAAAAAGCATTTGATAGAGTAAACTGGAATTTTTTATTCGCTACTCTGCATAAATTTGGTTTTGGCAATTTTTTTATAAATTGGTTAAAAATTTTATACAGCTCTCCTACAGCCTGTGTCAGGACAAATAATCAAACATCTTCCAGCTTTTGTCTCCAGAGGGGCACTAGGCAAGGATGCCCACTTTCCCCCTCACTTTTTGCCATTTTTATTGAACCTCTAGCAGCAACAATTAGACAAACAAAGGTTATTAAAGGTATAAAATGCATGAATATAGAGCATAAGATTAGTCTTTATGCTGATGATGTATTACTCTATCTTCAGCACTCAAACTCTTCGCTTTCTCAAGTAATTAGATTACTAGAATCCTTCTCAAAGGTTTCTGATTACTCTATAAACTGGTCTAAATCTACGGTACTGCCAATTAATTGCTCTTTCCAAAACCCCCTAGATTTACATTTGCGCTCAGGAAACATCACATATTTGGGTGTCACTGTGTCGTCTAAACTTGCAGATTTAGTAAAATCTAATCACATCCCACTTTTAAAAAAGATAGAAGATGACCTGGATAGATGGAAATCGCTTCCAATTTCACTCATGGGTAGAGTAGCTTCGATTAAAATGATGGTCTTACCTAGAATTAATTACTTATTTTCTATGATCCCCAATAAACCATCATCTGACTGGTTTAAATCTCTTGACTCTTCAATCTCTAAATTTCTTTGGAAAGATAAACCGCCCCGTATCAGCTTAAAGACGCTACAAAAAACTAAAGACAGAGGGGGACTAGATTTGCCTAACTTCCATAAGTACTATTTGGCAAATAGACTACAATATATCACTAAATGGATAAAGCAAAATCCGTTAGACGAGCCCTGGATAGATATAGAACAGAAAATATGCAATAATATCATGATTTCAGATTTGCCGTTTATTAGCTCAAATATAAAACGGCATACATGCTTTAAAAATATCAATATCAGTTCTACTCTGACAGCATGGTGGGAGTTTCTTAAAATGACAAAGTCGTCACTTATCCCATGCAGTCGTACACCCATCTGGAACAACCCTGACATCCTACAAAATAATAATATGATAAACTTTACATACTGGAAGAACAAAGGTATTGAATATCTGGAACATTTACTTGATGGAACCGAGTTCATCAATTTTTCCAAACTAAATATGCAATATGGCATTAGTAAAAATAAATTTTTGGAATATGAACAACTTAAATCTATAATTAGAAAAAAATTTAAGCATATTAAAGGTGGTTTACAAATTCCAAGTAATATATTAGAGTTCCTAGATTTAAACCCCCCCAAACTACTGTCTAAATCATACAGGACACTGACCAAAATAGATGATTCAATATCTCTTCCTATTACGAAATGGGAAGAGGATTTATCAGTCAGCTTTGAACAAGACTTCTGGGCTCAGACATGTCTAAGAACTTTCAAATTGACTAGTAACACCAACTTACAACTAATACAATACAAAATCCTTCACAGAGTACACTACACAGGACAAAGATTATTCAAGATGGGTCTGGCACAATCTAATATCTGTCCACACTGCATAGGCAATCATCCTGAAAATTATATTCATGCGTTATGGTTATGCACACCAGTCCAGAGGTTCTGGACACAGATATGTAAGGACTTATCAAAGTGCTTGAGCTGTAAAATTACACCTTCCCCATCAGTTTGCTTGCTTGGTAATTTTGAGGAAAGTCCTCTGGGGAATAAAATAGTTTACATGGTTTTCACTGCACTATGTATCGCAAAGAAAACTATCCTCATGAATTGGAAAAGTAAGGAGAATCTCAGTATCAATCAATATAGAGATCTTTTGTTGGATCATATTAATCTTGAGACAGCATCTGCATCAACATCTGTTCGATCTCTTTGGGCTCCTTTGATTAGCACTATCACTTAGTGGAATGGGGGGCGGTGGGTTGCTTCCTGCAGGGCGCAGTGGCTGGGTGGAGGGGTTCCTGGGACTCTGGGGGCACTTGGAGTGGGGCGCTTGGTGGGTCTGACTCCAGGGTCTGTTGCCCCCATATGGGAGGAGCTTGGGAGGCCTACGGGTGGCCCACAGCACCGCTTGCGGCGCTCTTGGGGAGCTACGCGGGGACGGACGTGGGTTACTGACCTGGTAGCTGTGCTGTCGCTGGGTGGGTCCTGGGTGGGTCTGGGGGCCTGGGGTCCCTGGGGCGCGCCGCCCTCGGGCGGGGGCCCCGGCGGGGCCTCGGGGGTTTCGGTTCCGGGGGGTGTGCCGCTTGGGGTCTGGGCCGGCGTGCGCCCGGGTGTCCGCCCCTGCACGGGGCCTCTGGAGCGCTGGGGGTCCTCAGGGCCTGTTGAGCTGGTAGGGGGGCATGGTCATTAACATCTCAGGGCAGATGCTCTTCCCCTTCTTTGGGTTGGCATTCTGCTAGTGGGGGGAGGGGAGGGAGGGGGAGTAGTGACTTACCCAGCCTGGATGTCTAGTGTCGAATGTATGGTGAGATGTTTGAATGTTAGTGTTGGGGAGGGTTTAAATCTACGGGTGGTGTGTGGGGGGGGGGTTTGGTGGACGTTCTGGTGGGCTTGTGTCCGGCCCCCTGCCCCGGTCCTGGTCCGTGTAGTCTCCCGGTGCGGGTCTCACCTGGGGGGTGGGGTTTGGGATGGCTCGTGCGGGCTGGCTGGCCAGGGTCCCCCATCTTATTAATTTATTTATTTAATTATATATTATTATTATTATTATTATTAATAATCTTTTTTTTGGGGGGGGGGTTAAATACAGTAGGCATGGGGGGTGGGCTGGGGGAGGTAGAGGTGTTGGTCCTGGTGGGTGGTTGGCTGGCGGGCCCTGCGGCCTCTCCCCGGCCCCCGGGCTATGGTGGTGCCGCTGGAGGGGCCCCTTTCTCCGGGTGGGGCTTTCGGGGAGCGGGGGTGCCTATTGGAGTCAGTAGGGGAGCTGGCTCCCTGGGTTGGCTCCCCAGTCCTTTGCTCCCCATCCCCGGACTCCTCCCTCTGCCTGCTCCATCACGCCGCCACACATGTAGGTCCTTGGGGAGAGGGCGTTACTGGAGGTTGCCACCTTTTGGTGACGTCCCTCTCCCCAATTTTATCATGCATTTTAAACACTTTCACTCCAAACATTTTCACAACGCACATCCATGTAGGCCACGATATGGGGGGGGTGGGGGGGAAGACGTCTGGGGGGGGGCTTATGTTGTGTGAGCCTCGCCCCGGGCGGCTCCCTTCACCCCCTCTCGCATTTAGACATTGAGGGTTCTTCTGGGTAGTTGCTTGGAGGGGGGGCGCTGGCACCAGCTCCCTTCCGGAGGGGGGGTGGGCTGTGCCATGCACCCCCTTCGGTGCTCCCAATTTTAAACACACCTGAGAACAACATGCAACAACACAACATCTGAGCGGGCGTAGGGAGGATCGGGGGTCTTTTGCACACCCCCGTTCTCCGATCGCGGCACGGAGTCTGGGGCCTGGAGGAGGTGCGGGCCACTGGGTACGGGGTCTTGGCGGGGGGCTGTTGCGGCTGGCCGGCGGCTTACCGGATCTGGGGCTGTCGCCTCTGCTCTCCCCAGGAAGGGATGGGGGGCAGGGGTGGCTAGGGTAAGGTCGGGGTGGGAGGGGGTTTATTAGGTATATAGTGGGTGATGGGGGGCTCTGGTCGGATGGCCCGAGCGGGTCGTGTCGGCCCCCCCTCTTTGGGGGGCCTGGTCCGGGGGGCGTCTGGTCCGGGGGCGGGGCCGGGGGTCGGGCACAGGCAGTCGTATTGTTGAATTGTGGTGACCCCCCCCCCCACTTGGGTTTTTTGGATGTGAATGCTATGTGGGAATGTGTGTAAAGCGTCCTTTTTTTATTTATTTTTTATTTTATTTATTTTACTTATTTATTTATTTTTTTTTTGGTGTCTGTGTGTGGCGAGTGGGGCACAAGGGAGGGATGGTGTGAATGAGTTTTTTTTTTTTCCCAGGTTTGGGTTCGGTCAGCTCCCTCTCCCAAGATCATCTCAAGTCTCCGCTAGGTGCGGAGCCCATCCCCCCACGTCCTGCCCTCCTCCGCTGCGTTGGCGGGCGCCTTGACCCTCTGGCGCGTTGACGGTCCTCGGGTTTGGGGCGGGTTCCCGGGTGGGTGCCGGCCCATTCCCGGCGGTGGCTTCGCGGGGCCTGGCCCCCCGGGGGACGGCCGGGGCCCCTGCCGCGGGGGCGGGGCGCCCCTGGGGCCTCTGGCCCCCAGGGCTCATGGCCGGGACCACTTCAGCGGGGCCGGCTGCCGGCGGAGCCCACGGGCTCGTCCCCGCGGCTCTTGGGGGCGTCGGCATTGCGGTGGCTGGGGGATTTCCTCGGGGTCGTCTCTCCTCTTTCCTCGGGGGGGGTTGTACATTTCCTGTGAAGGCCCCTCTCGGGCGCACTGCTTTGGGGGCCCCTTTGGGAGTCCGGGGTTATGGGTCCCCTGACCCCTGCCTCTGTGCTCGGGGAAGGTGGGTCTTCGGTTCTCCACAATCACTATCAAGCCATTTCTTTCTGGATAATTTTCACCTAAACTAGTGCACTCTCACAATCTCCCACAGGTGCTGGGTCCCAGGTATTAAATGTTCACTTATATACAGAAAGGCTATAATTTATTTACTTTCTTTTACCTTTTTTTAGGTATCACATTACACATGTCAGCTTAAATAATAATACATATGATTTAGCAATGGTATCAAGGTGTTACACGATTGTATCTGTTGCTTTATGTCTGTTGGTTGTGCTGTTCTTTTTGTGTCTCTTTCCAGGTGATGGAGCAGACAGAGGAAGTTTTATCATTCTCTTCCTTTTATCTCTTCTTTCTTTCACCTCTTCTTTCTCTTTCTTTTTCTTTTTTTGTTTTTCTCTTCTTGTTTTTCTTTTACTCTCCTACTTTCCCATTGTAGTGTCCATATAATTTGAAATTCTCCCTGCAGGAATCACAATAAAGCTATTTACACGCACAAATCAAGCGGAGCATTATGGCGAAAGCTGTTTGCTCCACTTGTGAAAATAAAATCTGTCGAGCTCTATTTGGCATTAAGATATCAATTTTTATTGCCACATTGCTAGACAGGACACTGGGAAAAAAAAAAAAAAAAAAAAAAAAAAAAAAAAAAAAACGAGAAAGTTTCTCACTACAGAGAGATAGCTGTCTCGTTATAACGAGATGATCTTTTAATGGATTTATATCCATTTTAACACTTAACAGACACTGTTCAAGCGGACATTTTGACTGCTGCTTATAAACCTTAATTCAGCTTGTAAGTTACTAACCTTATTAAATTTAACCAGCCAAACAATGTTTTATGAAACAAAGTGATTCCAAAAGAGAGTATTTTTAATTTTCTGGACAAAGTTTAATTATGTGTTAAGCTTTTGCACGTACAGATCATCATCATTAGTAAACCATCATCGTCAACCTTTATTTAACCAGGACAATGCATATAACATGCACTGTCCTGGTCCTCTTACTTGTTACGTCCAATTTTCAAAACATTTTGGAAATAAAGAGAAAAAACAGACAAATCCTGTATTATTGTTAAAGCGGCCAGTTTTAAAGGCCAACATGGTTGGAAGTTGCTGAGAAGAATCTAAAAGAGACATTTTGGCACCACTACTAAGAAATGAGGGACAACAGTAAGAACACAGCAGCAATCAGCAAGCATCAGCCCGGGTTTGGACCACAACCCAATACTCCTCATGGCAGCTGCAGGGGATTAACAACCAATGTTAACAACCAACATGGACAACTTTACCAGCTATTAAGCTCATATAAAGACATCGGGTCAATAGGGGGTTTTCAGCTGACGTCACGCTCACGTGACTACTCAGCGCGTCCGCCATATTGGGTGTCAGTCGTTTCGCACCGTTGACCCGCATTGTATGACGCCTTAGGCAGTATTGGAAGTGAACAATGGTGAAAACGTGTTTAATGGTTGGTTGCACGGCCCGTGGAGGTGGAGATCAACGCTCTTTCTATCGCCTACCAGCCGTAATAGTGAATCAATGTGAAAAAACAAAACAGCTCTCTGAACGACGCCGTCACCTATGGCTGACACGGATATCCAGGTCCGATTTGGACGGTGTTAAGCTGGAATACGCCAGAGTCTGCGGTGCTCACTTTGTCACAGGTAATTAACTGTTAAGCATTTAAAACATGTAAGAATATATTAATAATAGGGCTTGGGCGTCATGACGTATTACTTTCCGCGGCTGCCATGTTGACTGCCTCCGCCGCCTCTACTGCCTATGACTACCGCGTACTGTACTCCCTCTCTCAGCTGTGTTTTAATTTGATTAATTTCACCTTAACTTGATTTCAACCATGGTAAACCGTTGCTGTATTGTGGGCTGTAACAGCGCAACACATGATCGCCATGGGAAAAACATAGAAACGGGTTAATTTTCCACCGCTTTCCTGCCTGGAGGCGCAACCACGGAGAACAGCTGTTAGAGGTAACAAAGAGTCGTCGGCCCGCTTGGATCGCGGCTGTAAGACGACCTAACATAACTTTCCACAGTATCCCGATGTCAATGAGAGTGTGTTCTAAACGTTTGAAACACATAGCAGCTAGTTAAAAGTACATTACATGCGTGAGTGGTTGTTAGCACTAACAGTTAGCATGAGACATTCAAAGTTTTGAAAAGAGCAAGAAATGCAAAAGTGACGATTTTAGCTGACAATGAATAATGTATAAAAATACTGAATATACATTTACTTGTATGAATAACAAACATGTGAATAAGCAAATTCTATCCTTTATCTGTCACCAGCTATCTTATTTTCTATCTAACCACAAATAAGAGCGTGAGTAAACAAGCCTGGAGTTCTGCAACCACCAGGGGTCGCAACCCCCACTTAGACCTCAGAGTTAGAGTAATATATGTAACACTTATGGGCTAGGCAGCTAACTGCGGCTACAAAAGCAGCACCAGAAGAGTGTCCTTTTAAGGAGCCTGAGGTGTGGAAAAAAACAGGAGGCTGTGCTTTTAGGTTTGGTGGATGTATTTTAGGTGATTGAATAAAAAAACAGACAATTACAGCAACACAAAAGACACAAGAGAATTAACTCAAAACAAATTAATTTCAAAATCATAAAGTCCATAGTCCATTTCTAGCTCGCCATCTTCAGATCCAGATGAGGATCTGATCCGACAGGGGGGGAACAAAACCCGACCTAAAAGGTCAGAAAACCCATTGAGTTTAATAAAAAACAATTAAATGCAAATATAATACAAAGGAAATAATTATTAAATGTAAGCATTTAGTTTATGCATACTAAATGCAAATGCCATAATTATATTCCATAGACAAACATTTCAATCAGGTTAAATTAACCATAATTCAAATAAAGTAAAACAAAAAAGTATATATTTTAAGCTTAATCAATGTTAATCAAAGTTAAAGTTAAAGTGCACTTTCAAAATATCAATCAAGAAAAATAAAACAAATTAATTGTAAAACACTCAGAGTGAGAGAAAGGGAAAAATTAAATAAATATACATACTGCGCAATATCAACTTAAGTGTAGCTACAGATCAATCTTGTTTCAAACACTGCTTCAGAATCAAGGTAAACGTGTCAAACACGCACAAAATTCAGCAAGCAAGTTACCTTTTCAAAGAGAGTGGGGTGTACTTAGCCACAATCAGCTCTGACAGAATCCCAGTGACGGTCCAGGTAAACAATGCCAATGCTTCTAATAAAACAACGCTCTAATGAGCAATCGAGCAGAAATACCACAAGAAAAAATACTGATATCAAATAAACTCACCCAGCAATCAAATCAATAGGGTTAAAGATTTCAGATGTAACTCTGGTGGAGAAGGCGCCAGCAGCAAGCCACAATCACAGTGGAAACAGGTGAGGATCCTTAACTGTGTGCTTTAAAGAAGCCCCGCCTCTTTTTCAGGCCCACACAGGAAGTGGGCCTGAAAAAAATAAAAGTCTCTGACTAATTGTGGGTTACATATAGATATGGTTTTCTATACAATACAGCTTTAGATAACCTACATTATATAGTAGCATTGCATACATCCTTTCTAATTGGAGGTACATAGCTAAAATTAAAAACTGAGAGAGTTAAACTATTAGTTTATACATATTTGTCAATATTGTCATTATTGTGCAACATTGCACTGTAATCCACCACATTTAATCACCTTAGTGTAAAGAATTTAACTGCATCCAGTTGCGGTTCTCCCAGGTTATTTAACTTGAAAACAATGGTAATCTTTATTGTAGACTTATTTTGTGATAAAATGACTATTCGAACAGAAACTATAAACCAGTTAATTGTTATTGTTTTGATTCGGGTTTTTCGCGCATGCGCGCCGGACTGGTTGGCAAAAAGCGAATACAATGGCGGACGCAAACAGAGAAACTGATGAGTTCTCCACGTATTTTTCTCCTTTAGATAACGTATCACAAGATCGTTTTAAGACTAAGTTGATGGTTGATGGTATCAGGTTGCCAGATCCACACAGCAAAAGCCTGAAGGGACGGAGCGAGTCTGTGAAATGCTGGCCAAATGTTCAGTACCGCGACACATACAGCTACCTTATAAACACGCAGGCTAGTACAGACGAGAGAGCATGGAAGCCATGAAACCACTGGATGGCTACAATTATATTATATCGGGACATAGACACCAACCCCCGCGACGCCATGAGGGATTAAGCGGGTCAGAACATGGATGGATGGATGGATGTTCAGACATGTTTGTGTAACATAAAGCGGAGTCGGACACAGACAGCGCCTCAGCAGAGAGGAAGACCCACCACCGGTAGGTTAAAAAAAACATAGTTCACTACGGATTATTTTGGTGTTTATTTCTTGTTAAAATGGGTGGGGGTGTCGGCGACGTTGCAGCGTAAACACAGACGTACTAGCGCGCGTGAACAGGGGCGTAATGCAGCCGCTGTCTGGAGCACATTATTGTACACTGATTGCACGAAGAAAACTAAAATGATGCGGCGTGCTGCTGCTGCAGCGCATCGACTCTGCTTCTCCTGGCCTCGTCTAGCGATCGCCACCTCCCCTCCGCCGCTATTTAAGTAGTGAGCGAGTTCCTTGGGGTAAGAGTCTCTGCTGCTTCTTTTAACATTAGAGAGAATCTTTTATTGTGGCTTACCACTCACAGACTGATCTTATATGCTCTATGCTGATTTTAAAACAACAGTAACTACGTAACTCAGTGGAGCAGGACAGTTAAAATAAGAATAAAAGTAATATAACATGTAAACAAGTCAGTACGTCAAGGACATGGCGTAAAGAAAGGCGTTGAGCCATGGTGAGAGCACATAGCAAAAATGGACGTAATCACTCCCTTAGTCATCATTTTCCATACAGCTCACATCTCATACATGTAATTGTTGTAAGGCAGTCCACTTCCATCTCAGGTATACTGAGTTTGTTAATGTAACATTAAACCTGACTTCATTTGTTTCTTTAAATGACATTTGATTTCGAAAGTTGCAGCACACTGGCCACAATTTTATGGTCTTCCTCCCACGTGGATCTGTCTGTGTTCCCTTGCACCTGATATTGTTTTGAATGTTGCAGCACACTTGCCACAGCTGTATGGTCTCTCTCCAGTGTGTTTGCGGTGATGTTTATTTAAATCAGCTTGGGTTTTAAAGGTTGCTTCACACTGGTCACATCTGTATGGTCTCTCTCCAGTGTGGATCCTTCGATGCATCTTTAAGGTATATTTTCTTAGAAAGGTTGCAGAACAATGGTCACAGCTGTATGGTTTTTCTCCAGTGTGAATCCTTTGATGCATCTTGCAAACAGTTATGGTTCTAAAAGTTGCATCACACTGGTCACAGCTGTATGGTCTCTCCCCAGTGTGAATCCTTTGATGTTTCGGTAAACTAGATTTAGTTTTAAAAGCGGCACCACACTGGTCACAGCTGTATGGTCTCTCGTCGGTGTGATTCCGTTGATGTACTCTTAAGTCATAACTTGTTTTGAAAGTTGCAGAACACTGGTCACAGCAATATGGTCTCTCCTGAATGTGGATCCGTCGATGTCTAAATAAACCATGTTTAGTTTTAAAAGCTGCTTTACATTTGTCACAGCTGTATGGTCTCTCGTCGGTGTGACTCCGTTGATGTATTCTTAAATAATCTTTAGTCTTGAAACTTGCAGCACACTGGTCACAGCAGAATGGTCTCTCCTGAGTGTGGATCCGTTTATGTTTCAGCAAAGTAGATTTAGTTTTAAAGGCTAGTACACACTGGTCACAGGTGTAGGGTCTCTCTTCACTGTGGATCTGTTGATGCGCAATTAAATTATTCTTAGTTTTAAAAGCTGTTCTGCACTGGTCACAGATGTATGGTCTCTCTCCAATGTGGAGTTGTTGATGCGCCGTGAAATTTCCTTTAGTGTCAAAAGTTGCTCCACACTGGACACAGCAGTATTTTTTTTCCAAAGACTGACCATGTGCCGTTCCTTTAAACTGTGTGGTGAGGGCTCCACCAGTGTGATAATCTTCATGTTCCTGTGTTTAGAGATAAGGAGAGATAAAGGCTGTCTTTAAACTCAACGTGTGAAACAATTACCACTTGTTTACATTCATAACATTTGTAACATATGCAACATTTACAAAACTCTCTTGAAACGCTAAAGCAAGAAAACAAGCTCACTTTGAAACTAAAATTACATAAAAGGTAACACCAGTGTTAAAAGCCAAAGATGATAGGTGGGTTTTTGAGAAGGACTTTAAACCCTAACAAAGATGAGTCTTGTTTCAGCAAATACTGTGAGCTGTTGCTTTAGACTTGATTTACACAGGAAGTGATGGAGACCAAGATAAAAATCCCTGTTTGTACCCTAAACTTGGCCAATTGAGTCACACCTGAAAGTGGGGCTGGACGATATGGCTTGAAAATAAAATCTCCGCTTTTATTACACCAAATCCAATTAACTGATTTTTTCCCTACCTTTTTGTTTCACAAAAAGAAATTACAGAAATTATTTTAAAAACTTGTTTTTATGTTGCTGGAGCCTTTTTCCTGATATAAAATAATTGTAGCCGTCCAGTGGTTTCATGCTTCCATGCTCTCTCGTCTGTACTGGCCTGCGTGTTTATAAGGCAGCTGTGTCGCGGTACTGAACACTTGGCAGCATTTCACAGACTCGCTCCGTCCCTTCAGGCTTTTGCTGTGTGGATCTGGCAACCTGATACCATCAACCATCAACTTAGTCTTAAAACGATCTTGTGATACGTTATCTAAAGAAGAAAAATACATGGAGAACTCGTTGGTTTCTCTGTTTGCGTCCGCCATTGTGTTCGTCTTTTGCCAACCAGTCCGGCGCGCATGCGCGAAAAACCCGAATCAAAACAATAACAATGAACTGGTCTATTGTCTTCATGAAAGCCCAATTAGTCTATTAGCTAAATAAAATCCAGATTTTCCCAAAGATTGTATCTTAAATAATTGTAAATTTGAATTAACCGATTAAATCAATTTATCGCCCAGCCCTAAGTTACAAAAAAAAAAGAAAAAAGTCTGCGAATTGCGCCGTGGCAGCTTGTGGGGTTGGCACTCAGGGCCAGAAACGGCGCTATTGCCTCAAATTTGCACCCTGTGCAGTGGGTCCAGTATAAAGCTAGCTTCACCCTCTGGGACACGGACTACAGGCGTCTTCGGTCAGTGAATCCATCCCAATAGAAATAGAAATGTAGCCTAATAATACTGTCTAAATATGTAACATAAAAACATTTTCACTCTTAAATAAATTGACCAGGAGGACCCTTAACCCAATGCAAATTGACAGAAAAGTTCAGTTTGCTCTATGCATGCGTCTGTTTGCAGTTTCTGTTCGCTGTGTTCATCCAATTCGCACCTTTTGCATCGCTCAAAATGTGTTCTTTACACCGAGGACCGTTAGTGCACTTCTGCACGTGCCGCTGCGTGGAGAAGTTCTGCACTAGGGAAAACATGTAAATGAACGGACCTTAAGAGGCTAATGTCGGGCCGCTCCTTGTCTGACGTTCTAGTTAAAAAAAGATCAGCTGAGATTTAAAAAAGCCTTCATACCTTTGTTGAGAGAAGAAGTAAAAATACTTAGAATAACCTGTCATAAATATAACTTGACAAATATTAATTTGGTTGAGTCTGGATGAAAGCACCCCCCACACACACACACACACACACTACTACTCAATTTGTTTTTTAAAGGCTTTGGAGGCGCCTTCTTTACTTTTTTTGTAGGTTTATGCTTCATGGATGTAAAATAAAAACAGTCCAAAGACAAATTTAGAGGAAAAAAACAGGAGCCCTGATGTTGAGGAGGACTTGGAAAGAAAGTCTGACATTCAGGGCTGGATTAAAACCTAACAGCAGAAGATGAGGCGTTTCCTTCACCTGTTTGTGTCTATCAGATTATTCTTTTTTCTGCACAGAATCACTGAAAATATTTGATCATTTTATATTATTGTTTATTATTGTTTATTTTCTGTCAAGATTTAATCTCTGTAGAAATTAAAGACCTGAACACTGACCTGTAGATCACTGGGACCAGAGGAGGCGGCTGAGTCGGTCCGGTTTGTGGTGTTCAGAGCGTGGAGGTCCGGTTCGTGGTCCAGGTGTTGCTCCTGGTGTTCCTCCTGGTGTTCCTCAACTTTGACTTTGTCATTCTGCTCCTCCTTCACTACAATTGTAATCTCACACTTCTCCATCTTCATCTCATGGTTCTCCTCCTTCACCTGAATCTTCATCTCATGGTTCTCCATCCTCCTGCTCCTGCCTGATAAACTGCAGAACCTCTCTGGTCTTCTGATTCTTCAGCTGAAGCTCTTGGTAGAGATGTTGTGAGATGGAACCTGTTAGACACAATCAGGTGTAAGGTTTTTTAGACATTTCTAAAATTCTTCAAATCCAACCTCACTTCCACTTCCTTCCTGTCTAGTTTCATTATGGCATCTGATTGGTCCAGCTGAATATCAATTAGCTTCCTGTCTCTGAAATCTCACTTTGCCCAGAAATGAAACTTCTACCCAACAGATTTTTAACAACCCTCAATAGATCAATGAACAACCAATAGTCATCAACCCTCACACTTCAACAGATAGTTCCAACATGACTGGACCGGAAACCCGGTCATGTTGATAGTACACCACACACACACACACACCGAGATAGCATGATGTGTAAACGGTCGTCAGAACCTCGGCTTGGTTAACTGAACCAAGCTCGGCACGGATCGGTTTAACAAGGGTAGTGTAAATGGGGCTATTATTAATTGGTCACAGCTGCAGCTCGTGAAAAATTGCTTGTGCATCATTGTGGGCGCAGCAGCAGGTATTGAGAGTTTTGTAAGCTTTGTTACACACTGAGATTATTTCACCAGTGGTATCTTATTTAAAAGGTAGGACACTCTAGTTTTTAAAAATACCAACATGGGGGGGATTCAAGCATGTCTTTGCAGTGAAGCAGTTTTCTGAGTCAGCAATGTTTGATAGACAGGTAAATGGCATTTTGTGTTTAAAAAGCTTTTAAACTGAAAGTATTTGTTAAAAACATAGGAACTTGTTTTATCCACCTTATTTTCGACAGAAATACGGAGCCAGCGAGTTGACGTTTTTTTGTGTGAGACTTCCGGCCGCTCACTTCCTGTCACTGTGTAGCTTGCTCAAAAGCGACTCATGCAGCTACTTCGTCTCAAATTAATCGCCATTATGACTTCGAGGCAGACCAGGATCGTTTGTCCGGTTAGAGGCTGTCATAATAACGGGTGTAAAAGAAAGGTTTACGTGGAGCAGGAGAGTTTTACTTCCTTCACCCCCAGCCGAAGAATGAGGAATCCCTTCGCCTTTGGTTAAAAGCTTTAAATCTGAAGAAACCACCGAAGCGACCGTATGTTTGTTTTTTTCATTTTGTGGACAAAAATCCGACAGAAGGGCACACGATGCAGAAAAGTGTCTGGGCTACAAAGTTCCATTAAAAACAAGATCAAGGAGACGTCAAGAGGAGGGGAGACAGGTAAGCTAATGTTTAGGTTAGCTAACCTTAACTCTAACTCCTTAGTTTGTGCCGCTCCTGATAAAACATATGCTTTCACATGAAGACAGCCGTCTTTAGCTTTGTTCTCTCTGTAAATTATTATCTGAATATTTTTCATCCCTGCTGGTAGGTTTTTGGGGTTCCGTTTGTAAAGTTATTCAATGAAAGATTTTACAGCAAAATATATTTAGCCTGTCATATGACATAAAACTTAGGCTTCATTATTCATATTTCTGTTATTCATAAATCTATAAACAAGTCACAGTTCCAAGTTAAATATTTAAATAACAAGCTTAATATTTAGCTACAAAGTAAATGTTTAGTTTGTAAACCAAACATTTAATTTGGAGTTGAATATTTAATTTGAAAACTAAATGCTTGGTTTGCATCTTAATATGTAGATTACAAACTAAACAGTTAGCTGCGTAATTAAATGGTGTCAGTTTTAAGTCCGATTTACATGGTGAAAATCTGACTTTAAAAATGAAAAGCCTTTTTTTCCTCTTATCACAGTAAAGAAACCAAAATATTGCAGTTAGAATTTAACTGTGTAACCTTACAAATGGGATTTTAGGTACTATCACAGGCTGTTTGTAAAAACTGGAAGGAACGTGTGTGATATGAATATTTGAATGTGTAATGATGCAGGTGTTGCTCTATTAGCTTGGTGTTTACATAGTTTTAAGTAGTCTTGACATGTTTTATGCTGTTTAATAAACTGATTGTGGTCTTGTGTTTGACAGATGACAGCCACTGTGATGCAGAGGCTGACCGGACCGCTCCATAGTCAGTCACCTATGCAGAAAGATGCTGATACTACAGGCACTGATGTTCACACCTAGGAGAAGAGAAGAAGAAAAATGTATGTGGCAGGGAAAACTCTGGCTTCCTGGAGTATCTTCGTCCTGGCGATGCAGTAACGGCAGACAGAGGCTTTACCATCAGAGATCTGCTGTTTGAGAGGAGATTTAACCTTGTTCTACCAGCATCCACTCATAAAGAGCAGTTGTCTGATGAGGATGTAACTGCAACAAGGATTGCAAATGTCCACATACATGTGGAAAGATTTATCAGGAGGCTCAAAGTTTTCACAGTAATCTCCCAGACTGTAACCATGAAGTTGGTTTATAAAATAGACCAAATCTTTAGAATATGTGCAGCTCCTGTGAACATGCAGGAGAAATCATACATGAGGAAGCAGAGAAGTTTACATGTCAAAAAGATCCTGATTAGTTATTTTACTGTAAACCATAGGAAATATAATACACAAGAATGTGTTTTGGATTTCTGCTTTTAAATATTCATTATTTAGCACCTTGAAGTTTTACATTTTGGAGTTACTTCATTTTTAATAACTAAGTATTGTATATTCTTATTTCCATACTATTTAAATGTTTACTTAAAAAAAATTGTGCCCAACTAAAATGTGTATTAATACATTTTGCAATCCATTTCAGTTTCTTATGTAATTTGCATTTATTCATATTTTGATCAAGTGGATGTTGACTTAGCACATGTAAAGAACTAAGTTGTATCTTATGTACATTTCACATATATAATATATTTGTAGGCCATTTAATTCTTTGTGGTGCAGGAAAAATCCATGATTCAGCCTTTTGGGGACGCCGCTGCTCATCTGTGCAGGACAATCCAGTCAGACCTTTGGCCACGGCAAACTGCACCTTTTAACAAAGTTAAAGAAACGGTTACTTTTTATATTACAGTCCTTGGTGTCATATTTATATAAAAATATGGATAGTTTATAGTCACAACTATCCATTTACATTTTAAATTTCAAGCCTAAACATGAAGTGGGCAGAATGTTTTGATATACTGTTATAACATCAGTTTAATCCCAAACATTACAAAATTAACTGACCTGCAATCTAATCACAACGAGGCAACAGCTAGGATGTTTCTGAATCAGACGATTCATAGCCTACCTTCCATAAGTCGCTGCTGCCTGACAGCAGAGTGAACGTCGGACTTGCTTTGGCTTGAACGGACATCAGCCTCCATGAATACCAGGTTATCCTTGTTGATATTTATTAACACCGATCCAACTATTCCACTGCGGAGGTTCGCCTCGGTAAAGTCGCACTGCAGAGCCGTCCGCACCAAGTGACACAATCTGGTTAAACTCTCCTCGTTCGTTATATGAGGCCACTTCTTCATGTCATCCTCTCAGTCATGAATAGTTTGAGGCTGTAGCACTGACCTGCCACTTCGACCGCTCTTCAATTTTTAACAATGTTGCCGTGACAGTTTATCATTTCAGTTAAACTAATGTTATTTGGCCAAGGGAAGCGCTGAAACGGAAGTGCCGCACAAAAAAACAGAAGTTGGACCCATAGTTACTACGTTTGAAAATAAGGTGGATAAATATTAAAGTAAATAATCTTTTATAAACTGTGTTTCCTGTCTGGCAGTAGGTGTCGGTGTAGATTCCGGGAAGTGCGTGCTACTGGAGTGGGGGGGGGGGGGGGGGGGGGTTGCTTAACACAAGTACAGGGGTTGGACAATGAAACTGAAATACCTCTCACTTTAGTGTGGGAGGTTTCATGGCTAAATTGGACCAGCCTGGTGGCCAATCTTCATTAATTGCACATTGAACCAATAAGAGCAGAGTGTGAAGGTCCAATTAGCAAGGTAAGAGCACAGTTTTGCTCAAAATATTGCAATGCACACAACATTATGGGTGACATACCAGAGTTCAAAAGAGGACAAATTGTTGGTGCACGTCTTGCTGGCACATCTGTGACCAAGACAGCAAGTCTTTGTGATGTATCAAGAGCCACGGTATCCAGGGTAATGTCAGCATACCACCAAGAAGGACGAACCACATCCAACAGGATTAACTGTGGACGCAAGAGGAAGCTGTCTGAAAGGGTTGTTCGGGTGCTAACCCGGATTGTATCCAAAAAACATAAAACCACGGCTCCCCAAATCACGGCAGAATTAAATGTGCACCTCAACTCTCCTGTTTCCACCAAAACTGTCCGTGGGGAGCTCCACAGGGTCAATATCCACGGCCGGGCTGCTATAGCCAAACCTTTGGTCACTCGTGCCAATGCCAAACGTCGGTTTCAATGGTGCAAGGAGCACAAATCTTGGGCTGTGGACAATTTGAAACATGTATTGTTCTCTGATGAGTCCACCTTTACTGTTTTCCCCACATCCGGGAGAGTTACGGTGTGGAGAAGCCCCAGAGAAGCGTACCACCCAGACTGTTGCATGCCCAGAGTGAAGCATGGGGGTGGATCAGTGATGGGTTGGGCTGCCATATCATGGCATTCCCTTGGCCCCATACTTGTGCTAGACGGGCGCGTCACTGCCAAGGACTACCGAACCATTCTGGAGGACCATGTGCATCCAATGGTTCAAACATTGTATCCTGAAGGAGATGCCGTGTATCAGGATGACAATGCACCAATACACACAGCAAGACTGGTGAAAGATTGGTTTGATGAACATGAAAGTGAAGTTGAACATCTCCCATGGCCTGCACAGTCACCAGATCTAAATATTATTGAGCCACTTTGGGGTGTTTTGGAGGAGCGAGTCAGGAAACATTTTCCTCCACCAGCATCACGTCGTGACCTGGCCACTATCCTGCAAGAAGAATGGCTTAAAGTCCCTCTGACCACTGTGCAGGACTTGTAGATGTCATTCCCAAGACGAACTGATGCTGTATTGGCTGCAAAAGGAGGCCCTACACCATACTAATAAATTATTGTGGTCTAAAACCAGGTGTTTCAGTTTCATTGTCCAACCCCTGTACGTTCCATGTGGAAATGAGACGTGCTGACACGTCTTCAGCATTTTATTCTCCATGCAGCTCTTCCTCTGAAGTAGGACTGTTCTCCTAGACTCTAGAGGGCAGCATTGTGCTCCTGCACCAAGCGTACTACACCCCATTACACATAGAAGTAGAAAACACAGCTGGTTCCAACATTTAAGCTTTTTGCTTTCTTCCAAGAGTGATGGCGATTTCTGTCCGGGAATTGCTAACAATTTGTTGATCAAGGTGATCAATTTGGGCTGAATCATGAAGATGTCTATATTTACAAACCTCCACCGGACGAAGCGTCTGCTCATCCGCCATGTTTTTCCGTGTGGGAGTGTCTGTGTCGATGGAAACTTTCTTGAAGCTTGAAGAGGAAACGTTTGACTGTGGGGAGGAGCATGGTAGCCGAAATAGGGGGGTTTTCAGGTGACGTCACGCTCACGTGACTACTCAGCGCGCGCGCCATATTGGGTGTCTGTCGTTTCGCACCGTTGACCCTGCTTTGTATGATGCCTTAGGCAGTATTGAAAGTGAACAATGGGGAAAACGTGTTTAATGGTTGGTTGCACGGCCCGTGGAGGTGGAGATCAACGCTCTTTCTATCGCCTACCAGCCGTAATCGTGAATCAGTGTGAAAAAACAAAACAGCTATCTGAACAACGCCGTCACCTATGGCTGACACGGATATCCAGGTCCGATTTGGACGGTGTTAAGCTGGAATACGCCAGAGTCTGCGGTGCTCACTTTGTCACAGGTAATTAACTGTTAAGTATTTAAAACATGTAAGAATATATTAATAATAGGGCTTGGGCGTCATGACGTATTACTTTCCGTGGCCGCCATGTTGACTGCCTCCGCCGCCGCTACTCAGACTACTGCCTATGACTACCGCGTACTGTACTCCCTCTCAGCCGTGTTTTAATTTGATTAATTTTCCCTTAACTTGATTTCAACCATGGTAAACCGTTGCTGTATTGTGGGCTGTAACAGCGCAACACATGATCGCCATGGGAAAAACCTAGAAACGGATTAATTTTCCACCGCTTTCCTGCCTGGAGGCGCAACCACGGAGAACAAGTGTCAGAGATACCAAAGAGTCGTCGGCTCGCTTGGATCGCGGCTGTAAGACGACCGAACATAACTTCCCACAGTATCCCGATGTCAATGAGAGTGTGTTCTAAACCTTTGAAACACATAGCAGCTAGTTAAAAGTACATTACATGCGTGAGTGGTTGTTAGCACTAACGGTTAGCAGCTACTAACTTAGCATGTGCCAGAGTCCGTCTGAGCACAGCTTACCTTTGAACGAGTTGCTGTGTTCCCACTGTTTGCTGGCTTTATGATCGGCAGCTCCTGAACCCATCCATTCGTAAACTGCACATGAGACTCCAAGGACTTGTAGCTTCAGAACTGTTCTGAAGTATAGGCGCTCACACCACAAACAAGGTAGCCGAAAACGTCCGATATGCAAAGTGACGTCCGCGCTACTTCCGGGTTACGCCGGTAGGCTTTTGCCGGCGTAAATACGGTAAATACAACTTAATTTTGCACTGGTCATTGTTCTGCTTAAATAATTAAAGCCGCGAGCGGCGTCGATCAGCCCTGCAGCCAAGCGCCTTCGCGCACCGCCGGCCGTCAGCCACCGCAGAAGCATGCGCCGCATTTGCGTCGGATTGTTTACATTTTTACCATCTTATTAAAACTCACCCGTCCACGTATGATGGCGATTTCCTTCATGTACATAACCTCTACATCTCGTACCCAACCAGATGTGAACTGGTTGTGAGCCTCTAGACCCTTGTAAGCTCTCATTTCCTCCAGAGTGTGCAGAGGGTTTTCACTGAACACCAGGTAATGCACGATGTCGCCGTGCTCTACATTTGGCCAATCATCTGGATTACGGCTAAACAAGGCACCGTGGAAGGCATAGGGGTCCATATGGTCGATCACGGAACATTTCCTCAGATAGACGTCCTTATCTGGTCGCTCTAGCGTGCTGGCGTACTTATCCATTCGCGATATGATATGATAATATGCCACCCAAGATGGCGGACAGGAAGCTGGCCAGTGACGTCACTGAAAACCCCCTATTATGGAACATGGCCGCTAGGACCTCCCAGATGCCTCAAGCACAAACCAGACTTCAGGCTCCCTGAACCACAGTCACTATTTGAGCTGATGAACCCTGGTGTTGTCATCTAGGAATATGCCCGTGTCATCAGGTCGAGAACATCCACTGATGGAATAACCTGGTCATTCAGTGTATTCAGGTAGTCTCTGGACTCATACTGTTGCTGGACCTGGACCTGACCAACTGCAGTAACCCCAGATAATGGCACTGCCCCCACAGGCTGGTACAGTAGGCACTAGGCATAAGTCCATCGCTTCACCTGTCTGTCTTCTGACCCTGATACCCCCGTCTATCTGCAACATGTGATCTGGACTCACCAGGGTCAATCTGGACTCACCAGACCACATGACCGTCTTCCAGTCCTCCAGAGCCCAACCTTAGCAGACTGGAGCCTTTTTCCTGGTTAAGCCGGAGTGACTGGTGGTTTTCTTAATGCTACACAGTAGTGATGGGTCCGGCAACACCGATGCGTCAGCGCATGCGTCGAGCTCATAGAGCAAAACCCGAGGATGGGTTAAGGTGCAGAAGTGAATTTCTCCATTGTGAAATCAATAAAGTTAGATTATTATTATTATTAATTTAAGTCACTCAGGTTCCACAATTCCTCCAGGTGCAGTGAGGCCATCAGCAGACTGCGGTCAGAATGTGCATCTGTAATCGGTAATAATTCACCTTGAGCACCACTAGATGGAAGTAAATCTTACACACTGGGCTTTAAGAGATCACCGATCACCATCATTGTGGATTTTTTTCTGACCACATTTCCTCCTCCAAGACGATGGTTCCCCTCCATCCTTCCAGTTTTAATAATGCGTTGGACAGTTCTCACCCCAGTTTAATAGTTTCTGCAACCTCCTTAGATGTCTTCTCTGCTGATTTGACCCATAAGCAAACTAACATCTTTTCCACGATCACAAGATGGTTTTTTGCTTAACAGATGAGAAGCTACTCTTTGCATTAGCTGGGATTAAATAACTTGTTGCCACCTGGAAGATGGTCTGTAGTAATTATCCTCAGTTAAATTCAGGTGTCAGTGCATGTTATATGTTTTCCAAATCTGTTTATGCCTTCAGTGTCACTGGCCTTAATTAGTTAACATGTCACTCACTATTCTAAACAGTAAAGAGGAAGAGGGGCATCCCTGTCTTACTTGTGATATTATTAGAAAGGATATTTCAGTTATGGAGACCCTGTGAATTCCTAATCTTTTGTTAAAAGATTGAATTTAATGCGTTGTTTAAAAGTTTAAGAATGTTTGCAAAACAACACATTTGGTGTTCATCTAATTAATTGAAAATATCATTAAAATTCAAAAGGGGATTTTCTTAATTGACACTTTAAAGGTGAACAACTGTAACGTAGTTGATGTAAAATGCAAAAACAAGATTTTCTACGTTGACAACAATAAAATCTGAAAATTCTTTATATGCTGAAATTTGTGGGGTGACTGTGAAAAAAACACGTTGACTGATAGATTTCAGGAAATATCCAAAAACAAATAATAAAACCACGACTATTGGTAATTTGTAAATTAGCTAAAGGGTCAATATCTTCTAAAGTGAAGGAAACCAATTTCTAAACCATAAATACTATACAGCCCGTAGCCATATTTCTTGAAGGAAGATGTAAAATAAAAAATAAATAAAATAAAATAAAGCAGCGCTACACCGGAAGTTAGCATTAGCATGTAGCTGGTCCCGCTGAGCAGCAACAACCAGGAGCTCAGCGCTGCTTTTCTCCAGCAGTAAAACTCATGAACATTGTCCAGCAGCTCTGCTGAGGTTCAGCTCACCTTTCTTCAGCTGCGGGGACAACTGGAGCTGCTGCTGCTGCTCTCCTTGCTCCGGCTTCCCGGCGGACTGATTACGGTGTAGCACAGCGCGGAAATAAAGAGCGCACTTCCTGGTGTTCACCACTAGAGGGCCCCCTGCACCTGCTGGACATCAGTGCTGGAAGCTCACTGCCTTTCAAAGGATGGATTCAGCGGAAAAGCTTCATTATTCACTTTATGATGAATTATTAGAGTCATCAAGAGAATTTATGTTGTGAACAAACTTTATTGTCACTCAACAAAGAAATTGTCATTTTCTCTCTCCAATAACTGCACAAATGACACTAAGAGTCTGCAGTCTGTGAGATTTGAACCAGAGACCTTGGCCTTTCCAGGACAGCGCCCTGCTCTACCCACCAGACCACCTTCATGACCTGTTGGTATTCTAAGGTTTTGTTTACGGTCTACGAAGGCGTAGAAGGCGTGTGTTTGATAGAACCAGAACCTTCAGGGTTCCATTTACTTCAATTCAATTTCAATTCAATTTTATTTATATCGCACCAATTCATGAAACATGTCATCTCAAGGCACTTTACAAAGTCAAGTTCAATCATATTATACAGATTTGGACAGATTATACAGATATACTTGTTTTCTGTGTTTTTCAATCGTTCTAAATGTTCATCAAAGTTTTATAGAAAGTTTACCACGGTGTGGACAAACAATGGAGCTCCTCCAATGACAGCCGATATCTGCGATAATTCATAAAAGACGGGATTAACAACAGCATTCATGGTCTGTTAAACGTTTACAAACACGCTGCTGGTTCCACAGGTTGTTGGTCCAATTCCGATTCACGCCGTCTCTGACAGGCTAATGTCTGTTTTCACACTTTTAGCTTATTTTGGACACTCATGTAACTTTTACAGTTCTTCAACATGAAGATTTCAATTTCCTTGAATAAGTATTTGCACCCTTCTTAACTTCTCTGAAAATATTTGTCTGAGACGTTCATGCAGTTGCGCAGTAATTTACGCTGTCCTGTAAATTGATGCTGTCTTTTTTTACTTTTTTTAGACGATCAACTCTTGAGAACTGTGACGGTTTACTTTGTCATTAAATTAAAACATAACATGTTAAAACCAGGGAAATAGTTAACATATAAACAACATACACATAGTAGTATGTATCTGTATGTGTAATACTTACTAAAGTTTACATTCAGCTTGTCAAGAACACAAACAGTTTTTATTGTAGCGCCGTATATCTGGAGTTTCTTGCTAAAGTGAGTCACGTTTGACTTGGATTTTCCATTTTTTCTCTTATTAGTTGTTGTACATCTGTCCAAAATGTCATTGTATGTGTACATTGATGGAATAAAGAGGAAACTTGTTCTGTATTTTTATCACAGAATGTGCAAGAATAGTCAATATCAAACTTAAGTCTCTCCAATGTTTTTTTTTTTGCTGGGCATTTATTTTGTACAGTTATGTAGGTAACTTCTCTAACATTATTTGTTACGCTAGATTTCTCTACATGTAACCAGATGCTGTTCCAATGGGGTACCGCGAGCGAGCTATTTTTAGAAACGTAACGTCACGATGACGTCACATCACGTGGTACGCAGTAGGACAAACTCCCAAATCCGCCGCTGTTTTGCTGGAGAAGAGACGTGCGTTAGCCTAGGTTGTACTGTTTAAAAGACTGCTTTTTCCAAAATCTAAGACCATTGTTTATAAACATTGTTGCTATGGAACGTGCAACAGCGACTCGAGTTACGCTGATCGGCCGCATATGAAGGATGTTTTCTTCATTACTTTCCCGAAATTCAAGAGTGCCAAGGAGAAATGTGTGCGCTTGGTCCACCGGTGCGGTCGGCCTACATATGTAGCAAGGATTTTGTCGGAGGAAAGGGCCCAACCGAAGAACATCCTGACCCAATTCCAGCGACATCAAGTAGTGAACAGGTAAGATTATTTTGGTGGCCGAGATGTTAATAATGAAACGCCTGCTACCATGATAGCATATAGGCTATCATGGTAGCAGGCGCTAACATGATGATACCCTGCTACCAGGATAGCCTACTCAAAAACATTTCAAATGAGACAAACATTAAACATATACCGATCCCTGGACGGTGATAACAAACAAAAAAACGGCCGATGACGCCATGACCGCCGCGCAGGAAAAAACAAAACAAAGCTTACCGTTCGATCAACTCGGCCCGTTTTCCGGTCTTTTTAAGCCCTCGACACTCAAGCCATCGTTTGAGCTGAAGGTTGGTGTGTTCTTCGACAGTGCGACCAGTAATCCGTGCGCCTGGGACATCGTTTTGGGAAAGTTTAATGGCTGCAAAGTCGGTCATATCGCTGGTTCTGTTGCTGGTTGCTACGTGCGTTCTCTATCGGTTTGTCCTACCTAAGCGGCAAAAGGGGCGTTGCTGTTGAGGCGGTGACGTCACGTGCGCGGTACCCCATTAACTTCTCCACTTATAGAAGACCATCATGACCTGCTATAAGGTATAGCAATCCTCTATGAACCTGATAATTTTACTGGAACATCGCTTTTTGTGGCTCCTGCTTCTTTATGAAATATTAGGTTTTGTTCCTTTAAAGACAGTGTTTGGTAAAGCACTGTTACAGACGACAACTGCATACTCTGTAGGTGTTACAGGGATTTTAAATGTAGACAGTAATTCAGTATATTACACAAGGAGTCCGTTATCATTTTAGAGTAGTTGGACATGCACAATATCATGTTCCAACCATTTCTTTTAGTAAAATGATTTATTCTTATGAAGAATATGTCATTTGTTCCAAATGGAACATGTTGGGGAAGGAAGTGTGGAGAAAACAGAGTAATAAAACAACAGAGCTGCTTTATTACTCTGTTAGAAGTACGAGGAAGAAAAAAAATCTGAACAGAATGAAAGTGAAACTAGATTTAAGTGATTTCTTTAAACTAACTGCAGAAGTCAGAGGTGTGAGGAAGCTTTTAATGGTCTCCTCCAGGTAAAGGATCCAGGCTGCAGTACCGTTCAGATCCACTCCTCACCACATGGTGGCGCTAGAGCAGCAATCCGCTGTTTGCTGACCGCCAATAAACACCAAGAAGTCTGATTTCCGCTACCAGCAGCTAGCTGCTGTTTCCATTGTTTGCTGCTGGACGCTTTCACAGCTTCCCACCATCCGAACCGCTCGGTCCACAACCAACCACACCCAACCAGGATCCAGTCCAGCAGGCGTCCCGGTTCCGACTGACCGCTGGATCCGCTCCAGAACCCGGAGGAGAAGCGGGACTCCCCCACGGCTCGGAGCTGGAAGCTGCACCGGGTGAGTCCAAAGGAGTCTTTAAGGCTCGGTTCCGACAGGCTGGAGGTCTGTGAGCCCAGCTGGACCTCAGCAGCTTCGCTCAGCGGGACCCGGTCTGGACAGGTTCGGTTCTGCTGCTGTCCGGGTTCTGGTAGCCTTCCTGTCGGGCCTCTGCTTCGGTTCCGCAGGTGTGGAGCAGAGGACAGGTGAAGATGTTCAGGGGGGGGCTCCTGTGATTGGCCAGCAGGGGGCGCCACCTCTCGATGGCCCAAAAGTCAGACAAACAGGAACCAGCGAACCACGCATTCTTTTTTTAAAAACTTGTAGTTTTGATAAAAAGTTTTTAGATACAACCTATACTGAGTTTGTTAATGTAACATTAAACCTGACTTCATTTGTTTCTTTAAATGACATTTGATTTAGAAAGTTGCAGCACGCTGGACACAATTTTATGGTCTTTCTCCCATGTGGATCTGTCTGTGTTCCCTTGCACCTGCTATTGTTTTGAACGTTGCAGCACACTTGCCACAGCTGTATGGTCTCTCTCCAGTGTGTATGCGGTGATGTTTCTTTAAATCAGCTTGGATTTTAAAGGTTGCTTCACACTGGTCACATCTGTATGGTCTCTCTCCAGTGTGGATCCTTCGATGCAGCTTTAAGGTATATTTTCTTTGAAAGGTTGCACAACACTGGTCACAACTGTATGGTCTTTCTCCAGTGTGGATCCTCTGATGCATCTTGCAATCAGTTCTGGTTCTAAAAGTTGCATCACACTGGTCACAGCTGTATGGTCTCTCCCCAGTGTGAATCCTTTGATGTTTCGGTAAACTAGATTTAGTTTTAAAAGCGGCACCACACTGGTCACAGCTGTATGGTCTCTCGTCAGTGTGATTCCGTTGATGTACCCTTAAGTCGTAATTTGTTTTGAAAGTTGCAGAACACTGGTCACAGCAATATGGTCTCTCCTGAGTGTGGATCCGTCGATGTTTAAATAAACCAGGTTTAGTTTTAAAAGCTGCTTCACATTTGTCACAGCTGTATGGTCTCTCTTCACTATGATTCCGTTGATGTACCGTTAAATCATATCTAGTCTTGAAACTTGCAGCACACTGGTCACAGCAGTATGGTCTCTCCTGAGTGTGGATCCGTTTATGTTTCAGCAAAGTAGATTTAGTTTTAAATGCTAGTACACACTGGTCACAGGTGTATGGTCTCTCTTCATTGTGGACCTGTTGATGTGCCATTAAATTATTCTTAGTTTTAAAAGCTGTTCTGCACTGGTCACAGATGTATGGTCTCTCTCCAATGTGGAGTCGTTGATGCGCCATGAAATTTCCTTTAGTGTTAAAAGTTGCTCCACACTGGACACAGCTGTATTTTTTTTCCAAAGACTGACCATGCGCCGTTCCTTTAAACTGTGCGGTGAGGGCTCCACCAGTGTGATAATCTTCATGTTCCTGTGTTTAGAGATAAGGAGAGATAAAGGCTGTCTTTAAACTCAAAGTGTGAAACAATTACCACTTGTTTACATTCATAACATTTGTAACATATGCAACATTTACAAAACTCTCTTGAAACGCTAAAGCAAGAAAACAAGCTCACTTTGAAACTAAAATTACATAAAGGTAACATCAGTGTTAAAAGCCAAAGATGATAGGTGGGTTTTTGAGAAGGACTTTAAACCCTAACAAAGATGAGTCTTGTTTCAGCAAATACTGTGAGCTGTTGCTTTAGACTTGATTTACGCAGGAAGTGATGGAGACCAAGATCAAAATCCCTGTTTGTACCCTAAACTTGGCCAATAGACCCCTTGCATCTGACGTCACAGTCACGTGATCGGGGGTGCGCGCCTCCATCATGGTGGGCACGCTAGCGTGACAGCGCACCACTGCACTGGCACAGTCAGCTTATTATTCGCATGGCCGGCAGAGCGATTGTTCAATATGGTGCAAACCTGTTGCATTGTTGGTTGTGGGAATCGTGCTGGGAGGGACAAAAAGTCGTTCTATAGGTTGCCTACCATAATAGACTGGCAGTGTGCTAACAACGGAACCGTGGGGTTTAAAAAGTTCACCGCTCACGATCTGTGCGGCGCGACCGGACTGTACACACTGTACGTCGTGCCCCCTCTGGGACCGCTCGCTGTGGTGGCAGAGGCAGGCGAGTGACGGTGGGTGAACAGGGACCCAGGGCAGGGGGTCGAGCCCAGCTCACGCACCGCACCGGCGGCCGCACGGCAGGTCGCCCGGCCCGCCCCGCGAGCGGAGGCGTGCCGAAACAGGCGGCCAGCGCGTCGCGCGGCCCGGAGCGCTTGCCCTCCCCAACCCCTCCGCGAGCCGACCGACGATCGGGCCCCGCGGGTCCCGGGCCGGGGACGGAGAGGAGCGGAGGTCGCCCCCTCGTAGCTCTGCTTGAACAGCAGGATGCGCTCACAAAAACCTCACGACGGCCGACTGAACAATATTAAACTCACCCTTCCACGGACAACTGCTACATCATTCAGGTAACAAACAGACAGTTCACGTATCCATCCGGCAGTGAACTGTTTGTGCGCTTCCAAACTCTTGTACGCCTTCATCTGATCGCCACTGTACGTTGGGGTGGGTGACAACACAAGGTAGTTCACCAGATCCGCATAGCAAACTGATGGCCAATCATCGGGATTGCTAGAAAAATCCTTATCAGGAAGAGCCAAAGGGTCCGCATTACCGATCCTTGTACATTTAGCGAAGTAAGCTGCCTTATCAGAAGGCTGTAACTCATCCACATAAGGCTTGGATTGCATGTTGGTAAGGGTGGCTGCCAACCAATATGGCCGCCACGCAAGGGGTTCTGGGTAACGGAGTCACGTGGTTGCAAGGGGTCTATTGAGTCACACCTGAAAGTGGGGCTGGACGATATGGCTTGAAAATAAAATCTCAGCTTTTATTACACCAAATCCGATTAACTGATTTTTTTCCCTACCTTTTGGTTTCAGAAAAATAAATTAAAGAAATTATTTTAAAAACTTGTTTTTATGTCAACCATCTCTTCTGGGAGTTGACCTGAGTTCAAAGTGCTAAATACAAGCTGTGAAATATGCTTGTAAAACAAGATGGCCGCCCTGCCATTGTAAACAACGAAAGCATTACAAAATGTATGCTTTACTTCACTTTTGTAACTTCAAACTAACTTAAAAAAATAAGTAAATTAGTAACTAAAATTGTGTTAGGGTAAGAAAAAAAAGGAGTTTCCTCTTAACCATTTATATTTTCCTAAACATAAACAGCAATGTATGCTATTGTCTTCATGAAAGCCCAATTAGTCTATTAGCTAAATAAAATCCAGATTTTCCCAAAAATTGTATCTTAAATAATTGTAAATTTGAATTAACCGATTAAATCGATTTATCACCCAGCCCTAAGTTATTAATTTGGTTGAGTCTGGATGACAGCCCCCCCCCCCCCCCCCCACACACACACACACAAACACACACTACTACTCAATTTGTTTTTTAAAGGCTTTGGAGGCGCCTTCTTTACTTTTTTTGTAGGTTTATGCTTCATGGATGTAAAATAAAAACAGTCCAAAGACAAATTTAGAGGAAAAAAACAGGAGCCCTGATGTTGAGGAGGACTTGGAAAGAAAGTCTGACATTCAGGGCTGGATTAAAACCTAACAGCAGAAGATGAGGCGTTTCCTTCACCTGTTTGTGTCGATCAGATTATTCTTTTTTCTGCACAGAATCACTGAAAATATTTGATCATTTTATATTATTGTTTATTATTGTTTATTTTCTGTCAAGATTTAATCTCTGTAGAAATTAAAGACCTGAACACTGACCTGTAGATCACTGGGACCAGAGGAGGCGGCTGAGTCGGTCCGGTTTGTGGTGTTCAGAGCGTGGAGGTCCGGTTCGTGGTCCAGGTGTTGCTCCTGGTGTTCCTCCTGGTGTTCCTCAACTTTGACTTTGTCATTCTGCTCCTCCTTCACTACAATTGTCATCTCATGGTTCTCCATCTTCATCTCATGGTTCTCCTCCTTCAGCTCAATCTTCATCTCATGGTTCTCCATCCTCCTGCTCCTGCCTGATAAACTGCAGAACCTCTCTGGTCTTCAGATCTTCTGATTCTTCAGCTGAAGCTCTTGGTAGAGATGTTGTGAGATGGAACCTGTTAGACACAATCAGGTGTAAGGTTTTTTAGACATTTCTAAAATTCTTCAAATCCAACCTCACTTCCACTTCCTTCCTGTCTAGTTTCATTATGGCATCTGATTGGTCCAGCTGAATATCAATTAGCTTCGTAAAGTACTTGACTGCGTTACAGAGACACATCAGATGATGCATCCTTTAAAAAGGTACAAAGCAGAGATAGCTGTTATTGGTATATCTTACATTCCATTTTCCTTGGAAAACAAAAATAGAAGATGGGAATGGGGTAAAATATTAGCTTCATCTAAACCTTCTACCTGTATGTTAGACCCAATCCCAACCAAGTTGTTTAAGGAGGTATTCCCTTTGATCAGTGGTCCTATGTTAGACATGATTAATCTATCCTTAGTAAATGGATATGTACCACAGGCTTTTAAAGTAGCTGTTATTAGACCTTTACTTAAGAAACCTTCTCTTGATCAAGATGAGTTACTAAACTACAGACCTACAGGGGTTGGACAATGAAACTGAAACACCTCTCATTTTAGTGTGGGAGGTTTCATGGCTAAATTGGACCAGCCTGGTGGCCAATCTTCATTAATTGCACATTGAACCAATAAGAGCAGAGCGTGAGGGTCCAACTAGCAGGGTAAGAGCACAGTTTTGCTCAAAATATTGCAATGCACACAACATTATGGGTGACATAGCAGAGTTCAAAAGAGGACAAATTGTTGGTGCACGTCTTGCTGGCGCATCTGTGACCAAGACAGCAAGTCTTTGTGATGTATCAAGAGCCACGGTATCCAGGGTAATGTCAGCATACCACCAAGAAGGACGAACCACATCCAACAGGATTAACTGTGGACGCAAGAGGAAGCTGTCTGAAAGGGATGTTCGGGTGCTAACCCGGATTGTATCCAAAAAACATAAAACCACGGCTCCCCAAATCACGGCAGAATTAAATGTGCACCTCAACTCTCCTGTTTCCACCAAAACTGTCCGTGGGGAGCTCTACAGGATCAATATACACGGCTTCTATAGCCAAACCTTTGGTCACTCGTGCCAATGCCAAACGTCGGTTTCAATGGTGCAAGGAGCACAAATCTTGGGCTGTGGACAATTTGAAACATGTATTGTTCTCTGATTAGTCCACCTTTACTGTTTTCCCCAAATCTGGGAGAGTTACGGTGTGGAGAAGCCCCAAAGAAGCGTACCACCCAGACTGTTGCATGCCCAGAGTGAAGCATGGGGGTGGATCAGTGATGGTTTGGGCTGCCATATCATGGCATTCCCTTGGCCCCATACTTGTGCTAGATGGGCGCGTCACTGCCAAGGACTACCGAACCATTCTGGAGGACCATGTGCATCCAATGGTTCAAACATTGTATCCTGAAGGAGGTGCCGTGTATCAGGATGACAATGCACCAATACACACAGCAAGACTGGTGAAAGATTGGTTTGATGAACATGAAAGTGAAGTTGAACATCTCCCATGGCCTGCACAGTCACCACATCTAAATATTATTGAGCCACTTTGGGGTGTTTTGGAGGAGCGAGTCAGGAAACATTTTCCTCCACCAGCATCACGTCGTCACCTGGCCACTATCCTGCAAGAAGAATGGCTTAAAATCCCTCTGACCACTGTGCAGGACTTGTAGATGTCATTCCCAAGACGAATTGACGCTGTATTGGCCGCAAAAGGAGGCCCTACACCATACTAATAAATTATTGTGGTCTAAAACCAGATGTTTCAGTTTTTTTGTCCAACCCCTGTATATCTAATCTTCTTTTCTTATCTAAAATTCTTGAGAAAGTAGTTGCTAATCAACTATGTGAACATTTACAAAGTAATGACCTACTTGAGGAGTTTCAGTCAGGCTTTAGAGCTCATCATAGCACTGAAACAGCTCTGGTGAAGGTCACTAATGATATTCTCATGGCCTCAGATAATGGACTTGTGTCTGTACTTGTCCTGTTAGATCTCAGTGCTGCATTTGATACAGTTGATCTAAGCTTCCAGTTTGCTTTGATTCCTGCTCTGTCTTCTCTAAGCCCCAGTGGGTCGAGGCAGATGAGCGTTCACACTGAGCCTGGTTCTGGTTCTGGTTCTGCTGGAGGTTCTCCTCCCTGTTAAAGGGGAGTTTTCCTCTCCACTGTCGCTTCATGCATGCTCAGTATGAGGGATTGCTGCAAAGCCATCAACAATGCAGACGACTGTCCACTGTGGCTCTACGCTCTTTCAGGAGGAGTGAATGCTGCTTGGAGAGACTTGATGCAACCTGCTGGGTTTCCTTAGAGAGGAAACTTTCTGACCAACCTGGAGGATCTGATGGAGTCTGACTTTGGGAAGAGGCTTGAGATGACATGTTTCATAAATTGGCGCTATATAAATAAAATTGATTTAAATTGAATTAAACTCAGGTAAAAGGTGTTCTAGTTAACACAGTCAGAGAAGTCGGGATTCCAACATAAAAGCAAAAAAACAAAAGGTCAGTATTCCAATAGGACGGCGGCCAGGAAACCTGTTGTTTTGTTCGCAGTACCTCTTATAAACATCCTTTAACTTCTTAAATCCTGAGGCTTTTAGGAGAAATTTCCGCCTGAAATCAAATATCTGATATAAATGACGTAAAGCTCCAAAGTTATATGAGAATGCTTTCACTTTGATGTGATGTTATTAACAGTGTTGGGCACGTTACTTTGAAAAAGTAATTAGTTATAGTTACTAGTTACTTCTTCCAAAAAGTAACTGAGTTACTAACTGAGTTACTCCACTATAAAAGTAACTAGTTACCAGTAAAAGTAACTATTGCGTTACTTTTTCATTTCTCTCCTGTCATAAGGCGTTTCGACACGTTGCCAAACTGTATTGATACTGTGTGACTGAATACTGACACCTGCTGGACCTTAAAATCACTACAGGCATCCTGGTTGACAGAGTTAACTGACACTGATTTGATGACCCAGTATACACAATAATACAATTTAAGTCATTGTATGTTGCATTGTATTATTTTATATTTTCATTTGAATTTAAAATATATTTGATTTTTTTAGATACAGTCAATAAATAATGTGAACCTGTATCTTAACGTAATAACCTCTAAGTAAACATGTTGTGAGTGAGGATGATTGTGGACAGGCTTTTTTATTTTTTATTTTACAATTTTTTTGCTGCCATGTCCTTTCAATGCATCCCCCCCCCCCACCACACACACACACACACACACACACACACACACACTCCCCCCTTTTGTGTTGAACAGTGAAGTGTGGTGAAAACAGCTTTAATTCTCCATCACATAACTTTCATATCGCGCATGCATTGACTTTTTCAACAATTTTCTCTTGTGGTTTTCAGCAGCAACAACATTGTTTCTTATGGTTTAATATTGTCCATATGCCTTCTTTAAAGATTTCTAATTCTACTCGCAGGACATGCGCACTTCCAAGCTTATTCCCTGTCGTTGCCATGGTGAATCACGTTATTTGCGTTCCAGTGATCGGGCTTTTTTTCATGCTCATGTTCAATGGTTGTTACCTGACTGATATCATCTGTTCTGAAATCGGACATGCTGAGTATGACAAAGGGAGGAAGAACTACTCAGAGTAGCAGCTTTCTACTCAGTGTAAATCAGCCGTTTGTTCTGAAACGAGGCTCAGAACAAAGACGCACAGCGCAACCCGCCCAACCATAAAGGCGTCTGCCCAACCCATCCATCAGTGGTGCTCCGATCAGCACCTGGCGTTCACAGAGCGAGACTGTGGTACACCATCACACCAGAGTTGCAAAATGGTTAAAAAAAATTTGGTTTATTATTATTTAGTTTACAGTTCAGCTTGGATTTTATTTACTGTGCAGCATAGCTTTGCTGTGCGCGAATGCACACACGTGCAGCTTAGAGGGAACAGAAACAGTTTGGCGCGTCAGTCAGTTAGAAACAGTTCCTGTATCGGTCACGTGACTTTCCCGTGTTGATACGCGCATCGACACGGGTTTTGCTCTACGAGCTCGACGCATGCGCCGACGCATCGGTGTTGCCGGACCCATCACTACTGAGAGGTTATCTCATCCTCCCTTCTCTCATGACAACATGCGCACGAGTCCTATCATGAAGTGAAAAAAAAGTTCATTGTGCGACTTGAGTAACGTGCAGTAACGGGGTGTCGGCAATGATAACGGCGTTATAGTGACAGTCAAAGTAATTAGTTAGTTTACTCGTTACTGAAAAAAGTAACGGCGTTAGTAACGCCGTTTATTTCAACGCCGTTATTCCCATCACTGGTTACTAGGCAAGGCAAGTTTATTTATATAGCACTTTTCAGTAACAAGACGATTCAAAGTGCTGATTAGACCAGAATATTTATGAATAGTTTATAAATATATATGTGTCGGTACACCCAGTGGGAGGCGCCATGTTGTGTCGCCATTCCTGATTTTAACAGCCGAAAGGGGACAAACTTGTCAGCCGTACACATTTTCCCTATCTGTCTTCTGTTGGTGGTAGAGGAGTATAAAACAAGCAAAGACGGCACCATCCGTACTCTTTGCCCAGCGAGAGGGAAAAGAAAGTCACCAAGAAAACAAAAAGTAGTCATAACTGGAAAAAATTAGAATCTATATCTACATAGCTACTATTACCACGTGGAGACAATTCATGAGGAAGCTGGGATTTAAAACGGATGCAGAGGTTTCAGCTTTAATATAACAGTGATGTTTTTTTTGACATTTGATTGTTTTTAACATTTGATTATGTCAGAAACAGGGCAGTATGGTCCAGCAGCTACTCTGTCCTCCCGGCAGAGACACTGGAGGAGCTCCGTTGCAGCAGTTATTAGTTGCTGTTGTTCTTCACAGACGTCATAGCAGGAGGCGACTGTACGTTACTTTCAGACGGATTTTCTGAGAGATTTTCCATGGATGTTGACATTGTAACATTTGTTACACTCTGCGGCTTCTGTAGTAGGTATTACTCAATTCTCAGTCGGTAATAATTCACCTTGAGCACCACTAGATGGAAGTAAATCTTACACACTGGGCTTTAAGAGATCACCGATCACCATCATTGTGGATTTTTTTCTGACCACATTTCCTCCTCCAAGACGATGGTTCCCCTCCATCCTTCCAGTTTTAATAATGCGTTGGACAGTTCTCACCCCAGTTTAATAGTTTCTGCAACCTCCTTAGATGTCTTCTCTGCTGATTTGACCCATAAGCAAACTAACATCTTTTCCACGATCACAAGATGTTTTTTTGCTTAACAGATGAGAAGCTACTCTTTGCATTAGCTGGGATTAAATAACTTGTTGCCACCTGGAAGATGGTCTGTAGTAATTATCCTCAGTTAAATTCAGGTGGCAGTGCATGTTATATGTTTTCCAAATCTGTTTATGCCTTCAGTGTCACTGGCCTTAATTAGTTAACATGTCACTCACTATTCTAAACAGTAAAGAGGAAGAGGGGCATCCCTGTCTTACTTGTGATATTATTAGAAATGATATAGTTATGGAGACCCTGTGAATTCCTAATCTTTTGTTAAAAGATTGAATCTAATGCGTTGTTTAAAAGTTTAAGAATGTTTGCAAAACAACCCATTTGGTGTTCATCCAATTAATTGAAAATATCATTAAAATTCAAAAGGGGATTTTCTTAATTGACACTTTAAAGGTGAACAACTGTAACGTAGTTGATGTAAAATGCAAAAACAAGATTTTCTACGTTGACAACAATAAAATCTGAAAATTCTTTATATGCTGAAATTTGTGGGGTGACTGTGAAAAAAACACGTTGACTGATAGATTTCAGGAAATATCCAAAAACAAATAATAAAACCACGACTATTGGTAATTTGTAAATTAGCTAAATGGTCAATATCTTCTAATGTGGAGGAAACCAATTTCTAAACCATAAATACTATACAGCCCGTAGCCATATTTCTTGAAGGAAGATGTAAAGTAAAAAATAAATAAAATAAAATAAAATAAAGCAGCGCTACACCGGAAGTTAGCATTAGCATGAAGCTGGTCCCGCTGAGCAGCAACAACCAGGAGCTCAGCGCTGCTTTTCTCCAGCAGTAAAACTCATGAACATTGTCCAGCAGCTCTGCTGAGGTTCAGCTCACCTTTCTTCAGCTGCGGGGACAACTGGAGCTGCTGCTGCTGCTCTCCTTGCTCCGGCTTCCCGGCGGACTGATTACGGTGTAACACAGCTAGGAACTAAAGAGCGCACTTCCTGGTGTTCACCACTAGAGGGCCCCCTGCACCTGCTGGACACCAGTGCTGGAAGCTCACTGCCTTTCAAAGGATGGATTCAGCGGAAAAGCTTCATTATTCACTTTATGGGGAATTATTAGAGTCATAACTCATTTATTAGAGTTTCTGCGGTGAACAAACTTTATTGTCACACAACAAACAAAGAGTTTGTCATTTTGTCTCTCCAATAACTGCACAAATGACACTAAGAGTCTGCAGTCTGTGAGATTTGAACCGGGGACCTCAGCATTTCCAGGACAGCGCCAGTGGTTTACGTGATTTAACAAAAATGAACAAATAACTGAAAATAAAGAGAAAGTGATTCTGTTGGTATTCTAAGGTTCTGTCTACGGTCTCCCAAGGCGTAGACTGTCAGCAGCAAATTTAGAAAAGTGATTTCACAAGACTAAACAGGAAACCATTTAAAACGCTAAAACTGTGAAAGCCTGACGTGTGTTAGATAGAACCAGAACCTTCAGGGTTCCGTTTACTTGTTTTCTGTGTTTTTCAATCGTTCTAAATGTTCATCAAAGTTTTATAGAAAGTTGACCACGGTGTGGACAAACAGTGGAGCTCCTCCAATGACAGCTGATGTCTGCGATAATTCATAAAAGACGGGATTAACAACAGCATTCATGGGTACCAGCTCATTTTAGGATCAAAAGAGGTGAGACGGCAAATAAGGCGACTTAAAATCATGTCAGCTCTGCAGTTAAAATTAGTGAATCAGAGGCAAAAAGTGTCACTAAACAAAAACCGAAGAAAGAATGACAGAAAAGGAGGGATGGACAAAAGAAAGAAGATGGTTTTATTGAATCAAAAAGGCAGCAGGAGAATAAGAGCTGGAAGAAAGAGGAACAAGAAGGACGGATTAAAAACAAGATTAAGATTTGGACACAGGAATTAGATATAATTAAATATAAAGCATCACACAGGGAAATATGAGCTCTGTGGGGAGGATGAAACTAAACTGTTGTTACAGTGAAACGTCTGAAGGAGGAGAAGCCCCTACCTCCTTGTTTCCTCGCTGCTTCCTCACAGTCCTTCCCTTCGGCCTGAAGGAGGAGACGATCGCTGCTGCCTGAAGCCGCCTCACGGACACCTGGGCCGCTCAGAACCTCCTCCGGACCGGGAGAAGAGCTCCGCAGGTAAAGGCCTGTCTCTGCTTACTTTGTCCGTAGCTTGGCTCATCGAGGAGCTTAGAAGCAGGACGGTCCAGGACCGCTGCTGTCTGCTCAGCGGGAGCTGCAGCTCACACTTCTGGACTCATCCAGCACCAGAACCTTGGCTCTCCTCCCTCTGAGACTCCCTCTGGGACTCCCTCTGGGACTCCCTCTGGCTCCTCTCCCTCTGTCCTTATTGGGTGAGGACTCTACAGCCAAAGTGGAGGCGCTTTCTGCTTCACTGCCATCTTGGATGGGTCTCTTCTGCCCATGTGACGTGTGGAGAGACATCAGGACCATCCCAGACATGCTGGCTCTGAAGCTCCACAGCATGGATTCTCCACACCTCTCTGCTCCTGGATCAGTGACTTCTTCACCAACAGACCCAGGTGGTGAGGATGGGGAACATCTGCTCAGCTGATCCTCAGGAACACCACAGGGCTGTGTCCTCAGCCCCCCTCCCCCCACAGACACAGTGGAGACGTTTGCGGACGACACCACTGTAGTTGGTCTCATCTCCACCAATGATGGGTCCCACTACAGGGAAGAGGTGAGCAGTCTGACTCAGTGGAGCTCCAGGAACAACCTGATCCTGAACACCAGTCAGACCAAGGAGGTAATGATTGACTCCAGGAGGTCCAGGAGGACTGAAGACCTCCTCTCTACCTCCCACCTGGTGAAGGTCCAGCAATGACTCCTCTTCCTCAGGGACCTGAAAAGGTCTGGACTTTCTACTCAGAAACTTTTTATAGAGCCACGATTGAAGTCGTCTTGTATCTTTGTTGGACAGTGTGGTATGGGAGATGCATGATAAGCACAGGGGATTGTGTGATGAAATCTACGAGATCTAGGAACAGTTATTGTTGCAGGAGTCCATAAAAAGTCCAGACGTCTCGCCTCAGATGCCTCCCACCAGAACCACGCGCTGTCTGACCCACTTCAGGAACATTAAAACAAAAACAGACAGACTCAAACCAGCTTTTTCCCAAAGCTGTGAGGGCTATCGCCCCCTGCTGGGACTCACTAAACCTGCAGCCCAGTTCATGCTCTGTTAAACGTTTACAAACACGCTGCTGGTTCCACAGGTTGTTGGTCCAATTCCGATTCACGCCGTCTCTCACAGGCTAATGTCTGTTTTCACACTTTTAGCTTATTTTGGACACTCATGTAACTTTTACAGTTCTTCAACATGAAGATTTCAATTTCCTTGAATAAGTATTTGCACCCTTCTTAACTTCTCTGAAAATATTTGTCTGAGACGTTCATGCAGTTGCGCAGTAATTTACGCTGTCCTGTAAAGTCATGCTGTCTTTTTTTACTTTATAATTTAAATGTTATCAGATGTGAAGGACTATTTGCACATTTTTAGCTCCACATGAAGTGTTGTGGTGCGTTTAACTGAACATTATGTCTAGATGTGTTTGTGTGTCGTGTGTGTGTTCTGAGCACCTCACCAAACTTTCATCATGTTTAATGAAAATAAAGGTTCTTGATATCTATTATGTTGGTATTTTAATTAGCTATTTGTCTTTTTGATGAATGTGTAATTAATTTATTTCTTGGCTGTTTTTTCACTAAACATGAGGAGACTTTGACCTAAAGTACACTAGTAGAGTTAAACTTGATTTTAAGAGAATCCTCCTTTTAATGTAAAAAAATAAAGTGCCAGGTCACATCACACACAGGAAGACGATCAACACCTGAGAACTGTGACGGTTTACTTTGTCATTAAATTAAAACATAATATGTTAAAACCAGGGAAATAGTTAACATATAAACAACATACACATAGTAGAAAATGTATCTGTATGTGTAATACTTACTAAAGTTTACATTCAGCTTGTCAAGAACACAAACAGTTTTTATTGTAGCGCCGTATATCTGGAGTTTCTTGCTAAAGTGAGTCACGTTTGACTTGGATTTTCCATTTTTTCTCTTATTAGTTGTTGTACATCTGTCCAAAATGTCATTGTATGTGTACATTGATGGAATAAAGAGGAAACTTGTTCTGTATTTTTATCACAGAATGTGCAAGAATAGTCAATATCAACCTTAAATCTTTCCAGTGTTTTTTTGCTGTGTATTTATTGTGTACAAGGTGACCTATTTAATATTATTTGTTACACTAGATTTCTCTACGTGTAACCAGATGCTGTTTCTCCACTTATAGAAGACCATCATGACCTGCTATAAGGTATAGCAATCCTCTATGAACCTGATCATTTTACTGGAACATCTCTTTTTGTGGCTCCTGCTTCTTTATGAAATATTAGGTTTTGTTCCTTTAAAGACAGTGTTTGGTAAAGCACTGTTACAGACGACAACTGCATACTCTGTAGGTGTTACAGGGATTTTAAATGTAGACAGTAATTCAGTATATTACACAAGGAGTCCGTTATCATTTTAGAGTAGTTGGACATGCACAATATCATGTTCCAACCATTTCTTTTGGTAAAATGATTTATTCTTATGAAGAATATGTCATTTGTTCCAAATGGAACATGTTGGGGAAGGAATGGTAGAGAATACAGAGTAATAAAACAACAGAGCTGCTTTATTACTCTGTTAGAAGTACGAGGAAGAAAAAAAATCTGAAGAGAATGAAAGTGAAACTAGATTTAAGTGATTTCCTTAAACTAACTGCAGAAGTCAGAGGTGTGAGGAAGCTTTTAATGGTCTCCTCCAGGTAAAGGATCCAGGCTGCAGTACCGTTCAGATCCACTCCTCACCACATGGTGGCGCTAGAGCAGCAATCCGCTGTTTGCTGGCCGCCAATAAACACCAAGAAGTCTGATTTCCGCTACCAGCAGCTAGCTGCTGTTTCCATTGTTTGCTGCTGGACGCTTTCACAGCTTCCCACCATCCGAACCGCTCGGTCCACAACCAACCACACCCAACCAGGATCCAGTCCAGCAGGCGTCCCGGTTCCGACTGACCGCTGGATCCGCTCCAGAACCCGGAGGAGAAGCGGGACTCCCCCACGGCTCGGAGCTGGAAGCTGCACCGGGTGAGTCCAAAGGAGTCTTTAAGGCTCGGTTCCGACAGGCTGGAGGTCTGAGAGCCCAGCTGGACCTCAGCAGCTTCGCTCAGCGGGACCCGGTCTGGACAGGTTCGGTTCTGCTGCTGTCCGGGTTCTGGTAGCCTTCCTGTTGGGCCTCTGCTTCGGCTCCGCAGGTGTGGAGCAGAGGACAGGTGAAGATGTTTCAGGTGATTGGCCAGCAGGGGGCGCCACCTGTCTATGGCCCAAAAGTCAGACAAACAGGAACCACCGAGGCTCTGAGACCAGAACCAGCAGAGCCGGTTCTGGTTCTGGTTCTGGTCCTGGTCAGCAGGTCAAACTGCTGACCAGGACCAGGTTGTTGTAGAAGGAGCTGAAAATGTCTGGATGAAGAACTTTACGTGATGATAAACTAAAGCTGGAGGCAGATTTCAGTCCCAGGTGACTAAAGATGCTGCAGCCAGGAGTTAAACCGCTGAATCTAAAGCGTCCAGGACAGGGACGATAATTCAGTAACGATGTGTATCAATGACAGAAAGAAAGGTCAATAAAAGTTTAATAGAATAACAGTTTTCCTTCCTTAAGCATTCTAGCCTGTCATGTAGTTAAATACATAGACATTATATACATAGACGCGTCATTGGGCGGGTTCTGCCTCTGCTGCGATGCGTCAGAGCGTCCGCCATCTTGGATGTGGCTAATCTGCAGTACTCAGTCACTTAAACAGTATCAAAGGGACTTTAATCTCAGAATATACTTTATATTCGTAATAATTTTATTTTTGTATCCCTTTGGCTTCATTCTCCTGACTTTATTCTCGTAAAGAATAAAAATAATTATAAATATCTAACCTGGCCCTATTAGTCCAGGAGTGAAATAATTCTGCAAACTGTGACTATTCTGGAAATGTTCCCTCTTAATTCTCATAATATGACGTTTTTCTTATAATATTACCACTTTTGTCTTTTTACTTTATTGTTCTGAATTTGTAAATAATTATCGATATCGATCAATATAATTTATATTTTATCAGTATGCTTGTTTTTCTATATCGTTCAGGCTTAATCCAGGAAACATGATAAAAACTGACTTTAAACTTTATAAATGGCCACAATAGTGTTCATAAGTGAGAGTTTCCTAAAACAAGGACTGAAAAGGTTAACGATTGCAGCCAGTGGCGGCTGGTGAAAAAAAATCTTGGTGGGGCTGGCCAATAGATTTCCCTGCCTAACCCAGTACATGCATTTAAATTAAAAGTCGGAAAATTACTACGATTCCACAATAAGCATTTAATTAATAAAAAAAAAAACATTGTTCACAAAGGATTATTTTGGTGTTTTTGTCTTGTTAATCCTTTTCACAGACTCATGCAAGAGGGTTTGCATACATTGTACATGTACGTATATTATTACAAAACAAACGTTTACGTCTTGACTATAATATATGTATCCTAATTTTTTAATTATATAGTGATTTAAGTAGTAGAACAATGACTAGTGCAAAATTAAGTTGTATTTACCTGAGATGAAGTGTAGACTGCAAATTCTATCTTAGTATGATGGCTCCCACAGTCCATTGGCATCCTGCATCCTTTTCATTGAAATGATCCATTTCTTTCTTATTTCTTTGTCCTTCGGTAAACGAAACAAACGTACATCCGACGATTTGGAATGCTTCTGTGTGCAACCGGGAGCACAACAAGTCGTAGGCATTGTTTAGATTCCAAAAATAAACTAAAAGTACGCTCTAATTCACCCGTTTTGTCACGCTGGTAAGCGAAAACAGTACTGTGTTTGCCGTCCAACGTTACCCGGATGTAGCGCGGATGTAGCTCGTGACGTCACGCGTGAAGTGCACCTATCACTGTGCAGCTAGGGCTACTACTCCAGGAGCCCCAAAGCCATTCATTTTGGCGATGCTGATTGGCCAAATATTTATAAATCTTCCCTAGCAACAGTATACGATTGGTTATTTCGCTACACTTGTAGGGCTACTTCTGTCACAGCCCCAAAAGTGTAGAAGAAGAGAAATGATACGTTCTGTTGGTGGAAATGCACTGTTAAATGATAGAGTAAATCAGTAGAAGTGTTTTAATAATTCTTATTACATGTAGCCACGTACTATTAGGTAAAAACTGACATTAATAATACTTTTAAAATCTATATATATTTTGACTTCTCCCCTCCACATCTAGGGAGGGCAGCGCCCGAGCGCCCCCTATGGGCCAGCCGCCACTGATTGCAGCTGTCCTGAATAACCAGGACGATTATGTGGCCCCCCACAAGAAGAGGGGAGCATGGGGATTGGGTGCATTGTAAATTAGGTGGTAGTGAAGGGTACGGGCCTTGGCCGCATGAACTGCCTTTAGGGAAGTGGACCATCACCTCACTGATGGGAAAGGAGCCTGGGCTGCTGTGTGAGGGTGAACGGTACCAGCTAGAAATGGTTGAACTCGTCCCAACAGAGCCTGGGCTCTGGAAGACGGCGGCCTCGATTATCCAAAGGGGTCCGGCCGGGGTGAGGGTCCTATCTCACATTGATTCTGCAGTTTCATCTGGTAAACGTTAAAGAAACATTGATGAAAAACTAATGGAGCCAAAAACAGCTGCTTTCTACATCCTGTAGGGGCTTTCTCCCCCTGCTGAGACGTTTATGGCCTGTTGCAGGTTATGACCACTCTACTGGTAATGCCTCATTAATTTCTCGGCTCTGATTGCACAGCTTTGTAAATGAAGCCTGAAGATTACTGCGCGGTATTTACTGCGGGCATGAGTGCATCGTTGAGGGATTAATTCATGCAACAATACTAATTCACGTGGTTCAAAAACAGACCATCAGACCTTCTGGACTCAGACCCTAAAGACTATTTAAGCTTCTCAGGAAATGTGTTTGGTCTGTGCAATCTACTGGCTTATAATTTAAATATTGAAAAAGCTGCATGCTGTTGATCGTCACACCGCCACGGCAAAATAAAAACCACCACACCTTCAGAATTAAGTTTAAAATAATGTTAAAACAATGTAAAGGATATAATATATAGATGTCAGGAGGAGCCTCTGATGAACAACGAGCCTCATGTGACGTATAACCCCTCCATCCTGGCCACTGACCTTTAACCCCTCCTAAAAGCCTGGGGAGGACCCAGCTCTTCGCTCCCACTCTAAATTACCATCATCCCCCACACTTTGACACACATGGAGATATTAAAGTTAAAGGGGAGTTTTCCTCTCCACTGTCGCTTCATGCATGCTCAGTATGAGGGATTGCTGCAAAGCCATCAACAATGCAGACGACTGTCCACTGTGGCTCTACGCTCTTTCAGGAGGAGTGAATGCTGCTTGGAGAGACTTGATGCAACCTGCTGGGTTTCCTTAGAGAGGAAACTTTTTATTTTTTTGACCCAATCTGTATAATCTGATTGAATCTGACTTTGTAAAGAGCCTTGAGATGACATGTTTCATGAATTGGCACTATATAAATAAAATTGAATTGAAAGTTCTAAGAATGCTTTACGACCATGTTGGCCCACACTGAGAAACTGAGCTCTAGTTAACCTTACATCTCTGCAAACTCAGGCTGTAGACTATACATGCCATTCTTTTAAAGGTGGCAACATGTTTTGCACGAGGTTTAAATTTAGAAGCAGACCAGAAAATAATGTTCCATTACAGGATTTAAACTTGGGCTTTATCATCATTCTGTCCGTGGTTACCTTGAAATAACTTCACTAGTTCTACAACTTTTAGGAAATTCTTCCCCCTCTCTTTTTTGCCTAATGTAGGCCGAAAAAGGCAGAAATGCCTCTGGTAATGCTGTGAGCTTCACTATCACAGCCGTTACGTCTCTGTTGTCAGAGTTTAGAACGGCCCGGGCTATACTTCTGCGTGGGTGGAGTGATCTTACAGTTGGGGTCTAAGATCATCTAACATGTCTCTGTAACGCGCTCCAGCACCTGACAAAGCTATAGCTCATGGAAAATCTGAATAAAAGCCTTGTGTTGCTGCTTATAGTTCTGTTCCTTTGTAATGCCGTTGCTGGTGTACTATCAACACGGTGAATCTGTAGAGTCACTTCCCATCCAGTCTTGTTGCAACAATCTTTCTGAAGTCTGATGATTATTGGTTGTTCGTTGATTTATTGAGGGATGTTAAAAATCTGTTAGGGAGAAGTTATAGATCTGAGTAAAGTGAGGCTGCAGAGAAAGTGACCAATCAGATTCCTTAATGAAACTGGACAGGAAGGAAGTGGAATTGAGGTTAGAAATGATTAATTAAAACCCTGCAAAGAGCAGATTGGTTTTAATCATGTCCTGATTTAAACTTTGAAAGAGGATGTACTTTATTTATTAGCTAAACATCCAAGAAGCCTTCAAACTGATCAACTGTTGTTTACAACAGGGTGCGGCTCAGAACATCTCTACCAAGACCTCCGGCTGAAGAATCAGAACATCTGAAGACCAAAGAGGTTCTGTAGATTATCAGGCTGGAGCAGAATGGAGGAGAACGAAGAGGTGAAAGCAGAGATGGAAGAGGAGATGTATGGGATGAAGATTGTGGTGAAGGAGGAGAATCATGAGACGATGATTGGGGTGAAGGAGGAGGAGATTGAGGAAGTTAAAGTTGAGGAGTACCTGGAGGAATACCAGGACCGAGAACCGGACCACTACACTCTGAGCACCTCAAACTGGACCGACCCAGTCACATCCTCTGATCCCTCTGATCTACAGGTCAGTGTTTATAAAACTGTTGTCTAGAATCCATACTTAAAGTTCATGTGCACCAAAAAAGCTCACAGACAGGTCATACCGCAGCGTACCTCTAGGTTTGGAAGGAGAATAGCTTGATTAGCACATTGTTGATGTAGAGGACCTGTTGTTTATAGGAAATGTTACTTCCACACTGGGTGAAAAATCAAAGTGATTTTGGTTAATCTTACAGTAAATGTCTTGCTTATTGCTCTTTTAAAACTGAGTGCAGCATTTGTATGTGTTACAGATGTTTCTTATGCATATAAAAGTGTTTGTTTCAAATGTTAAAAGGTAAAGACAGTATTCATCTCTCCCAATCTGTAATTAGGAACACGAAGACCATCATCAGACTGGTGGAGCCCTCACCAAACCAACTAAAGGAACAGCTCGTCGTCAGGATGGGGAAAGGAAATACAGCTGTGACCAGTGTGGAGCAACCTTTCAAACTAAACCCAATTTAAACAGACATCAACGAATCCACACTGGAGAGAGACCTTACAGATGTGATCAGTGTGGAGCAACTTTTCAAACAAAATATAGCTTAATGGTACATCAGCGGAGCCACACTGGAGAGAGACCATACAGCTGTGACCAGTGTGGAGCAACATTTAAAACTAAATCTAGTTTAATGACGCATCACTGGATCCACACCGGAGAGAGACCATACAGCTGTAACCAATGTGGAGCAACTTTTCAAATGAAATCTAGTTTAAAGATGCATCAACGCGTCCACACTGGAGAGAGACCATTCGTCTGTGACCAGTGTGGAGCAACTTTTCAAAGTAAACCTAATTTAAAGAGACATCAACTAATCCACACTGGAGAGAGACCATTCAGTTGTGACCAGTGTGAAGCCAGTTTTAAAACCAAATCTAGTTTATTGGTGCATCAACGGATCCACACTGGAGAGAAACCATACAGCTGTGATTGGTGTGGGAAAAGCTTTGCTAAAAAATACACTTTGGATGCTCACAGACGAACACACACCGGAGAACAGCCTTACTGGTGTGAACTGTGTGGCAAACTCTTTAGTATGAAATCAAATTTAAAGTCACATCAGCAAACTCACTGCAACTGAAGAGGACCTGGGCAGCTTTTCAATGAATAGTAATCAGTCAATTTTGAGGCAAATGTTAGTTGTGTTGTAAAAGCGGATTAAGATTGTAATTTTGCTATTAATTTGTGTTGTAAATGGGATCAATGAGCACTTATGAGTCATTACTTTGACCATCAGACTTTTTACTTCTGAAATGTACAACAACAGGGGACACTGCTCGTTTCAAAGCAGCCACAGAGGCAAACACAGGGTTGGAGCTTGGTGCATGCGTCTGTGGACACAGGAACAACTGGGCCCGACATAACCCAGGCTAAAGTTAGCAAAAAAAAACGAATGCTGACTCAAAATGGGCTTGTAAGTTACACCTAATCACTGATATTCACTCAGACAAGAGGTTGAAGTTTAGTCTGACCATCATTCAGGTCATCATGAGGAACAGAGAGTAGTGGCTTTCACCCTAAGTAACAGTTAAACTTTAAAGCTCTGGCTGTGATAGAAAACAGTAGCGTCTCTCTAAGCTTCTATGTCAGGGGTCTGCAAACTTTAGACAGGGCAAGTTTATTTGTATAGTCTTCTGAAAGTTTGTTCCAGAAAGTTTGTTCCAGATCAGTGGAGCATAGGAACTAAATGCTGCTTCTCCATGTCTGCTTCTGGTTCTGCAGAGCAGGCTGGAGCCAGAAGACCCGAGTGGTCTGGAGGGTTCACTGCAAAAATGGAATTAAAAGTAAGTAAATTTTTTATGAAATGAGTGTCTTTTTCCTTGATTTGAGCCACTAAATAAGACTATTTGCCAATGGAATAAGAGTTTGGCACTTAAAATAAGAACATTTCATCTCCATCATCTTATTTCAAGTGCCGGATATCTAATTATCTTATCTTAGGGGTAAAATTACTCATTCCATTGGCAAATAGTCTTATTTAGCTGGTCAAATCAAGGGAAAATATACTAATTTTAAGAAAACTTTACTTACTTTTAGTTCCCTTTTTGCAGTGTTGATGCTCTGATAAGTCTGTGATGTATTTAGGTGCTAAACCCTTCGGGGATTTATACCCTTTGCAAAAAGTAATATACTTGAAGTTAATTTCATTAGTATAAGCTTAAGTTGTAGTATTAATGTACTTAGTCTTAGGGTTCTGTTTATACTTCAGTAAACTATCAATTAAATTAAATATAGTTTATAAAAAGTAAACTTCAAGTACACTGCCTCATTTGAAGTATGAAATAAGTATACTCGTACCAGTTTCGGCTTAATTAGCAGGCCAACGATGACACTAACGACTCCCTGTTGCTGAGGGATAGACCTGTTTCGTTTCAATTTGCATGTTATCCAAGCCAGAACAAGGCCTTTTGGGGCAATAATATAAAGCTTGGAACTCCACACTACTCCAGACATTTGAATTGAGAGAGCTTTCAAGATGGGAAGTGAAACGTCTTCAAATTTCGGAAAAAAGTCCAGTTGTTTTGTTTTATTTACTTTTTTTGGAACGATCATGACCTGGATGACTGAGAATCTTCACCAGCATCAGTGTCCTCGTAGCACACTTGAATAAACCCTTTTGCTAAGGGTGGACTAACAGAAGTACTCTATTCTCTGAGATCCAGGGAGCCAGTAGAAGGACTTCAGAACCGGGTCCATGTTCTCTACGTTCTTAGTCTTAGTGAGGACTTCAGAACCGGGTCCATGTTCTCTACATTCTTTGTCTTAGTGAGGACTTCAGAACCGGGTCCATGTTCTCTACGTTCTTAGTCTTAGTGAGGACTTCAGAACCGGGTCCATGTTCTCCACGTTCTTAGTCTTAGTGGAAGGACTTCAGAACCGGGTCCATGTTCTCTACGTTCTTAGTCTTAGTGAGGACTTCAGAACCGGGTCCATGTTCTCTACTTTCTTAGTCTTAGTGAGGACTTCAGAACCGGGTCCATGTTCTCTACTTTCTTAGTCTTAGTGAGGACTTCAGAACCGGGTCCATGTTCTCTACGTTCTTAGTCTTAGTGAGGACTTCAGAACCGGGTTCATGTTCTCTACGTTCTTAGTCTTAGTGAGGACTTCAGAACCGGGTCCATGTTCTCTACGTTCTTAGTCTTAGTGGAAGGACTTCAGAACCGGGTCCATGTTCTCTACGTTCTTAGTCTTAGTGAGGACTTCAGAACCGGGTCCATGTTCTCTACGTTCTTAGTCTTAGTGAGGACTTCAGAACCGGGTCCATGTTCTCTACTTTCTTAGTCTTAGTGAGGACTTCAGAACCGGGTCCATGTTCTCTACTTTCTTAGTCTTAGTGAGGACTTCAGAACCGGGTCCATGTTCTCTACGTTCTTAGTCTTAGTGAGGACTTCAGAACCGGGTCCATGTTCTCTACGTTCTTAGTCTTAGTGAGGACTTCAGAACCGGGTCCATGTTCTCTATGTTCTTAGTCTTAGTGAGGACTTCAGAACCGGGTCCATGTTCTCTACGTTCTTAGTCTTAGTGGAAGGACTTCAGAACCGGGTCCATGTTCTCTACTTTCTTAGTCTTAGTGAGGACTTCAGAACCGGGTCCATGTTCTCTACGTTCTTAGTCTTAGTGAGGACTTCAGAACCGGTCCATGTTCTCTACGTTCTTAGTCTTAGTGAGGACTTCAGAACCGGGTCCATGTTCTCTACGTTCTTAGTCTTAGTGAGGACTTCAGAACCGGGTCCATGTTCTCTACGTTCTTAGTCTTAGTGAGGACTTCAGAACCGGGTCCATGTTCTCTACGTTCTTAGTCTTAGTGGAAGGACTTCAGAACCGGGTCCATGTTCTCTACGTTCTTAGTCTTAGTGAGGACGCGGGCAGCAGCGTTCTGGATCAGCTGCAGCTGTCTGATCCACTTTTTAGGCAGACCTGTGAAAACACCGTTGCAGTGATCAGTTCTACTAAAAATAAACGCATGGATTAGTTTTTCCAGATCCTGCTGAGACATCAGTCCTTTAATCCTGGAAATGTTCTTCAGGCGATAGAAAGCCGACCTTGTAATTGTCTTTAGATGCTTTTGAAGGTTCAGGTCTGAGTCCATCACTACTCCCAGATTTCGGGCCTGATCAGTGATTTCTAGTTGAAGCAGCTGAAGCTGTGAGCTAACTCTGGATCTCTCCTCTATTGGTCCAAAAATTATTATTTCAGTTTTGTTTTTATTCAACTGAAGAAAATTTTGTCACATCCAGGCATTGATTTCTTCTAGGCATTTACTGAGTGCCTGAACTGGTTCATAGTCACCTGGTGACATGGTGATGTAGAGCTGTGTGTCGTCTGCATAGTGATGGTAGCTGATGTTGTTGTTTATTATCTGAGCAAGAGGAGCATGTAGATGTTGAACAGGAGGAACCCAGGATGGAACCTTGGGGAACCCCACATGTGATTTTTGTTACCTACTGACACAAAAAGTCCTTTAAGTAGGATTTAAACCAGTTGAGAGCTGTACCATAAAGTCTTACCCAGTTTTCCAGGTGTTAATGTAGTGGAGTGATCAACAGTATTGAATAAATGCCGACTGCTGAAGAATCACAGCGCTGGTACTATTGAACCGAATGCTCAGGTCCAATAGAACCAGCACTGTGGTTCTTCCACAGTCTACATTTATATGGATGTCATTAAACACCTTGACAAGGGTCTCTATCCTTCATGTCTCAAATCAATAATATCACTCGGGCTGGATAGTTCCATCTGCACAATATTAAACACCTATGTCCTTCCCTTTCCCCTCACTCTGCCTCTATACTACGTCTGTCACTTGACCATTGATCATTGCATCTCCTTCTGTTTGGTCTCCTGCTAAAAACTCTCCATAAGCTCCAACTGGCCCAGAACTCAGCTGCTCCAATCATTACAGGTGCATCTTCATTTCATCACATCATCCCTGTTTTAAAGCCACTTGATTTCAGAATTCGATTCAAAATTCTTCTCTTTACATTGAAGGTCATCCACACCTTCGCCCACCCTTACTTATCTGATCTTCTCCATGTCACCTCAGCCTCCCCTACCTCAGATCTTCCTCTTCAGTCCATCTCTCTGGTCCCTTGTTTCGCCTCAGTACCTTTGGGAGCCGAACTTTCTCCCAAACTCTGGAGTTCTCTCCCATCAGACATCCGTAATGTTGACTCTCTACATCTGTTTAAATCCAAACTCAAGACACACCTCTTCAGGACTGTTTATTCTCTGTGATTTTAACTTTTATTGTTTTTAATCTTCATTTGTGAAGTAAATTTAGCAGGCGAATGTAATCCTGCTTCAATACTTCAGATTTTCTTATCCTGACAACGTCGCCCAAGGCTTCCGCTTGCACTATAAGATTTTCCATGGTCGGACGCTCTTTCATGATCTCTGGAAAGATGTGAGACATCAGACACCAGGTTCCAGTCATAGATCATCACTCCTGTGTTTCTCTTGTTACAGACGTGTTTAATCCCATTTATTGCTGCATTGCGTAGTATTAAGGTTCTTGGCCCTGTTGCTTGCTCCCTCTCCAGCAGTTTAGAAGATCATCTAGAACGAAGATTGCTGTCAGGACATGGATTATTTTCCTGGGTGTAATGTTGAATGGAGCAAGTCCGTTTAGAACTTGAGTTCCAACTTTCCAGCTGGTTCAGTCTATCGTGTGTTGTTGTTGTGTCCTTTTCCCTGACATAGCAGTGACACTTCTCTGTAATATCCACTGTTCTCCTTATCTAGGTGCAGGGTTCCTCCTTGATCTGTTGTCCTTGCACCCAGTGTGTTCCAGGGTGGGCTGCAGATGGGTTTATGCCTATTTCCATCAGTTATGTCTGTTAGCAGAGTCTCTGAGGTGGTTGACACTGGAATCGTGGGAAGAGTTGTATCATTTCCACATCCAGCGTTTACCTCCACATTCATCTCCATAACAGCTACTTTCTGAAGAAGCGTGTTGAAGTCCTCGGGGGTGAAGGGAGGTTTCTTGTACTGATTAGCTGACAACCCTTGAGACACTGATCTAAAATAGTTTTGTCCAACTTTTCTGTAGTTTTGGCTAACAGATAAAAAGTTAATAGCAGAAGAATGCAAGCAAACCAGGAGAGAGGAGCAGAGGAAAGCGCCAATCCACAGACCAGACCCTTTACAATCAAAAGAGCCATTTTTACTGTAAGCCCATCTGATTTAAAATTGTTTATAGCTGCAGATTCAGTTTTATCTATAGTGGAAATTTACAAAACATCATCTTAAGGCTCTTTACAAACAGGTTGGTTCAGAGTTTCCTCTCTAAGGAATCCCAGCCGGTAGCATCCAGTCGTCAATGTGCAGCATTCACTCCTCCTGGATGAGCATGGAGCCACGGGGAACAGTCGCTAACATTGTTTTATTGGCTTTGCAGCAATCCCTCATACTGAGCATGCATGTGGCGACAGTGGAGAAGAAAACTCAGCATGAAACCTCAGCAGAACCAGGCACAGTGTAAACGGTCATCTCCCGCGACCAAATGAAACACGACCTTGTAAAAAAAAAAGAAGACATTTTTGGTATATATTTATTATAGGAAATGTGTTCTCATTTTTAAAGAGCCTCTATTTTACTTGTACTCTTAGGTATTGAAATAAAGAACAACAATTAATTTATTTTTCTTTGATGGGATGTTGATATTTGTTGAAACCTGTATTAAAAACCATGTGGTTTTCAATGTGAATAAAATTGTAAATATTCTATGCAAAAGAGATTATAACCTGAATTCCATATTATTATATCTAAAAACAACAGTTGGTTCATTATTTTGTTATGCGAAACTGCTAAAGAACTATTGTGGAGAGTTAAAAGAAGCACCGAAGGTTTCAGATCCCTGAAACCTTCTACCTGGATTTATATAATGATGTGAGAAATATATGGCTCCATGTTATAAAGCTAAACTGGGGCCATAACGTTTGTTCAGTGTAGCTCTATAGTGCTTAGTTCAGTAAAAATCGAACCAAAAAGCTCCTTAAAGGGGACATAATGCACTGTTTAGCCGCTTAAATCAATGTTGTGCCCTTGGAGTCTCTGGGAGAGCAGAAACTAATGTAGTCTCTCCAGGCACTGCATAGATATCTTTATGTTTAAGTCATATTTGTTATTGCTAAACGAGGTCATGACCTTACAGCTTCCCATTTTCACAAATCTGCCTTTTTTATTTCTCGGAGCAATTCTGTAGCCCGAGCTAAAGGGTCCCAATGCTAAAAAGAGGAGATTTGGGGGTGAATTAAAACAGAATCAGACCAAAGCATTGTAAGAACTAAAACACATGCATCCAAAACGTCGTATGGGTCAGGACTCTTCAGCCAAAGCGGAAGTGCGTCAGTAAGGAAGGAGGTAAGAGGAGGACCATGTATGCTTCCTCTCATAGCTCCTTTAGCCTAGGAACCTCGCAAGGTCCCTTACTGGTGCTAAGGAGCTATAAGGAATCCCACAATCCTTTGCGTGACCTGACGTACTAGCACAACCCCCTCATGGAAACTAATTGGTGTTTATCTTCATAAAGCGCAGAGGTTCTCATCCATTTGTATCTTCACACACTGATTACTGTAATGCTCTCCTGTCTGGGTCACCAAGGAAAGGTTTTAGAGGCCTGCAGGTGGTTTGAAACGCAGCTGCTAGCAACTTGACCAAAACTGGGAAATACGAGCAGCTCACCGCGGTACTGATGTCCCTTCACTGGTGGCCTTGTCAGGTTGGAGCTGGTTTTAAGGTCTTGCTGCTCACCTATAAGGTTCAAACTGGCGCCGCCTTTTCTGTCCGACCTTTTGCACCATGTCTGGACTACATGACTCCAGACCGTTGTCCCGACATCTGCAGTGATGAAATCCTCTGAGAAGAGGTGTTGGTCCACCGGAAGGACATCCCAGGACTCTTGCTGGAGCCCCTGGACTTTGCTTCCAGGGCTAACAGGTCAGCGGACGAGGAAGTCAACTTAAGACGCCACTACATCCACCAACACCTGCAAGGACCCTGTTTGAGGACGTCAGCAGAGCGTTCAGTTCAATTCAATTTTATTTATATACCACCAAATCACAACATGTCATCTCAAGGCTCTTTCCAAAGTCAGACTCCATCAGATCCTCCAGGTTGGTCAGAAAGTTTCCTCTCTAAGGAAACCCAGCAGGTTGCATCAAGTCTCTCCAAGCAGCATTCACTCCTCCTGAAAGAGCGTAGAGCCACAGGGACAGTCGTCTGCATTGTTGATGGCTTTGCAGCAATCCCTCATACTGAGCATGCATGAAGCGACAGTGGAGAGGAAAACTCCCCTTTAACAGGGAGGAGAACCTCCAGCAGAACCAGAACCAGGCTCAGTGTGAACGCTCATCTGCCTCGACCCACTGGGGCTTAGAGAAGACAGAGCAGAGACACAGAAAGCACAGAAGCTCACATTGATCCAGGAGTACTTTCTATGTTAGATGGTAATAGAGGATGATCTGCCTCCCCTGATGATGTCACAGCTAACAGAACGCCAGACCAGGTGTACCTTCTATGAGGAGAACAATGACAGAGAACAAAAAGGTAAAAACTGGGGTTTAAATACGTTACATTACACAGAGCTTCATCATTATTCACCTTTCCTCCTGTTCTCAGTATTAATGTTTACTTATGTGTACGTATTGCTCTTTATATTACCTGTATTATCAGGAAAATAAAACAGCTTAAGTAATAAATGGCACATTTGTGATTGATTGCAATGATTTGTTTCTTATTATTTTTTCCATTTTTAAACAAACCCAGAGCTGCATGTTTACAATCAGCACAGAAAACATGAAAGAGAAGAGGAAGGATTTATTTTTCACCTACTGGCACCAGCTGGTTTGTTCTATTTTTCTGGTTTATGGAGCAACTTTTTGTCTTTATACACGGAGAACTGGACCTGCTGTAGAAATGAGAAGATGTGTGGTGATCTGAATGATATTCACGTGTTTAGCAGGAAAACATTCCTGACTGTCTGGTGACATTTTAGGGCAGGGGTGTCCAAACTTTTTGACACATGGGCCCAAAAAATCTAATTAAAAAAACAAAATGACCAACAAATTATGTTGTGATGTTTGTTTTTTACCCGCTCCACAAAATATGAGCATGCAATACTTCAATTTGACAAATCAGTCAGATTCACCGTAGGAAAGGAATGCGTAAATCCCGGTAAATTTAAAACAATTTAAAACGCAGTTTGACTTATTAAAATACAGTCAAGTGTTTTGGTCTTGATAAAAAACAAATTAGTAATAGGATTTTGGTATGTCTGCTGAATTTAGCCAGTTTTAAGTGAATTAACAGCAGATTTTGGTGCAACAAAGTACATTTGGTCTTATTTCCTATTAAATTAAAGAGAATATAATATTATGGTTATTAAAATACATACTTTGTGTTGTGCCTTTCATTTTGAATTGTAACTTGTCTGTAATAATTTTGCCATATTTGAAAATAAAAGTCTCCATAAGCCCCAAACAACTGTGCTGGTGGACTGAATCATTCTTAAATTGTAGCTCAGGGCCGCACAAAACAAGCCCAGGGGCCCCAATTGGCCCCCGGGCCACACTTTGGACACCACTGTGTTAGTTAGGGCATCTAAACGTATTTAATTAGAACGCAGAAAACAAATGGGGATTCAGGCTATTATAAACAAATTAATTAAACGAAAACTGAAGGAAGAATATGAGAAAAAGAGAACCGTAGAAATAAAAGAAGATGGTTTTTTTATTAAAAAGGCAACAGCAGAAATGAGATCTGAAGTGGAGCAGATTAAAAACGAGATTAAGATTTGGACACACAGGAATTAGTTGAAGATTTTTTAGATATAAAACATAATACAGGGAAATATGAGCTCTGTGGGGAGGATGAAAAAACACGTTATGTTAAAGTGTCTGAAAATTAGCAAGAAAAAAGATAAATAACAGCGTTTTAAAGGATTACGGAAAACTTTAGTTTAATTAACATATAAAGAAATTTGGGGAACCATAAATTACAAACGATCATTCATTAAGAAAACAAAACTAATCAACAGAATGTATTTTGTAGTATATTTAATCACAATGAACCACCTCCATGCCAGCAGGGGGCGGTAATGATCACATGGATGTTTTATCAAACCAGCAATAAACCGCAGAAGAAGCAGAAGTTTGAGTTTTTCCTCCTCAACTTCCCTCCAAGCAGCAGAAGCTCCCGAAGTTCTGAAGTCCAGCTGCAGATTTGAAGCCTTGTTCCGACCCAAGAGCTTCGGAGCAGAGCGGTTCTGCGGTCCAGGAGTCCAGAACCCCCAGAGGATCCTCCGAGGAGAAGCCCCTACCTCCTTGTTTCCTCGCTGCTTCCTCACATTCCTTCCCTTCGGCCTGAAGGAGGAGACGATCGCTGCTGCCTGAAGCCGCCTCACGGACACCTGGGCCGCTCAGAACCTCCTCCGGACCGGGAGAAGAGCTCCGCAGGTAAAGGCCTGTCTCTGCTTACTTTGTCCGTAGCTTGGCTCATCGAGGAGCTTAGAAGCAGGACGGTCCAGGACCGCTGCTGTCTGCTCAGCGGGAGCTGCAGCTCACACTTCTGGACTCATCCAGCACCAGAACCTTGGCTCTGATCACTCTCAGCCTCCCTCTGACTCCTCTCCTCCCTCTGGCTCCTCTCCTCCCTCTGGCTCCTCTCCTCCCCGGTGGCTCCCCACGTGGGTCTCACCGCTTTGTTTCCACCGGTTAGCTAGCAGGCTGGCTAACTGCTAGCCGGTTAGCTACAACAACTCGCCGCTCCTCAGACTCATGTACGTAGACGCTGCCTGCTGGAGCTGACGTTTCGGCGTGGCCGCCATCTTGGATGGGTCTCTCTCGCGCCCCCAGCGCATTTATTTGTACTGAGGAAGTTTGCCGAAGTAAAATAGATCATAACTCCCTGAATTTTTACACGGTTTGGTTTGCTACAAACAGCAGAGATGTGGTTATGATACAGGACGCTGTTACACATGAAATAACAAGTTTTAATGATGAAATACATTGTTTAAAAATTATTTCATAAATATATGCTCTTTAACAGACATATGGCATATTAATGTATAAATACGTGATTTGATACTGAAATACTATGCTAATTTAAAATTTTATGCTATTTAACAAAGAGATGAGTGGTACTACATAATAATAAATGTATAAATTACATTTTATATTTTAATAAAGAAACAAGTTTGATTGTTTACATTTATTTCACTCACATATGTGTACAATTCTGAGCCTTTTCTACAGACCAACAATCTTTTCTTCATATTTCTGCGTGCTGTACATACACACATGAATACACAGTTTTTTAAAGGCCTGCAAAAGTGTCCTTTGAAATTTCCAGGTCATTCTAGGGTCTTACACCATGCTTGCAACCAGGACTGGACGTTAAGCCCTTTGAAAAAAAGAACGATTTTGCACTGCTTATTGCATGTGTTGGTACTCTGTACCTCCAGCTGCTTAGTTTGGTCACGCGATTCAGCTTTAGTTTGAGACGTACAGAGATATCAATCTTTTGATTTCTGCATTGTTCTCACCAAGTAAAACTCATCTTCAGAACCAATCTCATTCCAGAATGATCTGCAGTGTGTGATCTACTTTCAATAGTTATCCATGGTTATTTCAATTATAAGCTGCTGAACATGCGGGAAAAGTTGCTCCCTCTGCGTCTACTCCCACTGGCTCCTATGTCAGCCTAGAGCAGGAGAGACCCATCCAAGATGGCGGGGACGCAGGGTGTTCTCCAGTGCGTAATCAGGCGCCTACACATATAACCCGTATTACGTCAGTCCCATCGGCGTCTCTCAATATCCAGGTTTTGCTAAAACCTTATTCTTATACCTGGCCTCCAAATTAGCTCCATGTTGCATCAATAGTGCAGCCAAACATGAGGAGGAAGTTCCTTTACTGCTAGGGTAGTTGGTGACTGATTGTTTGCCACAGCAGATCCATCCTCAGACACATACTACACATTTGTGTCCATAAACGTCATATGAAGTGTTTTTAATGGTTAATAAATTATGTATGTATTTATTTTTTTTCTGGTCTAATTACGCTGAAATCAGACCGTGAGCTTAACGGTGCTACATGCTAAGCTAACAGTACCTCACGGATGTTTCAGAGCAAAGTAAAGCTGACGTTCATCAGCGAAGTTGTAAAACACAGCTGTAAGCTACGCTAGCTGCTATTAGCTTAACCGACAGTCCAATAAAACAGTTCTGTCTGTTTTCTGGGTAAATTCACTTGATCGGGCGTTTTCCTAACATTCCACGCTACAAATTAAGTAATAAAAGTATAATTTATACTGATATCGTATCGGGTAAATATCGGTATCGGCCAATACTCAAAGCTGCAATAGCGGTATCGTATCGGCGGTGAAAAAGCTGTATGGGGACTCCCCTACTTCCTGATCAAAGGTCAAATGTCTGATTGGTCGATACCAATGAGGTATCATTGCAGGTCTCTGCTGACGTCTGAGTTTGGCTATTGGTTGTTTGAGTTATTGAGGGTTAAAAATCTCTTAGGAAGAAGTTTCAGATCAAGGCTAAGTGAGGCTGCAGTGACAGGAAGGTGACTGATGTTCAGATGGACCAATCAGATGCCTCGATGAAACTAGAGAGGAGGGAAGTGGAAGTGAGGTTGGATTTGAATCATTAAATTCCTGCAGGATCAGATAAATTGATGTAAATCCTATAATTCAAACCATGAACGAGGGCGTACTTTCTTTATTAAATTAGTGAAACGTCTAAGAAACCTTTAACCTGATCAGCTGTTGTTTCTACCAGGGTGCAGCTGAGAACGTCTCTACCCAGAGCTTCAGCTGAAGAATCAGAAGATCTGAAGACCAGAGAGGCTCTAGGGTTCCTCAGGCGGGAGCAGAATGATGGAGAACCACGTGATGAAGATTGAGGTGAAGGAGGAGAACCTTGAGATCAAGACTGAGTTGGAGGAGAACCTTGACATGAAGATTGAGGTAAAGGAGGAGAACCATGAGATAAAGATTGATGTGAAGGAGGAGAACTTTGAGATAAAGACTGAGGAGACCCAGGAGATTAAGATGGAGGTGGAGGATCACCATGAGATGAACATTAAGGTGAAGCAGGAGGAGAATGAGGGGATTAAAGTTGAGCAACACCAGGACCAGGATGACCTCCACCGTCTGAACACCACCAACCGGACCTACCCAGCCGTCTCCTCTGGTCCCAGTGACCTACAGGTCAGTGTTCAGGTGTTTTTCTTTTCTACGGTGATCAAAACCTGACAGGAAGTCAATGAGAATAAAGGAACAGAAAAAAAAGAACATATTATCAGTGATTCTGTAAAGAATCCTGTTGATCTTTGATCGACACAAACAGGTGAAGGAAACGTATCATCTTCTCCTGTTAGATCGTTATTCAGACTAAACGACCTCCAAAGGTTTTAATCCTTTGGGCCTCCGAAGGTCTCCAGCACTGAGGGAAGGGACCGATCCACGTCGTCTGGAGTCAGCTTTTCCTGGAACAGCTGAGGAAGAATAAACAAAGCTGTTTTGGCATTCTCTACTTCCACGGCTGGCTGACTGCAAACTTAGCTCTGATTCCGGTTAACAGATCTCAGAACCCAGTCGGGTCCTCCGGACGAGGAGAGACGTCTCCCCTGTGCTGGCTGGTGGGTCTTTCGGGCCCCATGAGGCCCCATGAGGCCCCGTGCCTGGCTGGCTTCTCCAGAGGCGCTCTCTCTCTGTGAGACTGAGAGAGATTGTCTGTGTGGCTCGCAGACAGTGTCCGAAATTAACTTCCTGATTCACCGGCCATGTTGGTCGGTAGATGTAAAAATCAACCGGCCAAAATATTAATCCTCACCAGACCTCAATTTTTATAAAAATTAAGAGTGAGATTATGTTAATTTTTGGGGGCGTGGCTGACTGGACCCTGGAAGAGAAATCTTTGTTTCCTGACTTTGATAGGAAAATATTAAGTTTATTATAAAAGGCACAATATGAATGATCAGATTCACATCCAGGCAATAAAAACACTCCAGATTATGATTATTCTATCCGTGTTGGTCTCATTTGTGAATGAGGCAGAGTTTCATCAAGCCTTTACGCTCCAACATTTTTCCCTCAGCTGCAACATTAAAGCACGCAGGGGTTTAAGGGGGGGGGGGGGCAGTAAGAGCGTTATGGCGCAGAAACACAGCGCACGTAGTTAAAAAAATGCAGAATAAATAAAAACGAAACTTATAAACAGACTAATGGGCGTTTTAGACTGTATCTGGTTATCAGATCTGTTTTCTGATCCAGCGTGCAGCCATGACTGGCTCTGAGTGAAGGATTTATCTCGGAGCTCCCCCCCCCCCCATGCCTCCTGCTCCTCCCCCCCCCCCCATGCCTCCTGCTCCTCCCCCCCCCCCCCCCCCCCAATGCCTCCTGCTCCTCCTCCCCCCCAATGCCTCATGCCATGAGATTAGACTGAGCTCCGGATGGACAGAGCTGTGAACGGATCATCCGCAGCCCACATGGGTTTTGTTATTTTTAATGTCTTTGGTACAAACATTTACTCTCCATGTGGCAGCTAGCCCTCTGACATTCACTCGCCAAACGGGAAATTTACTCGCATTTGGCGAGTGGCCGCAGGGCAGCTGGTCTCCAGACAAGAAGTGTTTAGACTGAAGGTGGGCGTACACTCTACGGGTTTCTGCCCTTTTCTTCAATCATGCGAGCATTTTTTGAATCGGGCGGAGTTTCAGCTTGATCCTGCGTCCTGCGTCTTGTATACGGGGTAATGTGGCCGACTGGCCTCTCACCACCGCCTCCCGTTCAGGAATCAGACGGTTGGTTGAAAATCAAACATGTTTGAAATTCGGTCGGCCGCCGTGAGGTTTTGCTGAGCGCCTCCTGCTGTTGAAGCGGAGCTACGACAGTTTACGAGCCGATTTCCCCCGACCTCGGAGAAGCATCCCGCTGCAGCCTGCGGGAAGGCGGGGCCTGAAGGCGGGGCATCCCGCAGCATGCAGCGACCTCGCGCTCTGCGCACGCGTAAACGAGTACGTTCTTCTTCGTCTTCCTCTCGGACAACAGCAGAGAACCATGGCGGGGACACGTGTGACATGGAGTCAGTCGACGGAGGAGCAACTCGTGGAGCTTTGGCGAGCTCACCCCAGTCTGTATGATGTCGGCTCCCAGAGCTACCACAACCGCAGTAAAAGGGAGAAGAGCTGGGGCAAGATTGCCACACAACTACACCTACCTGGTACGTTTCTGTCTGGACTAGCAGCATTTTGGTGTGTGTGTGTGTGTGTAGAGAGAGAGAGAGAGAAAGAGAATTAGTGGCAATATACATCAAAAAATACACTTCTTTCTTTTGCAGTGAATGAGGTTAAAACCCGTGTGGCATCACTCCGGACGCAATACGGAAAATTGATGAAACCCAAGCCCAGCGGCAGTGCCCAGAAACCACTGACTCCAAAGCAGAAGTGGATAATTAAGCACTTAGATTTTTTGAAGGGTCACGTCATCCACAGACCTACAGAATCTACACTGAGAGTAAGTTCATATAACCACAGCATAAAAGGATATTGGTGGGGACATAAAGTCCACAGAAATGCACACTTAAATGTACAAATTCAAACACCTTGAAGTTGACATGATAATAACTCACTCCAGTCAACCTATGCCTAGTGATAATTACGTGTGAAATTATCTGACTGGAGTAACTGATCATATTCATTACTTCATTGTAATCACTCCATTCTGACTGCTGTCTGCGCTTTTTCCCACAGCCTGGCACTGAGTCAGAGGACACATGTGAGGGAGAGGAGGATCCAGCCACTGTGGAAAGTGAAGCAGATGTGTTAAGTTCTTCAGACGCCACCAGTCCAGTGTCAGTAGTGCAGGAAGAGGAAAGCAGTCCGCCTGTGACATGTCAGCCGGTCCAGAAACAAAGGGTCAAAAAACAAAAGCCACAATCGGCTCAGCACAGCCTTGAAATGACCAAACTCTCACTGCTCCAGCAGGTACAAAAAGCTCTCTCGTCTACTGCCGACCCCGCGGAGCTGTTTGGACAGCAAGTAGCCTCGGAGTTGAGAAACATAAAAGACAGAGCAGTGCAATTAAGGCTTAAAAGAGATATCATGAATATGATATACGATGCACAGGAGGCAGAGTCAGTATGCCAGTCAGCTGGCTAGGCCGTCTCTGTATCCCTCTCAGGACTACCAGGCCCGTCTACCCAGCCTGTCATTTACAACGATGCTACATTCTCAGCAGCTGGTTGTTAAAGACAAATGTGTCAAGTTATTGTTCAAAGTTCTTTATATGACAGAAACCACATTGGTTTTGGATAATTTCCACATTTTGTTATTATACAAGTATTTGTCTTGAGTGATACATGAAGCTAATACTTTTTGTTTTTCATAAAAATATAGATTTGTTTTAATCTACATGTTACGCCAGTTCAGGACGTGACAGACTGCATTTCCCATGAGGCAATGTGGTCGCATCACGCAAGGTTGAAGGTCACGAGTCGTCATTTGGAAAGGTGCAGCGTAGCTAAGATTTAGCTAGCTACATCTTAGCTAGCTACATCTTAGCTAGCTAAGATGTAGCTAGCTTGTTGGAAAACATTGAAGCGTCCATCTGGATTCTCAAAGCTGTTCTGTCTTTCAATGCTGCTACGTCCGTGTCTTGAATGTGATCTTAAAACAACTGTGAGTTGAAGTAAGATTTGCTACCTCTCATTTTAATACATTTTTGACCTTTTATTTTCATATATTTTTGCATGTTTATCTTAGTAGTGTGTAGAGTTTCCAAGGTTGTTGAATCAGAAGAATTACTGTAAAAGGGAATTGCTTTGGTTCAATAAATAACAACCTGTGGAATAGTAATTGTTTGTGTTCATTTCAATCCAGAGTTGCATGGTTCTTCAATATACAGAATTATCTCTTTTCGAGTTAACATCTGACATTAATACAGAGACATTATCATTGATTGGTGATAAAGGAGTAACAGTTTAAACTCTAATTGCAGTTATATTGGGGTTCTCATAGCTTGCTGGATAAATGTCATCGGTCAGAAACTGATCAGATAATCTTGTTCCAGCATAAATGAGTTCATAACAGCTAATTAATAAATGCATTAGTAGTATCAATCATTACAAGCTTATAGCCCTGGTATCACCACCATTTGAACCATATGTTGTTATAGCTACTATTTGAGTTTGAATGATCTATTATTAAAATTATAATACCAAATTATAAATAATAATCATATTCAAACAGCTTTCTGGCATAACATATATGTTTAGTTTCTACACACAAGTTTGTGTGGGCTACAAAAGAAAACAGTCGAACTGTTGTGTTCTGCTGCTGACTGCCTGCCCCTTTAAATCAGCAGCACACGTGACTGTGCTCTGTGCTTTTTTTTAAACTCCACTCTCATTGGTTGTACTGCCTTAAATCCCGCCTTCCCTCTTTCTGATTTCTAGTGCCTGTGTGCGTGCCTGTTTGCTTGGAGCGCAAGATTTAAATTTCGATTCATACAGGGATACTGCCGTTACCACAATAGGGGGTTTTCACTGACGTCACTGGCCAACTTCCGGTCCGCCATATTGGGTGGTACACTTCCTTATCTCTAGTTGTCCTACACGTATTTTCGTATCGAGAATGGATAAGTACGCCAGCACGCTAGAGCGACCAGATAAGGACGTCTATCTGAGGAAATGTTCCGTGATCGACCATATGGACCCCTATGCCCTCCACGGTGCCTTGTTTAGCCGTAATCCAGATGATTGGCCAAATGTAGAGCACGGCGACATAGTGCATTACCTGGTGTTCAGTGAAAACCCTCTGCACACTCTTGAGGAAATGAGAGCTTACAAGGGTCTAGAGGCTCACAACCAGTTCACATCTGGTTGGGTACGAGATGTCGAAGTTATGTACATCAAGGAAATCGCCATCATACGTGGACGGGTGAGTTTTAATAAGATGGTAAGAATGTAAACAATCCGACGCAAATGCGTCGCATGCTTCTGCGGTGGCTGACTGCCGGCGGTGCGCGAAGGCGCTTGGCTGCAGGGCTGATCGACGCCGCTCGCGGCTTTAATTATTTAATCAGAACAATGACCAGTGCAAAATTAAGTTGTATTTACCGTATTTACGCCGGCAAAAGCCTACCGGCGTAACCCGGAAGTAGCGCGGACGTCACTTTCCATATCGGACGTTTTCGGCTGCCTTGTTTGTGGTGTGAGCGCCTATACTTCAGAACAGTTCTGAAGCTACAAGTCCTTGGAGTCTCATGTGCAGTTTACGAATGGATGGGTTCAGGAGCTGCAGATCTTAAAGCCAGCAAACAGTGGGAACACAGCAACTCATTCAAAGGTAAGCTGCGCTCAGACGGGCTCTGGCACATGCTAACCGTTAGTGCTAACAACCACTCACGCATGCAATGTACTTTTAACTAGCTGCTATGTGTTTCAAACGTTTAGAACACACTCTCATTGACATCGGGATACTGTGGAAAGTTATGTTAGGTCGTCTTACAGCCGCGATCCAAGCGAGCCGACGACTCTTTGTTATCTCTAACAGTTGTTCTCCGTGGTTCGCCTCCAGGCAGGAAAGCGGTGGAAAATTAACCCGTTTCTATGTTTTTCCCATGGCGATCATGTGTTGCGCTGTTACAGCCCACAATACAGCAACGGTTTACATGTTTTAAATACTTAACAGTTAATTACCTGTGACAAAGTGAGCACCGCAGACTTTGGCGTATTCCAGCTTAACACCGTCCAAATCGGACCTGGATATCCGTGTCAGCCATAGGTGACGGCGTTGTTCAGAGAGCTGTTTTGTTTTTTCACACTGATTCACTATCACGGCTGGTAGGCGATAGAAAGAGCGTTGATCTCCACCTCCACGGGCCGTGCAACCAACCATTAAACACGTTTTCCCCATTGTTCACTTCCAATACTGCCTAAGGCGTAATACAATGCGGGTCAACGGTGCGAAACGACTGACACCCAATATGGCGGACGCGCAGAGTAGTCACGTGAGCGTGACGTCAGCTGAAAACACCCTATTAATACTAGACAACAAAACTAGTCGCAGTTAAGAAACTAAATATTATCTGCACTAAAATAGGTGAAAGCTGCTGAGTGCAGTTCTGAAGAGAAGCAGCAGAGAGTTTTGATTTGTGGAACTTGAGAAATGTAAGTAACCAACGTTAGCATCTCAAGATAGCATTTAATTCTGAAGTATAATCCATTTATCAACAAAAACCTAATCTCCTCTATAAAACTAAATATTCTGTGGCAGGCAGGAGTTCTGGAGACTGCTGGAAAGATGGAAAAACAAAGACTGTAGGTCATAAAAATTCTGATTCTTAGCCACAGCCGTCTGAAAAAGAAAAGGTGAGGGTTTCCCTTTTACCAATATTTCGTTGTTATTGTTGCTTTCATTGATTGTCGACCCTTTGAGGGAATTCAGGCATAAATAGCAGGTGTTATTTCTTTTACATAATATACAGCATAAGAACACTAGATGCCGTCTAAACAACTGCTATATTTTGTTTAGACTAATTAGGAAGCTGTTATCTACACTTTAGATGTATGATGTAAGAAATGTGTTTGGAATGTTAAGATAAATTACATGAAATGGGCTACAGAGAGCAACTACAACCCTGTAGTACATTTGTTGAAGTTTAATTTTAGTATTTGAAATGCTGTTAGTATCAGTTACATTTCTACTTCCAGTGCAAAGTAAATACAAGAAATTTATTTGCAGTCCCTTGAATGTATAATTTAGCTGTTTTATGATGCAGACAGAGTATCTTTGATTAAAAAAAACAGGGTGGGGTTTATCTCTGCACATTTCTATATCTTCTAAAGAAAATAGAGGATAAATCTAAACAACAGACATATTTTGAATATATTTGGTTTAATAGGCCCGTAGTTGAACTCAGAACCTCTGGGACCTAAGCTCAATGCTCTAACCACTAGGCCACCAGAGTAACAAAAAGCATCTAGTGTGTGTCGTGCTTATAAAATTTGAATAAATGTAGCAAATAATGCTGCCTTTTCTTTTTAGACAGGCAAAACGCATCCTAATGCTCAAATCAAGCATCAAAAAATAGGAGCATGCATATTGTGTAGGACCAATGAAGCTTTGGGCCAATAGTGTCCCTAGGGTTAAAGTTCAAATCAAACCTACGCCCTTGATTCCATGTTACATTCTTTATAGTATGGGTTGGTACATTTCAGCCGGTTGTATAGCAAGGTATGTTTCTGTATCGTGTTTTAAATCCGTGCCCCATGTGCCCTCTTTTAACTTTGAGCACCTGCCCCTCCAACCGTCTCTGCACGTCCCTGCTGAGGTATCGACATATATATTTTCAATTAAATATGTGGTCAACCTCTTTGCAAACACCGAAAAGAACGTTTTGCATTCCGCCCTAAATGGTTCTAAATTAACTTATTTTTGCAGAATCTTTTTCCTCTTGGATGGAGCATCCTTCTGTCTTTTGCTAGCCTGGCTCCCCCACCAGGCTTATAATACAGGTGTGGAAAGCCAGCTATGACACAAGCTATGAGGGAACATTTTTCCACTGGTTTCATGTGAGGAAGTGTACAGCCCCTTGCACGGGACTGTACCTAGATTCTAGTTTCTATATGATGCTAATGTATTATATACATCATCATCATCATCATCATCATCATCATCATATACAAGAGCTGGCGCTCTTGGGCCAAGGCATGGAGCTGTTATTCTGAGTTGTTGTTGTGTGGAAAATCAGAGAACATATTCCAGACCTATATAACCAATATGTTAGTTTTGTTCCTTCAGGAATATAAGAAGTGTTCACATTTTTCACATGTTTAGAATTTAATTATTTCCGCTGCGTTTTGCCTTGTGATTTGATTTTGTGCTACAATAAAAGGAAATACAACAAAACTCGTCTTGAATTTCGTTCTGCATAATAAATACATTTTCATTTACTATACACTGCATGATTGTGTTACCTGAAAACACAAACCCCTAGTTTGAACTCTTTCATTAACAGTACCCAAAATGGGTCCTGTCTCTAGATCTGGGATGTACTTGTAGTACATTTTTTTTAACATCTGTATCTTTCGTAATATAAGTTGCTCTGCAATATAATAATAATAATAATAATAATAATACATTTTATTTAAAAGGCACCTTTCTGGACACTCAAGATCACCGTACTAAAAAGATAACACAATGTCAGAAACAAAGTCAAAACACAGAATAAAAAGCGTTTAAAAAATACAAAGGCCGCAATATAAGGCACATCAGTCAAAAAATGTGTCATAGAGAGGAAAAAACATTTTTAAGTCGCACTGGACTAGAAGTCGCATTTATTTAGAAATGTATTTTTAAAAATCTGAGACTTAAGAACTGACATATAAACTGGTGAAGGCAACTTATTCAATTAGACAATGGACATGATGGCAGCTGTAGGATGGCTCCGTCCAGGATGAAGGGAACCTCAGGCTGTTCTAACCCTGACAGAACAAAGACGTAATGGTGCTGGTAGTGAAGCTCCCAGCATCAAGAGATGATTCTGCCTCATCTACCAACACAAAGGCAAAAAGACGGGAAAAAATCCAAACGAATGGCGAATCATGTCAGTGAAGTTATTCACGGACAGATTGATGTTAAAATAGCAAACTAATGGCTGCTTCACACGGCTGGGTTTTAAAACAGTCGGCCCATTTTCAAAGCCTGAGAGACGCTTTTAACGATAAAAAGTCGTAGATGTAACAGGTTTGCTCACACAGAAAACATTTCAATACACAGAATCTGAAAAGTAGCAAACTAAAAATTTAGTTTCAATGTTTGTATCCACTTTGTTTTAATTGTTCTATTGTTAGTATATTCAAACGTCTTTCTTTTTTTTTTTCTTTTTTTTGCTGGCAATGATGTTGAGACAAAATTCTCTCCATAACTTCTGAGCTTCAGGACTAGACGGGATGTAAAATGTTGCAGACGTGTCTTAGAAATATAAAAAGTGTTAATTGTTTGGTAGATGAAGCTGTCAGACAGTATTAACCTCCCCGTCTGTAATTATAGGAGCATGAAGACCGTCAGCCGACTGCTGGAGCGCCTCAGGGTCCGACCGGGGGGGTGGAGTCCAGCTACGACCAGGGGGGAGAAGCTTTAAAGGTGATCTGTTAAGCTTCCTGTTAACATTTAGGGTCTAATGGGCCAAACATGTTTGTTCTCAGTTCATGAGATTTCACCTTGGTTTTATAAAGAGCCGTTTTTTAGGTCTCTGTCCCTTTAATGCAGAGAAGCTGTAGTTAGGCCACGCCCCCTAACCCAGGGTTTAACTCAGAGTTTACCTGCTGGCTCTGTACAGGTGATTGTGGCTCCCGGCTCATGCATTTATCAGCCGTACATGTTTGAACCCGAGTCAGACCCAGAGTGTGTGGAAGTGGAGCCTCCTAAACGGCCAGCGAGGATGAAGCGAGCCGTTTCTGAGTGGTGAGTGGAAAGTTTTAAAAGTGGGTCAGGGTCGCTTTGTTTGATGAACTAAATGAAACTCATCAAACACTGAGGCTGGCACAATGTCGTAGGGCTTAAAAATAAAATCTCTGATTAGTTTTTTTACTCCATCCAATTAATGGATTCTCTTCACCTTTTGTTTTCAACAAATTGCTGAAATATATTTTTTAAATGTAAATTTATCTCAACAATCTCATCTGGGAGTTGACTTGATTCACAGTGAAAGTTATTTCACTTTTATTTCATCTGTATAATCTGATTAAATTTGACTTTGTAAAGGGCCTTAAGATGACACGCTTCATGAATTGGTGCTATATAAATAAAATTGAATTCAATTGAATTCAATTTAAACATAAAACGATGACGGCGCACAGTCACACCCACACTTAGCTCCAGAAATGTTTGGTGATAAATTATAAGAAGTAGCATTTGTTGCTGTACAAAGAAAAAACAAAAGAACAGTAAGAAGAAAGAGAGAGAGAAATGTCAAGAAGAGAAAAGAAAGAATAGCGTACCGCGCACGTGACGTCACCATCTGAGCAACGCCGCTAAGGTAGGACAAACAGTGTCAGAGCGCGCGTAGCAACCAGCCATTAGACGCGCAACAGATACAACGATATGACCGACTTTACAGCTGTTAAACTTTCACAAGAAGAAGTCCAGGCTCCCGATTTACTGGTAGAACTGTGGAACAACATACCAACGTTCAGCTCAGACCATGGATTGAGTGTCAAGGTCTTAGACTGGAAAACGGGCTGAGTTGATAGAACGGTAAGTCGATGTTTTTCTCCTGCTCGGCGTTCATGGCGTCATCGGCCGTTTTTTCTGTTTGTAATCACCGTCCAGGAATCGGTATATGTTGCCAATCGGTAGCTACAAAATAAATTTCCCTTAATAAATTCATGGCGAATTGTTTGTTTAATGTTTGTGTTATTTGAAATTTATTTGAGTAGGGTCTTTTTTAGGCCTAGATGCTATCATGGTAGCAGGCCCTTCATTATTAACTATATTATCTGTGGCTAATATATCAGCTAGGCCTATTTTAGGCCTTTTATAGAGGGAACATGTAGAGGCAGGCTTGCTGTTCAGTTAGTAAGTAGCCTAGGCCTACATGTAGACACATTAGGATGGTTTAGACTAATTACTATTTTTTTTTTTTTTTCAGTTGCCAAGCTGCAATTTCTTCAAGTCGGGCAAACCAAATGGATTTCTCGGTTGACAAAGGTAAATGGTATTCAAAGAAACTTGCTGAACTAAATAAGAGTGGAACCACCAACAGTGAAGATCCATCGCTTGTGATAGATGAGTGGAAGGACTTTGAAAGCTTCAACCTGCCTCCCCTCTACAACTACGGGAATGTGTACCATTGGTTCGTTGAGTCTATGCCAATGTCAGCTGCTTCTGGAACAGAAAGTGACGATGAAAACGATGTCATCACTGAAAAGTCCCTCCGTCGTGGGTGGCACTATGTTGATTCTGACTTTGTACATTCTGTGAAATTTGGTGAAAAAGGAAACATCATGAACTACAAGTGTACTGTGGAGGCTTCCATGAAAGGCATAAACTACCCTGTCACTGTCAGACTGTCATCATTAAGTGGCGCTGTGAGATCTGCTGGGTGCCAGTGCGAGGCATCTGCTGTGGGACGCTGCAGTCACATCGCTGCTTTGTTACTGCTCTTAACAAAGTATGTAGTTGGTGGAGACGATGGTGGAAAGCCGGCCTGCACAGAGCTCCCGTGTCAATGGAAGAAAGGAAAAAAGAGAAAAACACCTGGACCTGTGAGTGACAAAAGTTATGGTAAGCAACCGCCATGGAACGTTAAATGTTTTGATCCTCGACCAAAAGGAAGTAGAGTGACGGACAGTGCCATTAACAGTTTTCTGAACGAGTTGGCTGGAGCAAATGTTGAGTCAGGCGCTGTTAGTATGTGGGAAACTGTATTGTTACATAAATATAGTGACTACCAGCTACCTGTTTGCCATAGAAAACTGCTGACTGCACATAAAGACAGATACCTCAGGAACCTGTCAGCACACACACCTCTGGGCTGCCATAGTGCAATGATGGCTGGAACAGAGGAACGATCCTCCTCAGCATCTTGGGCAGCAGAACGATACCTGAGAATGACTGCCTCACAGAGTAAGGAGGTCCATAAGCTGTGGCAGCTTATAAAAGACCATACTGAGCTCCCACCTTCAGTGAACCAGAGACTATTGAACTTTATCAGAAAGAAGATGTGGGGCCTGGGTGTTGATATGGAAACTGGACAGAGATATGAAGAGACGGCGAGGACCTGCTACCTGGACTACAAGCGTTGCAGCGCAGCAAACTACAGCTGTGTGAAGACAGGACTGTGGGTGTCCAGTCAGTTCCCTGAGCTGGCTTGTAGTCCTGATGGACTTTCATTTGACCCCCAGATGAATGCGCCTGGTCTCGTGGAGATTAAAGTGCTAAAGCTGCTTCAGTCCATGTCACCACAGGAATGTGTCCAGGCAGCAGAGAGAGGAGAGCTGAGTCGTTCCTGTTTCCAGGTGAAGGATGGACAGCTTGTCTTGCTGAGGTCCCATCCCTACTACTACCAAATCCAACATCAGCTGGGAGTTGTTGGTCTTCAGTGGTGTGACTTTGTTTTGTGGTCACCAAAGGGTGAGCCATCAGTGGAGAGAATACAGAGGGACGATGGCTTTATCAAGATGATTCTGGAGTCAAATGTCAAATTCTGGAAGTGTGTTATCTTACCAGAACTAATCGAGATGAGAGCTCCACGAAATCTGGTTCCCTTTGTGCTGCGTGATTTAGCCTAATGTTTGTGATCAACCTGTCACTGTGATATGAAAATACACGCCATTGTCCATAGGTTACAACTGTACTTGCAATAATTGCAACTTTTGATTTACTAATCCACAGTAATGCTTTTTGTATTTCTTGTGATTTTGGAATTTTTTTCTTTTTATGCTGCTTTTTCCTTGGTGTCTGTGAGCAACCCATTGTGATGTTTAAAATGCTGCTATTCATTACCCTTAGACTGTGATGTAGGCTTTTCTGTGATTTACATTTTTTTACTTTTTGCATTGAACTGTGATTTTTTTTTTGTTCATACATTCCAGAAAAAAAAGCAGGAAAAGTGTTATTTCCTTTTTTTCTTTATTTCTTGAAATTGAAAAAACATGCATGTAGATTGAAGTAAAAATAAATTTTTCATATTCAAAAAGCAATTTTGTGACAATTGTTTACTTAAAGACTTTCAACTTTTAAAGCATACATTGAGTTAATACACACAAAAGGCCTATAATGACATTATTTAGCCAACTGATCTGAAGTTTACCAGACATGATGCAACAAATACAGCCTGAGATGCACGTGGGGCCAATGATAAGGGAATAGTGCCGGATATTAATTTAAATTTCTTCAGTCTTTTATTATAGCGTTCAACATGTATTCTAGCCTTGGCGATCCTGCGAGTTAAAAGCTCCTCTTGTGCAGTCAGTTTTCTCTACCGTTAAAAAACGGAGGAATGTTAACATGTACATGTCTAGGCATCAACAAATCTCCAACTGTGAAGCCGCGGTCCACCAGCAGAAGATCACCAGGGTTCAGGTGTGACAATATCCCACACTGCTCAAAAATGTCCCTGTCACTCATAGACCCTTCATATAAATCTGACACGAAGACGCCTGTCCCATATGGCGCAACCGCTATCAAGCATTTATGAGTGTGATGAGGTTTATGATCTGAATACAAATTACCCTGCTGAGAAAAGTTACGAGGCATCTGGACAAAGAACTCGGTACAATCTACAGAACGAACATTCTTAAATGACTTAAATGATTTAGGCATGAACCTCTTTAACACAGACCTATCAGGGAACATTACTTCTCTTAAATCATTGAAGTGACGATACAGGAGCTGAAGCCAGGTTGTGAAGATGGACCTGATACACGATTCAGATTGCTGAAACATAAATGACATGGTATAGAAGCAATATCCTCTTTTCAATCTTACTAGACACATTAGAAGTTCCTCTGTTGGTGATGTTGTCCTTTTTCCTAATTTCTTCTTTTCCTGCTTTTGTGACCCATGCCATTACGTCAGATTATTTAATTCAATTCAATTTTTCAATTCAATTTTATTTATATAGCGCCAATTCATGAAACATGTCATCTCAAGGCACTTTACAAAATCAAGTTCAATCATATTATACAGATTGGGTCAGATTATACAGATTGGTCAAAATGTCCTATATAAGGAAACCAGTTGATTGCATCAAAGTCCCGACAAGCAGCATTCACTCCTGGGGAACCGTAGAGCCACAGGGAGAGTCGTCTGCATTGTACATGGCTTTGCTGCAATCCCTCATACTGAGCAAGCATGAAGCGACAGTGGGAAGAAAAACCACCCATTAACGGGGAAAAAAAACCTCCAGCAGAACCGGGCTCAGTATGAACGGTCATCTGCCTCGACCGACTGGGGTTACAGAAGACAGAGCAGAGACACAACAAGAGAGACAAAAAAGCACAGAAGCACACATTGATCTAGTAATCTGTTCTACATTAAATGGTAATAGTGGTGATCTGTCCTCCCTGGATGATTTCACAGTTAACAGAACGTCAGACCAGGTGTACCTACTATGAAGAAAAAGAGAGAGAGCAAAAAGTTAAAAGCTGAAATGACAACAGTCATTTCAATGTAATACAATGCACATTATTTACCACAGGTCCTAAAAAATGAACAGAGCCACAAAATGAAGATAGGTAAGTCCGGTGAAGAATTTCATGGCCTTATCATTCTTGAGGATGTCAGCACTGAGGTGAGGTGTAGTCCGACATTCTTCAGGGGGGACAGGTGATGTAGTTCCTGACAGATTCAGCTGATTTCTCAGGATCATGTTCTCCACTTTAGACTGTAAGATGTATTTCTCATAAACAGTTTGGCATCCTACGTCCACTTTAGCGATCTGGGCACGACATCTACTACAGAAATTCTCCTTTTGTGTCACTTTCAGGGCAGCTGCTGAGAATTTCTGAAAAGACAAACAGGGTTTTATGAAAATATATGAAAAATAAAAAATAATCACAATCATATTCACATCATTCTCTACTGAGAAGAGTTCAGTCGTCGAATAGGGCCCATGCATTAGGTATTTTTTCCCCATTGTTAAGTGCCTTATTTAAAATAATAAAAAGAAATAACAGAAAAAAAATAAAATTAATAAAAAACAAAAACAAATCCCTTCATTGTTATGAACATTGCTGCTATAAAACAATTCATTAAATGTAATAGTTATTCTCACCTCATCCAGAAATCCAACTCAGACACCACGGAGGACTTTGAAGTTATATCATCTGAACTGAAGTACTCAGAGCAAGCAAAGCAGCGGCTGCATCAACATCACGCTGGGAATCAGCGTCAGCAACACGTTGTTTCCTCTTTTTAGAGACTGGTGGACTGGTGAAAAGTCGTTGTTTGGGGGCCTTTCTTTTGCATCCAGCGTACCTCTCCAGCTGAAATGATGACAAAACAAACAATCATGGTCAACTGAGGGAGCTAAGCCAATATGGCGAGACAGGATAGACATGCAGACATGACAAAGTGTAACAAAGCATGGCTCGTTTCGTGGTGAGCTGTTCGACGTATGATCAGATTTAAGCTTCAATAAAACACCAAAAAACTCTTACCTGTTCACTACTAGATGTCGCTGGAATTGGGTCAGGATGTTCTTTCCTCCAACAAAATGCTTGCTGCATATGTACGTGAATTTGGTAACTTTTTCCGGGTTGAACTGTTGTGAAGGCCGACCGCACCAGTGTACCCAGCACACACATTTCTCCTTGGCAGTCTTGAAGAAAACATCCTTCATATGCGGCCGATCAGCGTACCTCGAGTCGCTGTTGCACGTCCCATAGCAACAATGTTTAAAAACCATGGTTTTAGATTTGGAAAAAGCAGTCGTTTTACCGAGTAAAACCAAGAGTAACTACAGCAAAAGAGCGGAGGACAACGCATATTTGCCCTACCGCGTACCACGTGATGTGACGTCTCGTGACGTCACGTTCTAAAAATAGCTCGCTCGCGGTACGCCATTGGAGGACAGGTGGCCACCTTAACAACTTTCTGTGACCTACTTCCCGTTTCTCTACATCTGCTGGTAGCTGCAGGTTCACAAAGCTTTTTATTCTTACTTCCTGTAGGTGTGTTTGTGGAAACTGTGGGGCTATGCCCACTGAGGCTGAACACGTGTGCTGCCTGGAGATCGAGCAGGTACTGCAACATTTACCCAGAATGCACCACTCTTACAGACTAACACGACATTAGTCTGTATATTCTACATAAAATACTGCTTTTCAGTTTTCTTCTTGTCTAATCGGTTACTTATGATGCTTCATAGCCGACCTTTAGCTTATTTATTCCTGATCTGGGCTGTAAATGTGTTTTAACGCCCAGTAACGGGCAGATTTCTCCACTGCGGGACCATGAAGGTGTTTCTCCTCTGATGAAGGTGACGCGGCGTCTGCAGCAGGTGGAGCAAACACCCCAGTGCATCACTGAGCATCCAGGCTTCCAGCCGGTGTGCCTAAACGTCTACAGTCTCCAGAACGCGTACAACATTTACAGAGCCGACTACGGCGCGCTGCGTCTGCGGGGAATTGAAAGGTACGTATCACGAGAACATCCTCTTTCTACACGGATGTTTAAACCTCTACTTCCTGCCACAGGTCACTAATGACCTCATAAAACGATGCTGTTACCTGTAAGGATGTTACTGGTGTTGAAGAGCAGCTTGTTTATCACAACACGTAACGGCGTTTCTCTTTCAGTCGCTACAGACTGCTGGCCCAGAGAAGCCTGGTGAGTTGGTGCTGGGGGTTTCTGGGGCGCAGCATCAGCGTGGTCCTCCCCTCCTGCGCGGTCCTACGGATTCGTTCAGAGTTCCCGGAGCAGAAAGCAGGAGATGTGGGCTTCAGACTTCCTCCTCTGAAGTGAGGCGAGACACAGAGCGGCTGAGCTCCAGCTCCTGGTCAGGATGGTCAGGACCTGTGGAGAAGTCCTGAGGAGGTGGACGTGATGTGGTTGAGGCTCCTGGAGGACCTGTCCCACAGTCAGACCCATTAATAACTGGACCATCAGTCCTCTGGATCTGTGCGTGTTTAACGGGTTTCACCTGGACTCGCCCTCTGGGACTTCACTAAGTGTCTTCTGTAGCGTCGCTGCTGGTTTTATCCTCTGTTCTTATTGAAATGTAGAGCAGCAGAATGATCTCCTCAATAAAATGTTTTACATAAAAATGATGTCCTGAACAAACAATTGTGAAGTATAACCAAATGTTAACCTGCAAATTGTTCCAGTGAAAGGAGCCGTTACATTTTTAGGAGCAGATCTCATCGCTGAAATACTTCCAGTGCAGGTTTGGTGGTGGAGGTTGAGTTCTTCAAGCCTTTGATATTCAGCACCTTCTCCGCTTAAAAAAGTCAAAACCAACCATTTAATATAATAAAAACACCAAACATGACACGCATGGATTTAATTTAGTTGCTGTCAGACATTTCTTTGTCTTTGGTTTGGTGAACCAGATGAAGACAGGCAGGGACATGGGTCCCCGTACAGGTGGAGGATGGTTGACCTTTCACCTCTGGCTCTGGTCCTGATCCTGGTCACTGCAGTCCAGCACATGTCCAGTTTTATTTTAAACCTTTTTGTATTAGTGTTGCTGTGGCCGGTCACATATAGTTGTTTCCTGCCCACTCCTTCCCCTCCTTCAGTAAATCTGATGTGCATGAGGCCCGTTATTAGAGTTAAACTCTTCTAACTTGCTGAAGTATGCACAATTTTACTCCCCCTTTCCAACCATTGTTTTCTTATATCTAACCAAGGTTCCTTCTTCTATAAATTTGTAAATTTCATCTAAACTGTTTTGTAATTCTGAGAAATAATCTCTCTCCTGATCCAACAGTTGATCCACTGATTTCAGGGGTAGAATAGTTACGTTGGAGATTACCAAATCTTCTATCAATCGTTTTTTTCCTTAGCTACACCTTTGCCACATTTTCTTTAATATTTAAAGAAGTTACCAATTCAACCCAAAGTCATTCTTAATATTAGCTGTAAACTGCTGGTTTTCCTCCAGCGCGTTATAAACCTGGAAGGCCGCCAGGCTTTACTCGCCCCGCCAGGCTAAGCATCGTTTGTTCATTTTAAACGCCTCGACGTTGAGATACCAAAGTTCCCGCCTGGGAGAAAACCTTCTGGTGTAAATGAGCTAACACGCTCGCTGCTACTAGCTCACGCTGTGCCCCTCCTTCAAGCTGCATGACAGACCGAGCGCACCTCCTGCTACCACGACCCCTACGCCAGGATTAGCCAATTTTCTGAGGGAAACCCTGAGACTACTATACGTTAAAGATTCAATGCCGTGGAAAAAATAAGTGTTTCAAAGCTGAGTTCAGTTTCCAAATGAGAATCTCAGCAGACTGTTTGATTGGAAGTTTATCGTGATGCGTACAAATAAATGTGTAATCAATAAGGGTCGTGAACAAGATGCTACTCTTAGATATTTCTGATAAATGGTCAGATCAGCCAGTAGTCAATGCCAGATTGGCATGATTGTTGCTTATTATGCCTCCTGTACGTTCTTTCAGATAAAGGTTCTTTCTTTCTCCATACTAAACCGTTCTCTAAAAGCGTTTAAACGGGTATTATTATTATTATTATTATTATTATGGTTACATGGTGGCCATCTATCAAGAGAGCTGTGACGATCAACATCAAAGTCCCCTCCTAATAATATATTATATATGGCATATATTAGCATCCGGATATGTATTTAATCAGCGTGTTAATTGATCTTAAAAATGGCAAAAAGTCCAACATTAGCCAGCCTACCACCTGGGTGGGCTCTGGGTGTCTCTGCCCAATCAGCTCAGGGTATTCTGCTGGACTTTTTCTGAAGTTTGAAGACGTTTTGCTTCCCATCCAGAAAACATTCTCAATTCAAACCCAGATTAATAATGTGCCGAACCGATAGTCTGACTGGTGTGTCAGGCTGGTTTTCTGTTTTTAATAATACCTCAAAACATTTTTACATTGTCCTAATAGTTTATTGCCTTTTAAGATTTTGAGGGAAGAAATCAATTTCGTACCATTTGGAATGCGGCCGTAAAGTCACCGAATTAGCGAAATGCAACATGTACTGTGAAAACTTTTCTGGATGCACTGTAAAAACTATTTAATCAGATTGACATATTTTATTGAGTTTGAGACAGACAGCAGGCCAAACATTTTATTAGAAGTATTATAGACTTTATTCAGAATTCAAAGGATGGAATAAGCTCATATTGGGATAAAAGGAGACGAGATGGCAAATAAGCCAACTCAAAATCATGTGAGTTCAACAGTTAATATTAGAAGTGTCATTAAACAAAAACTAAAGGAAGAATATCAGAAAACGAGAGATGTAGAAATAAAAGATGGTTTTATTGAATTAAAAAGGCAGCAGGAGAAATGAGAGCTGAAGTGGAGCAGAAAGTTGGAAAGTTTAAAACCAGATTAAGATTTGAACACACAGCAATTAGTTGAGGATTTTTTAGATATAAAACATAATACAGAGAAATATGAGCTCTGTGGGGAGGATTAAACAATACATGTTGTGTTAAAATGTCTGAAAATGAGCACGAAATGAGATAAATGACATCGTTTTAAAGGATTACAGAAAACTTTAGTTTAATTAACATATAAAGAAATTTGGGGAACCATAAATTACAAACGATCATTCATTAAGAAAACAAACTGATCAACAGAATGTATTTTGTAGTATATTTAATCACAATGAACCACCTCCATGCCAACAGGGGGCGGTAATGAGCGCATGGATGTTTTTTTATCCAACCAGCAATAAACTGTAGAAGAAGAAGAAGTTTGAGTTTTTCTTCCTCAACTTCCCTCCAAGCAGCAGAAGCTCCCGAAGCTCTGAAGTCCAGCTGCAGATTTGAAGCCTTGTTCCGACCCAAGAGCTTTGGAGCAGAGCGGTTCTGCGGTCCAGGAGTCCAGAACCCCCAGAGGATCCTCCGAGGAGAAGCCCCTACCTCCTTGTTTCCTCGCTGCTTCCTCACATTCCTTCCCTTCGGCCTGAAGGAGGAGACGATCGCTGCTGCCTGAAGCCGCCTCACGGACACCTGGGCCGCTCAGAACCTCCTCCGGACCGGGAGAAGAGCTCCGCAGGTAAAGGCCTGTCTCTGCTTACTTTGTCCGTAGCTTGGCTCATCGAGGAGCTTAGAAGCAGGACGGTCCAGGACCGCTGCTGTCTGCTCAGCGGGAGCTGCAGCTCACACTTCTGGACTCATCCAGCACCAGAACCTTGGCTCTGATCACTCTCAGCCTCCCTCTGACTCCTCTCCTCCCTCTGGCTCCTCTCCTCCCTCTGGCTCATTTCCTCCCTCTGACTCCTCTCCTCCCTCTGACTCCTTTCCTTCCTCTGACTCCTTTCCTCCCTCTGACTCCTGTCCTCCCTCTGGCTCCTCTCCTCCCTCTGACTCCTCTCCTCCCTCTGACTCCTTTCCTTCCTCTGACTCCTTTCCTCCCTCTGACTCCTGTCCTCCCTCTGACTCCTTTCCTTCCTCTGACTCCTTTCCTCCCTCTGACTCCTCTCCTCCCTCTGACTCCTCTCCTCCCTCTGGCTCCTCTCCTCCCTCTGGCTCCTCTCCTCCCTCTGGCTCCTTTCCTCCCTCTGACTCCTTTCCTCCCCCTGACTCCTCTCCTCCCTCTGGCTCCTCTCCTCCCCGGTGGCTCCCCACGTGGGTCTCACCGCTTTGTTTTTGTTAGCTAACCGGCTAGGAGCTTCTTTCATTTAACAAAAACAGAACAAATGGTTACATAACAGCATGAAACAGAAAGGACATATTAACGTCTTCACAGCTCCTTTAGTGACAGACTTAGACATCCTGTCTGTAAAAAGGAGCGCTCCTGCAGGTCATTCATTCCTGCTGCTACCAGATTATACAATGCTGCACTGTAACTGTAACTATAACTGTAATAACTAATGTGCAATACTCTATTTAATATACTGTGTTATAACCCGTGCAAATAATCCTGAAAGATAAGAATATATATATATATATATATATATATATATATATATATATATATATATATATATATATATATATATATATATATATATATATATATATATATACATATGTGTGTATATATATATATATATATATATATATATACATATGTGTGTATATATATATATATATATATATACATATGTGTGTATATATATATATATATACATATGTGTGTATATATATATATATGTGTGTATATTTCCGTGAATGTAAATAAGACATCATCTGCCCATTCCTATTTCTTTTTGTATTTTTATTCTTATTTTTCTCTTTTTCTTTAATCCACTGTATATATGAAGACACACTGTATATAACTGATGCACCTTTCCTACTCTTGCACCTTCTTCTGATTATTGACTAATGAGCCGATGTGACATGTGAATTTCTCCAATGTGAGATCAATAAAGCCTAACTTATCTTATCTTATCTTATCTTATCTTATCTTATTTACTAATCTTCCCGGATCTTAGCCTCCCTCACTAGAGGAGTCAGGACAAAAACAAGACAACTATCACCTCCTCAGTAGCAAGGCTGCGTTCCAATTAGCTCGGACATTGAAACTGGGAATTATATGTAAACCGGAGTAAAGAGCGTTCCAGTTAACACAGCTGGTTGGTCGGGATTCCAATATGGCGGCGGCCAGGAAAGCTGCTTTGTTTGCAGTTCCTCTCCAAATGTTCTTTTAAAGCGATATTTTCCTCTTGCCACTTTTATTTTGATTGCAGCCGCTACATGTAACATTGATTTTTAGACGCACTCTTGCAACTGTGCCTTGTAAAATAAACATAATTGACATCTTACTTTTATCGATATGATGAGCGGCCATATTGGCCTTGAAAAGTTTGTCCAACTTTCCGGGTGGAAAGTCCCACTCTAGCGTTCGTTCCAGGTGATTTTTCTGATCGGAAGTGAAGGTTTCTGAGTTCAGGTGGAAAAGGAATGCAGCATAAAGTCACGGGTCAACATCAGGCATAAATGGAGAAATATGAACTGTCTGTATTTACAACTAAACGCTGCGTAAACCGTGGAGCGACCACATTTAACCGCAGAAGCTGTATTTACCTTTTTAAACACTAACAGCACAACTTATTCTTCAACACCCTCCCAATTGGTGAAGATTTTTAGAACATTTAGGAATGTAAAACGATAAACGCAATACTATTTCTGAAATATTCCACTTTTTATAATGTACAGTATTTGAGCCATATCCAGGAAAAACTGTATTTTTATAGACTTATAGACCAATTATGTATTACTGTCCATACAATTTCTCCCACCTTACACTGAAAAAACAAATTCCCTCAAAAGATTTACTGGGATATTATTTCTCCGTTTCAAATTTGAATATTATTCCAAAGAGTTTCTGAGAAAGATGCATTCCATTAAGACTTTTAGAGTGAATTTTTATTCATTTAGGAAGAAGTAAGGGATAATTCCTGACAAGGTGTCCCAACACCAGAAATTAATGGACTGCTAAGTCCATTAATTTCTGGTGTTGGACACCTTAGAGGGAAGTATCCCGCTTATACCATGGTCACTTACGAAGGAAATGCATATTAAACCAAGTTTTGATGCCTTAATGTTTTTCTCACCGTTATAATCGTACGTTTTTCACAAGAAGCGGCTGAGAGGACTACTGCCTTGCTGTTAGCGGTTGAGCCAGTGCAATAATTTAGAACAATCAGGCTATTTTTTATTATTGGTGTATTATAACACTTTTTAACTGCAGCCAAGCAGAATCCAGTATTTACAGAGAACATGGTTTAAGTGTTTTTAATTTATGTTTTTATGTTGTGTGCGCTCTGAAACGCAGTCGCAAAAATTTACTTTTGGTATGGTTACATAATGAAAATAAAGAATTTTTGATTTGGCCAAAAGTCTTCTTAGTGCGGACACCTATGGAGTTCCTTCAATAGATCCATGTGGGCCTCAGACAAAGGCCTGGTTTACGATGTCCTGATGATTCAAACCTTGAAGGAGGGGGTACTTTCTTTACTATATCAGCTGTTGTTTCTAACAGGGTTCAGCTGAGAACATCTCCACTAAGACCTTCAGCTGAAGAATCAGAACACCTGAAGACCAGAGAGGTTCTGGAGTTCATCAGGCAGGATCAGAATGAAGGAGGAGAACCATGAGATCAAGATTGAGGTGAAACAGGAGAACCATGAGATTAAGATTGAGGTGGAGGAGGAGAACCATTGGATGAAGACTGAGGATAAGCAGAAGAATGAGAATGTTGACATTGAGGAGCACCAGGACCAAGAACCAGACCACCAAACCAGCCAGAACAAACCAGCCGCCTCCTCTGGTCCCTCTGATGTACAGGTTGGTGTTCGTGTCTTTTTCATTTCTACATGGATGGATGGATGGATGGATGGATGGAGGACTTTGATATAAAGTCAGGACCTTTTTTCCTCACTTTTCTTCTGGGCTATAGTTAGGTTTAGGACCATGGTGTCAGTTAGGTTTAGGGTACAGTTAGCCCTTTGAGTGTAAAATGATTGGAAGTAAATGAAAGTCAAGGTCCTCAGTAAGTATTTAAAACAAGTATACATAGAAACACATAGATGCATAGATGCAAGCTTGAAGAAAACACATGGCCACTTAACGCTGTTTAACGGAGAAACTGTTCCTGTCTCTGGTGAAGATGGACCAGGCTGAACGCGTCGCCCAGGAACTGAGCCGCGGCTGCTACGGCGCTTCTCTGAGGGAGTACATGTCCACCAGGACCCACGCTGCCGCCGGACTCTCTTCAGACTCTGAATCAGGAGAGGAACCAGAAGAGACGGACGACAGCGACTGCATAACTTTGGAGAACATTCCCAGTTTCCAGCTGACCTTAACTGAAGACGAGGACGACGAAGAACGCTTCGGACTCGCGGCGGAGAAGCTAGAACATAAGATATCAGAAGCTATCGCGAGCACCACCTTCGAAGAAGACAGAGACAGTGAAATGGAGAAGATACGCACCTTTGACTGTAAATGCTACAGAAGAAGAAAGGAGGACTCTGCCCTTGGGAGCCAGTCCTGCAGCCGCAGACTTTCTCCAGAGGTCATGTACAACATACGGAAGGATTCGTTAGCAGCCGAGAAAAAGTGGCAGGACATGAGAATCATCGGACACCTGGAGGCCAACAGGCGCTCAGTAGTGACTTCAGCCATGACGACGTCCAAGAAGAAGATGCCGGTGAAAAGAAAGAATGCCCGGACGTCATACACCATAGGAGGCGTCGAGGTCTGCAGGGATACTTTTCAGTTTCTCATGGGGTCAGTTTGAGAACTTCTTATACAACTATCATCATTCATCAAGCTGAAATGTCTAAACATCATACGAGTGACAGTTTTTTTAATCTAACACAAAACAATTTCTCCTGTTTCAACCGTAAGTCTAGCTTGTAAGTGAGAAAGAGAAAAACTGTTTGATTTTAATATATAATTGCTCGGCACACTGCTGTGTTGAGTCAGGGAGCACCACCGGTCCGTAAGGCCAGTGTTACTGACTCGTCAGCAATAATGTCAATTCTATTAGCATCTTTAACGCAACACAAAGTTGACCAAAGTGCTTCACTTAAGGATCATCACAGACAAATCCAATGAAAACAAATAATAATAATGACGCATTTGATTTGAAAGCACCTTTCAAAGCACACAAGGACACGGTGCAAATTCAACAATGTGTCAACAATAAATCGTGACAAAAACAACACAAATTAAAAAAGTTACAATAGGGCTTGGTCGTCATGACGTATTACTTTCTGTGGCCGCCATGTTGTCTGCCTCCGCCGCCGCTACTCAGACTACTGCCTATGACCACGGCGTACTGTACTCCCTCTCAGCCGTGTTTTAATTTGATTAATTTTACCGTAACTTCATTTCAACCATGGTAAACCGTTGCTGTGTTGTGGGCTGTAACAGCGCAACACATGATCGCCATGGGAAAAACATAGAAAATGGGTTAACTTTCCACCGCTTTCCTGCCTGGAGGCGCAACCATGGAGAACAAGTGTCAGAGATAACGAAGAGTCGTCGGCTCGCTTGGATCGCGGCTGTAAGACGACCGAACATAAGTTTCCACAGTATCCCGATGTCAATGAGAGTGTGTTCCCTGCATTTTCATTCTGGTAAGCTAAAGACGCACGGTTTTATTTTATAGCCTACATTGTTTCTTTCCTTCAGCCGCGACACCACATACATGCACATAAATACTAAAACGGCAGCGGGAAAAGGCTCAAATACGTGAGAAACCCGGAGGGTTTAGGGAGGGTTGGCAGTTAACGTTACTAACTAAACCTTTGAAACACATAGCAGCTAGTTAAAAGTACATTACATGCGTGAGTGGTTGTTAGCACTAACGGTTAGCATGTGCCAGAGCCCGTCTGAGCACAGCTTACCTTTGAACGAGTTGCTGTGTTCCCACTGTTTGCTGGCTTTATGATCTGCAGCTCCTGAACCCATCCATTCGTAAACTGCACATGAGACTCCAAGGACTTGTAGCTTCAGAACTGTTCTGAAGTATAGGCGCTCACACCACAAACAAGGTAGCCGAACACGTTCGATATGCAAAACGGTGGCAACAAGTGGTCGTCGGCGCTCCATAATAATGCTGATTTTGTCAACATACCGGTCCCTGGCTTCTCTATTTAATGTGTCCCGGTAAATTTCAGATCCTTTTCGGGATTTTAACATTTTTTCTATCTATTCTTTCTCAACTCTACTTCTACGTCTCTTCGTTCAACAACGTTATGTCAGAGGTATTTTAACGTTGCGTTGCCATCAATATGGCCGCCACGTCCCACAATGCAACGCGGATCCCGAGCCCTATAGAGGTAATTCCAGAGAGAATGCATTTTTTAACAGTTTTTTTTTTTTTAGTTTGACATGGAGTGAGCAGAACGAGTATAGATAACAAATATGCAGACCAGGGGGTGTTACTGATGTGAAAGGTAAACGATCGAGGAGGACACCCTGAGTCTGGACCAGCGGTGAAGGGGAGACTGTTGAGCCATCAGCTGACAGAGAGAGAAGCTATCGGCTTTGGATAATACAGGTTTGGTTCCTCCAGGAAGGATCTCAGTTATCACTGTTTGGTTTTAAGAACTTGGTGCTGAACCAAGATTTTATTTCGGTGAGTAAGGGGGGTCGGAGTATAGAACTTGGCTTACTAGATCAATAGAGCTGGGTGTCATCTGCATAGAAGGGAAACTGGATGTTACATTTCTGGAAGATGCTGCCACTGGGAAAAAGGTAAAAGATGAAAAGTAGGAACCCAGGACAGAGCCTTGGAGAACGCCGGTTGTGACGGGGGGAACCAAAGGATTTATGTGGCATTAACTGAGTGTAGCTAAAAAGGTAAGAATGAAACCAGTCAGTGATGCCAGTCTAAGATCATCTGTAGAGAAGGTCCAGAATCAGCTACCATCGGCTCGTTGGAGATTTTCATGAGAGCAATTTCAGTGATTGGGGCGATGGTGGCACAGGAGCCGAGGAGTTCGTCCTGTTACTGGTGGGTTGACGGTTCCGCTCCGACTGTCTGAGTCATCTCAGCCGTGTCCTTGGGCAAGGCACCCTGCCTGCCAGCGATGGCCAGAGAGCCAATGTGTGGCAGCCTTGCTTCTGTCAGTCTACCCCAGGGTGGCTGAGGTAGACTCTGTACAGACTTTGCAGAACATATGTCATGCAGATGACGGAGAGATGATTTAGCAAATCTGAAGTATAAGGAGCTTCAATAATCTAATCTGGAGGTTATGAAGGCACAGACAAGCATCTTGAAGTCTTTAGGAGGCATATAGAATGTGTCAAAGACCATATAAAACACTGAAATACCTCACAGTGAAGGAGTAATGTGGAGCAAAAGGACCAAGGATATCATGTGACCTAATCAGGACTCTACGATCACCAAACACAATGACTTTAGTTTGCTCACATTTAGGACAAGGCGATTCTGAGTCAGCCAGTCTTTAACATCTTGTAGACAGTTAAAAAGAGGCTGCAAAGGAGAGACAAGGCCATTAAAAGAACATATATTTAGACATCATCAGCATAACAATGGAAGGGAATCTTGTGCTTTTTAAAAAATACAACCAGAAGACAAAACTATCAGGTGCAAACAGAACAGGGCCCAGAATAGAGCCTTGAGGTACTCCACAAGAACTCTGTTTTAAGGAAGGAGAGTATTCCCCCGTAGACACAGAAAAAGGCGTGTCACGCCATACAAGAACTGTCCCTCTGAGACAGAATGTTGTGATTGACTGCATCAAAGGTAGCCGTTAAATCTGAAAGGGCCAAAACCACCGAGGAGCCTGAGGCAACGGCTGAAACCTAAAACTGATTAAAATAATCACCAACAGATGTTACTGGGCCGGTGTCACAGCAGAACCCAGCATCACCCTGGGTCTCTTTCATGGACTTTCAGCAAAGCAGACAAGTTCACCTCAACCTTACCAGCCATGTATTAAAATCAAACGGTTTTAATATTCCAACATTTCATCATGTAGCAGTTGACCATGTAAACCATAAGCAGACAGGAATCCCTCCTTCGTTTGCCCCGTCCAGAGTCTGCAGAGCCACGCTCACTGACATCATCAGACACTTTGACGAGAACGGAGCGAGACCCCGCCTGAGGAAAAAGAGCCCAAAGCCACCGGCGCCCAGCTTTATCAGCCGTGAGCAAATCAGCAGAGGCCTGGAGTTCATAAGGAACTACGCCGAAGACCACGCCATCATGCTGCCAGGGCGCCGTCCTGGGCACAGGGACTGGCACGTCAAGCTGCTGCCGACACACGCGTCCAAGGCATCGGTGTGGCACCTCTACATGAAGACCGCCAAGGAGCTTGGTATGTAGAAAAATACGTTCTAGTGACTAGAAATGTGAAACGTAATCTAAAGCCTGTCATGTTTGTCCTGTTTCAGGGGAGCGTGCCGTTTGCAAATCAAGCTTCAAGGCGCTTTGGACCCAGCTCCTCCCACACATATGGAGCCGTAGGCCCCCCACGGACCTCTGCTGGCAATGCCAACAGAATAACGAGCAGCTGATGAGAAGCGCAAACCTTCCAGAGGACAGGAAGACGGCAGCAATCCAGAAGCAACAGGATCATCTTCGCCTTGTTGAAAGAGAGAGAGCCGTCTACAACGAGACGACCGCCGCCTGCAAGAAGACCTGCAGCCACCATGGGTTGTCCTTTGGTCCCTCCCCACCCGCTAGTAATAAGATCAGGATGCTCTACAGCTTTGACTTTGCACAGCAGGTATTTGACCCTCGTTGCACATTTTCAGTGAGAATGCATATGCAATGTGTTATTGTTTTCCTGCTTTTCTTTATTATTATTCCGTCGCAGTCTAACTACTCCCGCATACTTCAACCGATTTGAACAATTGTATCAAAACGTTCGGCTTGTCCCCAACATGACTGCTATATCTCATGGTTATGCAAACTTTTTGAAATATTTCTCTTTTTGTGCGAATTTAATTTTTTTTTTTTCTGCTCCCATTGAAATCAATCCAAATTGCTTCAAAGTCTTCCTATTATTCAAATTTTTCTAATTCTTCAAATCTGATTTTGATGTTTTTCAGCTACTTTTTCTCTTCTGCATCTTCTTCTCAAATCATTCTGCAGATTAGCATTCTCACTCGCTGTTACGCAGGAACAGCTTTTTCTAGTTCCATATAAAGTACAAACTAAAAATTCTTTGATCTAATTCTCTCTCCGTCTTCATCAGATGCACTTCCCGTCAAACCCGCTCCAGCCTGGACCCATGTACTTCCTGACGCCACGCAAATGTGGGTTTTTTGCCGTCTGTTGCGAAGGGCTGCAGAGGCAGGTGAACTTCCTGATTGACGAAGGCATGTGGTCGGGGAAGGGGAGCAACGAGGTCCTCAGCTACATGCACCACTTCTTCACTCATTTCGGAGTTGGAGAGACTGATGTGGATCTTCACTGTGACAACTGCAGCGGACAGAACAAAAACAACTTCCTGCTGTGGTACGGGGCCTGGCGGGTTGGACACAAGCTTCACTCCACGCTGAGCGTCCGCTTCTCGGTTGCTGGCCACACCAAGTATGCGGCGGACTGTGGCTCCGGGCTGATCAGACAGGCCTACAGGAGGACCAGGGTCAACAGCCTGGCAGACATCGTCAAGGAAAGTCTGTTCCATCTGGCAGGAAATAGAAAGTCAGGGTTATGCATGAAAGCTAATCTGCTCATGTCTACTCCGTCAACAGGTGGTGGAGAACAGCTCTCCTGAGAGTCGCCTCAACGTCCCCCTGCTGGTCGGACTGGAGGACGGCACGGTGATGGTCCGGACGTTCGACTGGCAGGCACACCTGAGCCCCTACTTCAGAAGGCTGCCGCAGATCAAGACCTATCACCACTTCAGGTATTTATGACGACGTGTGTGTCGATTCCATAGGGGCGTGCCGTGTTTTAATGTTTCTCGTGCTTTAACGCGCAGCTTTGATGCCAACACACCTGGTGTGGTGCTAGCTAGGACTCACAGCGGCGCGGAGCCCGTTAGCTTTCAGCTGCTGCTGGACCCGGACGTTCTGCCCCCCGTGACGTGTGTTCCTGCCCTGCCTGCACCCGGACTCTCCATGGACAGACAGACCTATCTTCATGCAAAGATCAGGCCTTTCTGCTCCAGCGAAGCCAAGGACGTCACATGCCCGGCACCAAAAAGCACAACTCAGGACAGGACACAGAAGAGGATGATGGTGTGACGTGGGGTTTCCAACCCCGAACCTGCTGAATCCCCCCTAATGAGTGATTGGGTGCTGCCACCTGGACCACTGCTCCAAGGCATTTCATTGTATTGTAAAATGAGATGTAGGAAGATTTTTTTTAGGCTGTTTTAATGGTTGTATTTGGCTCTAAATGCACTAAATCTGTCCTGGTAACGAGTGCAGAGTGTTATCAGACGGGGACCTGCTGTTACCAAACGCTGCTGGAGGAAGCTAGCTAGCTGCAGGGCCACCAAGTCGGGCTAATCCACCAGATGAAGATGGGTGTGGCCCTCGGATGGATAAGGTTTTGTATTTCTAAACCACATGTAAGAGGAGGTTTTAATATTTCTAAAAAACGGAACCAGATGATTTTTGCTTATTGTTTTAGAGCTTGGTAAACTCATTTACAGATAACTCAAACAAGGCAGGCTTGGTGAACGAATAGCTACAAAGACACCAGTCTTCATGGTTATGTTATTCAAATGACCTGCTGCAGTCTCCTCAGGTTATTTTGCTGAATTATGTGGAGTTTCTATTCTAGACTTCTGTAGTAATAAAAAGACTCTACAAACTGAAACTATCCATCCATTTTCTGACTCGCTTTATCCCTCATGGGATCGCGAGGGGTTGCTGGTGCCTATCTCCAGAGGTTACTGGGCGAGAGGCTGGGTTCACCCTGGACAGGTCACCAGTCTGTCGCAGGGCAACTAAAACTATATTTTAACATATTTAATCTAAAAGGCAGAGGGATGTTTACAGCTTCAGTACTGGACTCTCGGAAGCAACAACCCGTCGGGCAGATTTCCGGATCCCAGAGAGCCCCGTTCGTTCCTCACACAGACATGAAGTAGGACCCACTGTGTCCACCCCTTTGGTGGAGTAAGCAGTATGCTATCAGTGTTCTGTTCATCGCATTGATGGAGAAAATCATGCTGTAATGCAGATGTGCCCTTTCGGACACATTTCCCTATAACAGTCATTCTGTCCAATCCAAGTATGTCAGACTCTGTGCCTCCAGAGTCTGGTGTAATTTCCATGGTAACCGATTTAGCAGTCCAGTCTCTGTAATCTCATAATCTCTAACAGTCCCCCTGGTGATGTGCCCAAAAAGCACATCATAACAATTCAAATGGCCGTTAGCAAAATCCAGGTTATAATGTCTTGTATTTTTATTTTATGGCTTTAATGCTGTTTTTGGGTAAATGCTTTTATTTTGGTGGGTCACTCCCTCCCACTTCCTGTTAGTGCCGTTTCTCCTCAGTTGCTTTGAGGAATACGGAGGAGATGTAGGCAGGAAACATTGCCCCCTTCAGTAAAAATTAATATTTCAATAGTGACGTGTTCTGATTAGTTTAGGACGTGTAAACTGTATGAAACATGATTTTATTTTTATGTAGATACAGCACTTTGTATCAGTTGGTCAAAGTTAGCATAGCTGTTCTTTCATGTGGTCTGGTGTTTCTTCTCTGCCTCTTCAGGCGTGTGTGTGAGACAGAGACCAGTGGCTGCATTAAAATGTATGTTTTCACACAGATATGTGGCTACATTGAGTTAATAAAAAAAATTTCAATAGAAATGTTTTTCCATGTATTGTGAATATTTAGATACATTTTCATTTCCAAAAAAAATCAAAATGCTGTCAATAGCAGTAAAGTGGATTTAATTTGACTTTGGAAAGTGCCTTGAAATGGTGTGTTGTGAATTGATGCTATATAAATAAAATTTTATTGAGTTGAATGACATGATTCACCATGGCAACAGCAGGAAACGAGAAGCATGGACATGCACAAGTGGAATTAGAAATCTTTAATGAAGGCATATGGAGAATATTAAACCACAATTAACATTAAAGAAGCAATGCTGTTGCTGCAGAAAAGGCGAGTTAGCGGCAGAAAACTGCTGAAAAATAAGTGCATGAGTCATATGATAGACAAGACAAGCAAGATGGCGGCGGCACAGGGACCTGCAGCCGCCCAGGTGCTCCGGCCTTTTTTGTTTGTTTTTGTGTTTTTAATGGTGTTATCACCATTCTAAGCTCTAATACAATACTGAGCTGTTAGAACTGCAACCCGACCCAGGAGTTTACAAACCGCACCTACAGTGGAATCAGGACTTTATTCACCCTGATCTGCAACGGACAACGGAGGCTCCACTCTGCCCGCTTTGGAAACCAAGGAAATGTGGTAAGCGAAGGAGGAGCCAGTACGGCTGACTCGGCTAAAAGCTAACCCATCCAGACACTTCTGAGCCTCACTCTGGCCAACGTAAGATCCGGTCCCTGCTGTAGGCCTGGGATGCAGTGTTCAGAACTGGCCTACAGCAGGGCTGGAAGTTAAAAAAGGCCCAGAAGGCCAAGCAAAGGTACAAGCAGCGCGTCAAGGACCATTTCAGCAGCAACAATCCAGGTAATGTGGCGAGGCATCAGAAACATCACGAACTACAAACGCAGAGACCAGCGGCAATGACCGGCTCTCCCTGACTTCTTAAACAGCTTCTTGGACTCTCCAAGCTGCAGGGAGCCTGAACATCTCCCCCAGCCAGAGGAGCACCATCAGCCTCTCCTTTCTGGACATCTTCAGCCTCTCTCTGCAGATCTCCACAGTTCCTGCCTGTCTGAAATCCTCCATTATTGTGCCTGTCCCCCATAAACCAACCATCTCCTGCCTCAATGACTATCATCCCATCGCTCTGACCCCCGTCATCATGAAGAGCTTCCAGACGATCCGCCTAAAGTCCATCAAGGGTTAGGGTGCTCTGAACACCAGCAAGACCAAGGAGGTAATAATGGACTACAGGAGGTCCAGGAGGACTGAACACCTCCTCTCTGCATACAGGGGGAGGTGGTGGAGGCGTGGACAGCATCAGGTTCCTGGACATCCACATCTCCTCTGACATCTCCTGGACTGTGAAGAAGGCCCAACAACGTCTCTTCTTCCTCAGGAACCTGAAACGGTCTGGACTTTCCACTAAGCTGCTAAAGAACTTCTACAGAGCTACGATAGAGAGCGTTTATGTCTCAGCATAACTGTGGTCTGGAAGCTGACCAGTCCAGGAGAAGAAGGACTTAGCCCGGGTGGTGAGGACAGCGCAGGGGTTTGTGGGATGCCGTCTGCAGGATCTAGACTCAGTTTATGCAGAATGAGTGCAAAGAAGGCCCAGACGCATCTCCACTGATCCTCCCCCCCACCCCCACCCAGCCAATGCCCTGTTTTCTCCTTTCCCATCAGTGAAATGCTTCAGAAGCCTCAAAGCCAGAACAAATAAACTTAAAAACATCTTCTGCCCAAGAGCTGTGAGGGTAATCGCCCCGATGGAGACTGCAGTCCCACACTTTAAAATCCCCCCCACTGTTACTAACCCGTCATCAGGTTACAATCACCTTAATGTAACTGCCTACTGCACACCATCATCTCTGAATATCTAAATGCACATTCCTGTAAACAAAGCCTCAAATCATCATTGTTCAATAAGCACCTTATTACCTCTGTTATCAGTGACTCTCCTGAATGTTAAAAAAATAAAATGTAACCCTTGTTCATTGTATGTTAGTTTTTCAGTCTGAGAATATTAAGATGAATAATTGAGAGTGGCGAAAAACGGTAACAAGAGTTCCTGTTTTTTGGGCTTAATGTTAATAAACATACTGGGTGTATTGCCTGTTTTCACACTTATTCTCAGAAATATGGAATCACACAACTTTGTATATGAAGCACAAAAATTACTTCATTACTTGAAATCGTTTGAAAGAGGAATTAATCCATTTAACATGGTGGATATCGTTCACAGAAGCACTGATATGATGAGACCTCTTGGACATACGTGCATAATTACATGTAAACAAAACAAAAACTCCTGTATCGAGCTAAAACAGGGCCAGATTGCAGCGACATTGAAAAGAGATTTGCCGTTGAAAAATTAAACATTGAAAAATCCCTTGCAATGACATTGAAAATGAGATTTGGTATTAATAAACTAGACATTGAAAAGTCAAACATTGTTACAAAGTAAAAAACTTATGATTTTCTCATTTTATGCTGCAACTTTTTTCAATGAGAGATATTTTCATTTTACCGTTGGGGGCGGGTCTAAATTGAAGACCCCTTCATGGGCCGTTTTTCTGGTACTCCTTATCATCTACCTGCTGTCACTGGTTTAACTCCATATCACTACAATCATTAGCTATATAAGCTAATGAGGATAATATTAACAAAAATAATTCCCTTTCTTGTGGTCGAGCAGCAATTGACCGGAGCTTTCTATAACTTCACTGCAGATGATTAATATCAAGTGAGGTTGCCACAAGTTACACAACAAGAAAATCAGCATCAACTAATTTTTTAGAAGGATGGGTGAAGTTTTCAGTTTAATTTAATAACTCACATCATCCCATCGTTAGCTGCATATGCTGATTATAGCCAATTAATGCTTTAGTTGAGTAAAAACTGGAGCTTACCAGATTATTCTGTATTTTTATTCTTGATTTTCTGTCACGCTATTTTTTATGCCTGTCGGTTTGCACCTGGACACATGATCCACGCGGCCCCTCCCCTTTGGGTGTTGAAAGAGTGAAGTGTGAGATTACAGCTTTAATTCTCTGTCAAATAATTATCACTCACACACTGACCTTTTCAGCTATTCTGTGCCGCCGACTCACTTTTTCCACAGCAACAGCATTGTCTATTTTTGTTTCTTATGGTTTAATATTCTCCATATGCCTTCATTAAAGATTTCTAATTCCACTCGTGGGAAATGCTACTTCCAGGCTTCCTATTTCCTGCCATTGCCATGGTGAATCACATTATCTGCGTACATCCTAAACCGGTGTCTGTGCAGGTGAAGCTTCTCCACTAATTAGCTGAGTGGAGCAGACCAGGGGTCCGTTCTTCGTACGTTGCTTAAAACATCCAAGATCAAATGAGACATCCAAGATGATTTCATCCGGCTAATCATGATCCGGCTAATTTGGTTCTTCGAACACACCTGCTGTTTAGGATTAGTATGGCTGGATTGAGTTATCTGAGACAACTTCGCGTGCCTGCGTTTGTTTAAAAGGGGAAATGTATCGATAGTAGAAACATTGATCAGCAACGCTGCTATTGGCTGTTCAGCATGGCCAAAGAACGCCCACAGTTTTTCTCCCAAGCAGAACAAGAGCTTGGAAGGTTATGCTGAATTTGAGTCATTAATTAAAACACCTCAAAATCTGTTAAAGCCAGGAGAGAGGGCTGGCAAAAAGCAGCAGACAAATTAAATGCGTAAATACAGTCCAGGGTAGATGTTTCTATCACTTTCTACAGTATGAAATTTTGCATTTTAATAATCTCATATTTACTTTGTTCTTTTATGTCAGAGCCTCCACGGGCCCACTAGAACATGGGAACAAGTAAAAGTGAAATACAAGAATATTCTACAAAATGGTAGCCTTTAATTATTATACTTTATTTTAAAAAGGCACTTGTTATGTCAAGAGATCCAAATTTCAGTGTCATTCCTTAGACACGGAAAGTAAAGGACATGTGCAAGCTGGGAATTTTAACAAAAAAAAATCTTTATCCATAAAAAATGAACATTTTCCTTTTCCAAGTCATCCACAGTTTACACGGTAAAACTGTATTGCTCCGTGGCTAGATAATCCATCCATAGTTTTTTCTAATACAATATACGGCTGGACAGGAAGCAAGCCTTTCAAAGTAAACTAAACTTCACAATAAAATGGCCCGAACAAATCTTCTTACTGAATATGATAAAAGTAAAAAGCAAACCATCATACAAATAACTTAAATATTTTAGATTTATGGCTCCAACACCACTTTTTCCTCTTTAAAAGCCACTGTTAAATGATTTGTTTGTCTGTTTATAACAGCCACCAAGAAAATCTCTCTACTGTCGCGCTGCGCTCAAGGATCCTGTCTATTGCGCAATACGCGATTAACTCGAAAAACTCTGCAAATTATTCTTGCACCTTCCGCAAACAGGTTGCAGTCGTAAAAATGGACATGGCTACGGCAGACTTCCCTATCTCCTCCGCTTATACAGCCGTGATCTAATCTTGTTTACATGAAATAAGCCTGCTCTCGAGCAGGCTTAAACTGGCGCACATGTTGCTATGACAACAAGTGCAGGATGTCTTTCGAAGAACCAAACGATCCAAGATCATGCCAAATCGTCAACAATGAAATCCTGCTAACTGAGTTAGCGACGTACGAAGAACGGACCCCAGAAGGTGGAACAACTGAAAACAGGCAGGATGCATGACAGGTGTGCGTAGGGTTGCCCAATTAAACGCACGCTTTTCTTGCCTTTCTCTTCTGCTACAGATGAGAGTGAACATGTGAATCTGTTCACTCTTAATGAGCAGGTCACACTTGACTGTGATGTAGTGCAATTAAATGGCTTAATGTTATTTAATATTAAACCAATAACCTTTAGCCTGTGAAGTATTGTCAATTGCTCAATTTGGTGATGAAATTAAGACAACAGATGAAAGGGTAATTCAAGGTCTGGTACTCTCAAACAGCAAACTCTGCACTAAAATCAGTAAATGAGTGACAATTTCTCTTGAGATATAAGAATTTATTAATAATTCAAATTCAAGTTAAAGATATTTTGATCAACAACTGCTTTAAATGGGCTAGTGAAGTTTTAAACTACTGAACAAATATTAAGATTAAAGAATACTAATTAAATATTTACACAGAAAAGAACATAAGGACAAATAAAACCAATAAACCATTTTCAATTATATCATGCACTGTGGATGTTTATGTTTGGGTAGCAAAACAAAATAACACTGTTAATGTTGTGCTCTAATATGATTATTTTAGTTGAACTGTGATTAATGAACTTTTATTACTATTATATTTATTATTTTACTGAGACTCCATTTATTTGTGATTAAATATGTAGTACAAAGTAGCTGATCCTTGTATCCAAGGTGAATTTCTGTCAAGGGAGACAAAGATACTTTGACTTATTGTGCAACAGTAAACAGTAATCCACCAATGCCATGTTTTTCTAATGACAAAATGAAGTTTTGAAAAAATGTATAGCAGTAAAGTTCCCTCTCAGTTTCAGCACAATTCCTTCTCGTTGCAGTGAGTTCGCTGATGTGATCTTAAACCTGACTTAATTCTAAAGAGTTTGCCACACAGTTCACACCAGTAAGGCTGTTCTCCAGTGTGCAATCGTCTGTGGGAATCCAAAGTATATTTAGCACTAAATGTTTTCCCACACTGATCACAGCTGTATGGTCTCTCTCCAGTGTGGATCCGTAGATGTCTCTTTAAGTCAGATTTTGTTTTAAAAGTTACTCCACACTGGTCACAGCTGTATGGTCTCTCTCCAGTGTGGATCCGTTGATGCACCTTTACATGATACTGAGTTTTAAAAGTTGCACTACACTGGTCACAGCTGTATGGTCTCTCTCCAGTATGGATCCTTTGATGTTTCTGTAACTCAGGTTTAGTTTTAAAAGTTGCTCCACACTGGAGACAGCTATATGGTCGCTCTCCAGTATGGATCCGTTGATGCACCTTTAAACTAGACTTAGTTTGAAACTTTGCAGCACACTGATCACAACTGTGTGGTCTCTCTCCAGTGTGGATCCGTTGATGTCTCTTCAAATAGGATTTCGATTTAAAAGTAGCTCTGCACTGATCACAGCTGTATAGTCTCTCTTCAGTGTGAATCCACTGATGTTCATTTAAAAGATGTCTTCTTCTAAAAGCTGCTCCACACTGGTCACAGCTGTATGGTCTCTCTCCAGTGTGGATACGTTGATGTGCATTTAAATAACATTTCTTTCTAAAAGCGTCGCCACAGTGGTCACAACGGTATGGTCTCTCTCCAGTGTGGATCCTTTGATGTACCTTTAAATAATATTTAGCTTTAAAAGTTGCTCCACACTGGTCACAGCGGTATGGTCTCTCTCCAGTGTGCATCCATTGATGCTCATTTAAATGATTCTTTCTTCTAAAAGATGCTCCACAATGATCACAGCTGTATGGCCTCTCTCCAGTGTGGATCCCTTGATGTTCTTTTAAATAAGTTTGCTTTCTAAAAGATGCGCCACACTTGTCACAGTAGTATGGTCTCTCACCATTGTGGATTGGTTGATGTATCTTCATATAAGATTTGGTCTTAGAAGATGGTGCAGTAAGGCCTCCACTAGTCTGTTGATGGTCTTCATGTTCCTAAGATTACAAATAGGAGAGATAAATCTCTTACAGCTTAATGTTCAAAACAATTACAAATTTTTCAAATATAGACCAGTTCATTGTTATTGTTTTGATTCAGGTTTGTGTAGACTACAAATTTTGTCGTGGTATGATGGCTCCCACAGTGGATTGGGATTGTCTGCCTGCATCCTTTTCATTGAAATTATCCATTTCTTTCTTCGTCCTTCGGTATACGAAAGAAACGTACATCCGACGACTTGGAATGCCTCTGTGTGCAACCGGCAGCACAACAAGTCGTAGGCATTGTTTAGATTCCAAAAATAAACTAACAGTACGCTCGAATTCACCTGTTTTGTCACGCTGGTAGACAAAACAGTACTGTTTTTGCCTACCAGCATGACCTGGGGTCCGTTCTTCGTACGTTGTTTAAAACATCCAAGATCAAATGAGACATCCAAGATGATTTCATCCGGCTAATCATGATCCGGCTAATTGGGTTCTTCGAACACACCTGTTGTTTACGATTAGTATGGCTGGATTGAGTTATCTGAGAAACCTGCGCGTTCATGCGTTTGTTTAAAAGGGGAAATGTATCGATAGTAGAAACATTGATCAGCAACGCTGCTATTGGCTGTTCAGCATGGCCAAAGAACGCCCACAGTTTTTCTCCCAAGCAGAACAAGAGCTTTTAATGGAAGGTTATGCCGAATTTGAGTCATTAATTAAAACACCTCAAAATCTGTTAAAACCAGGAGAGAGGGCTGGCAAAAAGCAGCAGACAAATTAATGCGTAAATACTGTCCAGGGTAGATGTTTCTATCACTTTCTACAGTATGAATTTTTGCATTTTAATAATCTCATATTTACTTTGTTCTTTTATGTCAGAGCCTCCACGGGACCCACTAGAACATGGGAACAAGTAAAAGTGAAATACAAGAATATTCTACAAAATGGTAGCCTTTAATTATTATACTTTATTTTAAAAAGGCACTTGTTATGTCAAGAGATCCAAATTTCAGTGTCATTCCTTAGACACGGAAAGTAAAGGACATGTGCAAGCTGGGAATTTTAACAAAAAAAAATCTTTATCCATAAAAAATGAACATTTTCCTTTTCCAAGTCATCCACAGTTTACACGGTAAAACTGTATTGCTCCGTGGCTAGATAATCCATCCATAGTTTTTTCTAATACAATATACGGCTGGACAGGAAGCAAGCCTTTCAAAGTAAACTAAACTTCACAATAAAATGGCCCGAACAAATCTTCTTACTGAATATGATAAAAGTAAAAAGCAAACCATCATACAAATAACTTAAATATTTTAGATTTATGGCTCCAACACCACTTTTTCCTCTTTAAAAGCCACTGTTAAATGATTTGTTTGTCTGTTTATAACAGCCACCAAGAAAATCTCTCTACTGTCGCGCTGCGCTCAAGGATCCTGTCTATTGCGCAATACGCGATTAACTCGAAAAACTCTGCAAATTATTCTTGCACCTTCCGCAAACAGGTTGCAGTCGTAAAAATGGACATGGCTACGGCAGACTTCCCATCTCCTCCGCTTATACAGCCGTGATCTAATCTTGTTTACATGAAATAAGCCTGCTCTCGAGCAGGCTTAAACTGGCGCACATGTTGCTATGACAACAAGTGCAGGATGTCTTTCGAAGAACCAAACGATCCAAGATCATGCCAAATCGTCAACAATGAAATCCTGCTAACTGAGTTAGCGACGTACGAAGAACGGACCCCAGAAGGTGGAACAACTGAAAACAGGCAGGATGCATGACAGGTGTGCGTAGGGTTGCCCAATTAAACGCACGCTTTTCTTGCCTTTCTCTTCTGCTACAGATGAGAGTGAACATGTGAATCTGTTCACTCTTAATGAGCAGGTCACACTTGACTGTGATGTAGTGCAATTAAATGGCTTAATGTTATTTAATATTAAACCAATAACCTTTAGCCTGTGAAGTATTGTCAATTGCTCAATTTGGTGATGAAATTAAGACAACAGATGAAAGGGTAATTCAAGGTCTGGTACTCTCAAACAGCAAACTCTGCACTAAAATCAGTAAATGAGTGACAATTTCTCTTGAGATATAAGAATTTATTAATAATTCAAATTCAAGTTAAAGATATTTTGATCAACAACTGCTTTAAATGGGCTAGTGAAGTTTTAAACTACTGAACAAATATTAAGATTAAAGAATACTAATTAAATATTTACACAGAAAAGAACATAAGGACAAATAAAACCAATAAACCATTTTCAATTATATCATGCACTGTGGATGTTTATGTTTGGGTAGCAAAACAAAATAACACTGTTAATGTTGTGCTCTAATATGATTATTTTAGTTGAACTGTGATTAATGAACTTTTATTACTATTATATTTATTATTTTACTGAGACTCCATTTATTTGTGATTAAATATGTAGTACAAAGTAGCTGATCCTTGTATCCAAGGTGAATTTCTGTCAAGGGAGACAAAGATACTTTGACTTATTGTGCAACAGTAAACAGTAATCCACCAATGCCATGTTTTTCTAATGACAAAATGAAGTTTTGAAAAAATGTATAGCAGTAAAGTTCCCTCTCAGTTTCAGCACAATTCCTTCTCGTTGCAGTGAGTTCGCTGATGTGATCTTAAACCTGACTTAATTCTAAAGAGTTTGCCACACAGTTCACACCAGTAAGGCTGTTCTCCAGTGTGCAATCGTCTGTGGGAATCCAAAGTATATTTAGCACTAAATGTTTTCCCACACTGATCACAGCTGTATGGTCTCTCTCCAGTGTGGATCCGTAGATGTCTCTTTAAGTCAGATTTTGTTTTAAAAGTTACTCCACACTGGTCACAGCTGTATGGTCTCTCTCCAGTGTGGATCCGTTGATGCACCTTTACATGATACTGAGTTTTAAAAGTTGCACTACACTGGTCACAGCTGTATGGTCTCTCTCCAGTATGGATCCTTTGATGTTTCTGTAACTCAGGTTTAGTTTTAAAAGTTGCTCCACACTGGAGACAGCTATATGGTCGCTCTCCAGTATGGATCCGTTGATGCACCTTTAAACTAGACTTAGTTTGAAACTTTGCAGCACACTGATCACAACTGTGTGGTCTCTCTCCAGTGTGGATCCGTTGATGTCTCTTCAAATAGGATTTCGATTTAAAAGTAGCTCTGCACTGATCACAGCTGTATAGTCTCTCTTCAGTGTGAATCCACTGATGTTCATTTAAAAGATGTCTTCTTCTAAAAGCTGCTCCACACTGGTCACAGCTGTATGGTCTCTCTCCAGTGTGGATACGTTGATGTGCATTTAAATAACATTTCTTTCTAAAAGCGTCGCCACAGTGGTCACAACGGTATGGTCTCTCTCCAGTGTGGATCCTTTGATGTACCTTTAAATAATATTTAGCTTTAAAAGTTGCTCCACACTGGTCACAGCGGTATGGTCTCTCTCCAGTGTGCATCCATTGATGCTCATTTAAATGATTCTTTCTTCTAAAAGATGCTCCACAATGATCACAGCTGTATGGCCTCTCTCCAGTGTGGATCCCTTGATGTTCTTTTAAATAAGTTTGCTTTCTAAAAGATGCGCCACACTTGTCACAGTAGTATGGTCTCTCACCATTGTGGATTGGTTGATGTATCTTCATATAAGATTTGGTCTTAGAAGATGGTGCAGTAAGGCCTCCACTAGTCTGTTGATGGTCTTCATGTTCCTAAGATTACAAATAGGAGAGATAAATCTCTTACAGCTTAATGTTCAAAACAATTACAAATTTTTCAAATATAGACCAGTTCATTGTTATTGTTTTGATTCAGGTTTGTGTAGACTACAAATTTTGTCGTGGTATGATGGCTCCCACAGTGGATTGGGATTGTCTGCCTGCATCCTTTTCATTGAAATTATCCATTTCTTTCTTCGTCCTTCGGTATACGAAAGAAACGTACATCCGACGACTTGGAATGCCTCTGTGTGCAACCGGCAGCACAACAAGTCGTAGGCATTGTTTAGATTCCAAAAATAAACTAACAGTACGCTCGAATTCACCTGTTTTGTCACGCTGGTAGACAAAACAGTACTGTTTTTGCCTACCAGCATGACCTGGGGTCCGTTCTTCGTACGTTGTTTAAAACATCCAAGATCAAATGAGACATCCAAGATGATTTCATCCGGCTAATCATGATCCGGCTAATTGGGTTCTTCGAACACACCTGTTGTTTACGATTAGTATGGCTGGATTGAGTTATCTGAGAAACCTGCGCGTTCATGCGTTTGTTTAAAAGGGGAAATGTATCGATAGTAGAAACATTGATCAGCAACGCTGCTATTGGCTGTTCAGCATGGCCAAAGAACGCCCACAGTTTTTCTCCCAAGCAGAACAAGAGCTTTTAATGGAAGGTTATGCCGAATTTGAGTCATTAATTAAAACACCTCAAAATCTGTTAAAACCAGGAGAGAGGGCTGGCAAAAAGCAGCAGACAAATTAATGCGTAAATACTGTCCAGGGTAGATGTTTCTATCACTTTCTACAGTATGAATTTTTGCATTTTAATAATCTCATATTTACTTTGTTCTTTTATGTCAGAGCCTCCACGGGACCCACTAGAACATGGGGACAAGTAAAAGTGAAATACAAGAATATTCTACAAAATGGTAGCCTTTAATATTATACTTTATTTTAAAAAAGCACTTGTTATGTCAAGAGATCCAAATTTCAGTGTCATTCCTTAGACACGGGAAGTAAAGGACGCGTGCAAACTGGGAATTTTAACAAAAAAAAATCTTTATCCATAAAAAATGAACATTTTCCTTTTCCAAGTCATCCACAGTTTACACGGTAAAACTGTATTGCTCCGTGGCTAGATAATCCATCCATAGTTTTTTCTGATACAATATACGGCTCGACAGGAAGCAAGCCTTTCAAAGTAAACTAAACTTCACAATAAAATGGCCCGAACAAATCTTCTTACTGGATAGGATAAAAATAAAAAGCAAACCATCATACAAATGACTTAAATATTTTAGATTTATGGCTCCAACACCACCTTTTCCTCTTTAAAAGCCACTGTTAAATGATGTGTTTGTCTGTTTATAACAGCCACCAAGAAAATCTCTCTACTGTCGCGTTGCGCTAAAGGATCCTGTCTATTGCGCAATACGCGATTAATTCGAAAAACTCTGAAATTATTCTTGCACCTTCCGCAACAGGTTGCAGTCGTAAAAATGGACATGACTACGGCAGACTTCCCTATCTCCTCCGCTTATACAGCCGTGATCTAATCTTGTTTACATGAAATAAACCTGCTCTCGAGCAGGCTTAAACTGGCGCACATGTTGCTATGACAACAAGTGCAGGATGTCTTTCGAAGAACCAAACGATCCAAGATCATGCCAAATCGTCAACAATGAAATCCTGCTAACTGAGTTAGCGACGTACGAAGAACGGACCCCTGGATGTAGCGCGGATGTCACGCATGAACTGGTCTTTTTACAAACAAAACACGTAACAAATTAAAATTGACAAAAGGGTCTGCAGTTGTCAAAAGTTGGTGGTAGGGATGAATCTTGAAACATCCAGCACACAGAAAAAATTTCTAATGAATGAAACCATGAATACCTGTGTTACTGCGAACATTTCCTTGATATATATCCTAATTTGAAGAAGACAGATCACAGTTGGAGGTGTAGCCCTTGACATCCTGTCTCCACTTACAAAGAAGTACACAAGTACTATAAATACCTGGAAGGCTCCAACCAAGAGTACGAATAAGCATAGCAACAGCAAGGTGTGGTACTGCTGAAATCTGTGGACCGAAAATAGTCTCAATATATCTGTAATAATTTAGTTGTAAACTGTGTAAACCTGTTTCTGTGTAGCTTTTGGTACTTGTATGCGTAAGACATGATTTGTAAACCATAAAAGTATTTTGGGGGAAATTGATGAATATAAAATAACTACACGCAATTACCTTCAGTGTCACAAATGTGATTATTACAAATTCAAAAAGGCCTCTTGTCATACAAATTGTTTCATATGTGCGCACAAATCGCGTGCTTCTCATGAACAAAACTACATTTCTGCACAGATCAGTTTACAACCGCACCAGGGCTTTTGAGACTTGCTTTAGAGTCATGCGTACATGGTGCTGTTAAATCAGAGATGGGGCCGATTCGATCCAGCATGGGTTAGAGATCGACCATACAGGGTTTTAAGGCCAGTACTGATTATCTTGACATCAGTCTAACTGATACCTGATATGTGCCTCCAATTCTGGAAGCCAGTGTTGCTTTTCTTCAGAAATGATACAATGATAACAAATGTTACAGTCTCAAAACTTGTGTTTAAACCAGCTAATATTAACAATCCCCTCAAGGCTACAGTTTGAAGGGTACACAGAAAAAACAAGCGTCACGACTCTTACGGCAGCGCTTTGCTTGAGTCTAAAAGTGTGACAGTGAGAAAAGAGCTGCTTCGGTTCAGTGAGAAGGAGAAGAAGAAACACTGAGCACCGCTGCAGTGAATGGACAATATTTTATGTAAAGTTAGATGCCCTACACAGTGTTTGGTTATTGTTTTCATGTGTATCCATGGGAACAAACATACGCACAGCAGTGGCAGCACGCCATCTCGAGATCAGTCGTAGGCACAGGCAAATTTATTTTTATAAACTATGGGTAAAATAAGAGGCAGCAGAGTAAAGGAAAAAGCACAGTGAGGAGGTGTGTGTGTCTTTTAGTGTTAGTTTGGTAACTGTGGTAAAATAGCTCTCGCAGCCAAGGTATGATAGTGATGAGACGTTATCAGGCAGTTCAGTAGCGCTCTCTTCCAGGTCACAGATGTCACAGAGCATCTTGTTTACAGCACATCCAGGAGAAATGAAGATTGTCTGCCTTTAAAAGTCGACACGGAGAGAGAAGATTCTGATAATGACATTTGTTTTCGAGCAACAGACACTTGTTTTTCCATCCTACAACCTCCAAAGCTAACCCCCCCCCCCCCCCACTGGATAATTCAGATCATATTATAACCCAGCTCCTTCCTGTTTATCGGCCAGTGTTCAAATCCTACAAACCTGAAGATCACTCGATCAAAATATGGTCAGCCTACAAGATAGAAGAGCTGAGAGGAGGCTTCCTGTGTCCTGACTGGGATATTTCTTTCATGATAAACACATCAACACCGCTACAGAATCAGGTACACGTTACGTTTCCTTCTGTGTTGATTCAAATATCCCAAAGCAAAACGTTAAGAAATAACCAAATAATAATCCTTACTTAAAACGGGAAGTAAAGGAATGTATCAAAAGGAAGCAGGTGGCATTGAACTCAGGGGACTCTGCAGGAGTCAGCGCTGCACAGAGATCTCAACCAACTGATGAGACTCGACGGCAGCACATAGAGCATGTAGAGCTGAACACCAAGAGACTATGGGATTTCATCCACACTGTGACCAACATGGACTCAAACAGGAAACCTGTAACTGCTAAAAATGATGCAATGAAAGCAAATGAACTAAACAATTTCTATTTGTGATTTGAAAGTGCCAACAATAATGAATGTGTGGAGATTTTGGAGGAGATTGTTTTCTAGGACGATGAGAACACAATCTTGATTTACCAGCAATTAGTCACTCACAGTTTTTGAACCATGCGCATGAACAAAGCGATGATTACGGCACACATTCGCTGTGGTGTTGTTTGGATGAGTTTCTGCAATGTCAAAAGATTTATTTTGCCTGATGAATCCTGGCATTGTCATCTTGGATTATGCCCGTGCCATCAGGGAAGAAACCATTCTTTGACCACATACCGTTGCTAGGCATGATGGGTAAATCAAAAACGACTGGTATCCTTCCAGCTCAGGATAATGCGTTGGACAGTTGTTAACCTAATTTTGGGAGTTTCTACAATCTCCTTAGATGCCTTTTCTGCTTGAAGCATGCCAATGATTTGACTCTCCTGAAACAGACCGACATCTATTCCACGACAACATGACGTTCGACGTGGTCGTTTAAGAAATGTTGTTTAATAAATGGGAAGCAACTAAAACCCAAAACATCCAGAACAGACCAAACAGGATGTGGGAGGAGCTTCATCGTGCAGCTGATCTTCTGGATGCAACGTGTTCAGCTAACAGGACTTTAACGCTAAAACATCCCTGCATGTGCTGTTTGTCAAACTGTTAGCAGTTCCATTTTTAAAGACTTTGGTTTTTTTATTGGCACTCACTGGAACTCATTTATATTTGAAGTTTTGGGGCCTTTTTTCTATGATTCAGAGGTCAGAGTTGTACCTAAATCTAAACTGAAGGTCGTGAGAAAAAGAACTGAAGAAGAATTTAAAAAAGCCAAAACCCTCATGAGGACAACTTTAAAGTGAGTCCGACCTTTAGAGCTGGACTAAAACCTTTGCAGGGTGTTAGTCTGGTGTTTTAGATGGATACTGATAGGGTCAGCCTCTACCATGTACTTGTGTGAAGAGACATGATTGTAAACGCTGTATTGCTTTATGACGTAGGAGGAATTGCTGCTGCCTTATTTGAAGTGAGTTTCTGTATTTGCTTTGTAGTCACTGAGCTGCAGTCCTTATCCTCTGAGGAAGGCAGCTGAAAAGCAGCTGCTGAGCTGTCTGGGTACATTTAGATAAGGCCGACACACACAAAGGGAAACATCGTGAAAGGATGAAGCTTAGAGTCTGAGGCTCGGTGCCAGTCCTCCTAAAGGCGGCTGAGCTGTGGTCCAGCAGTGAGGGTAAACTGATTCTCTATTATTTACATCGTCTACTCATTTTGTCACTATTATTTTGACCTATTATAGAATAAATATTGTTAATATTAACCTTCTTTCTCCTTCTGCATTATTCGGAGAACTGATCGTACTTGAATATTGAAACCTGGGGGCTATACAGGAGAAGATGAGGTGCCTCCTTCACCGATCAAAAGATCTCAAAGAATTTCTCCCTTTTTTCTGCACAGAATCAATGAAAATATTGTAATACGGTTCTTTATTCTTTTTAATTTCCTGTCGAGCTTTGATCACTGTAGAAATTAAATGGAGCTGAACACTAACCTGTAGATCAGAGGGACCAGAGGACGCGGCTGGGTCGGTCCGGTTGGTGTTCAGAGTGAGCTGGTCCGGTTCTTGTTCCTGGTGATCCTCCTGGTGTTCCTCAACTTTAACCTCCATATTCTCCTTCTTTACTTCAATATTCATCCCATGATACTCCTCCTCTTTTACCTCAATCTCAATCTTTATTTCATGGTTCTCCTCCTTCACCTCCATCTTCATCCCACGGTTCTCCTCCTGCTCCTCCATCTTCATCCCACGGTTCTCCTCCTTCATTCTGCTCCAGCCTGAGGACCTCTGGAACTCCTCTGGTCTTCAGGTGTTCTGATTCTTCAGCTGAAGCTCTGGGTAGAGATGTTCTGAGGCGAACCCTGTTAGAAACAACAGCTGATCAGGTTAAAGGCTTCTGAGATGTTTAGCTAGCAGAGACAGTACACCCTCTTTCAGGGGTTGAGTTATCCAGAGGCAATAGAAAAGCATCAGTGGTCTCACTTATAAAAGTGTGTAGGATCTATGCTAAAAGTTTGGGTATGCCCAAAAGCAAGAAAAAAACAAAACAAATCGTGATTTATAAATCACAGCGTCATCAAAACGTTTTTCTGCCAGGTTCCACCACATGTTCTCCTTCTGCCACCTTCAACAGTACACTGACTGAATGTGGTGTCCTGATGCATCTCAACAATCCAAAGGAAATGCAGTCGGTCCTCTGCTCAGTTCAAACATTTCATCTCTTCTCCAAGAGACCTCTTCAGTTGGATGAGTTACTGTCCTTCAGTGGTCTCCATCTCCAGTCCTCGATGGCCGGTGTCCTGCTACCTTTAGCCTTGTCTCTACTGCATGCTGGTGAGGCAGTTCAGCCATTGGATTCAGGAGTGGAGGCCAAGGGACTCAATTAAGCGCTCCAGGCCATCGGCCCTCGAGGATTTGAGTCTGAGGCCAGTAGTTGATCTGTGGTGTGTATCTTGAGCTGACAGTGCAGAGGATGACCTGCGTGGTAAGTGTCCTTTATCATGTTCTGGGCTTTTTGAGCTGTGAAGCTGTGACATGTTGGGAAAAGGCAGCCTAAGACAAACTGGGTTGCATTAATGACCGTCCACTGGAGCATTTTCCTCAGTGTTTACCAAGAACACAACAAAAGGACATATTAGAGTACTTTGGTATGGACAAAGGTCCCATACTCCAGTCAGATATCTAGTCTGCTCCTGTTTTATTGTGGAAGTTGGTTTCTGGGTGGATGTTGGATATTCCCGCATCTGCAGCTTTAGTGCCGTCTTCCTGCCGTTTGACTCCATGCAGCCAGGATGCTTTCAGGCAGTTACTAGTTACTTTTCTGGTAAAATTTTCCCCACATTTAAAAAGCCTCGGCCAAACAAGGGGATCAACAGGTTTAACAGGGACAATCAGAACCAATTGCTCAAATGCAGAAGAGGACCATCAGCCTACCAACCGATCATTTTTGCTGTTATGGCTGAATCATGCTCTCCGGGCCAGCATTGTAAGAGGGGGATACTTGGACTCTGAGACCTCCTCCGCTGTTTGACGGGTGGTTTCTCTTCACCAAAACAGCTCCTTTACTCCCGTCTCAAACCAATGCTCCTCTCTATCCAGGATGAGAGCATCTTCGTCCCTGAAACAATGACCGCTGGCCTGCAGATGAGTATAGACCGCAGATTCTGGGCCTGACGATGCTCTCCTGTGCTGGACCGTCCTGTTGGCCAGGGGCTCGATGTGAACCGCTGATGAGACAGGAAAGAAACAGCACTACCTCAGAAGGAAACCCAGGACTATGTAGATGCCCTTGGCCAGGAGGTGGCGCCAGTGCGTCTGCTCCAGAGGACCTTCTCTGTGGAGATACTTCTAGTTTCTTTTCAACTGCCTCATCATGAGATTTTCTGCTCCGTCCTTCTGTTGGATCTCCACAGCTTTCTTCCACACTGAACCTCCTCCCTGGGCAGCTGTATGATCCCATCAGAGATGACTTTACTGTAGGGTAGTTACCAGACCGTCACCACATCTGCAGGGCTTCTAGTCCCCAGATTTACACAATGTGCTTCAGCCAGGTTTCCTCTTGAGATCCCTCCTCTAGCCGCTCTCTGTTCTCCACCACTTTATTCTTCAGCACACAGCGTGAAGCTTCAATGTCCTTCTGTTCAAGACTCCACTTTATAGAGACGTCAGCGGCGGTTCTAGGCAGCAGCCAGTACTGAACACATGATTTCGGTGATATTTGCAGCCAAAGATACTGTGACAGGTGGTCACTGGGACCAACTGTAGTACAGTTTTACTCTAACAATAACTGGAAAATGAAGCTGTTTCACATTTAGCTCCAGTCGCTCCAGAAGGATCAGGGGTCGGCAACCTGCAGTTCCAGAGCCACAGTTGGCTCCTTGGCTCATCTGATTTATTAAACCATGAAATATTGACTTGCTCTGTTTTTCTCCCCAATCTTTTGTTCTGTGCCCCCATGAAAAAAACTCTGCTCTAACAGCTGCTGATGGTGAAATCTCTCCTACTCTCCATTTATTATTCTCTTTCTCCCTTTTCCCCCCTGTACAACTAGGAGTCCAGATCGTTTCGTCCTCTGCTGCTACAGAAGCCATCTTGGTTCATTTCCAGCTCATTAATGCCTCGCCTCCTGCAGACTGGAGTCCATCTAAGCCTGAGGATCACTCAGCATGGAGCAGGTCAGCGCTGCTTTTCTCCAGCAGTAAAACTCATGAACATTGTCCAGCAGCTCTGCTGAGGTTCAGCTCACCTTTCTTCAGCTGCGGGGACAACTGGAGCTGCTGCTGCTGCTCTCCTTGCTCCGGCTTCCCGGCGGACTGATTACGGTGTAGCACAGCTAGGAACTAAAGAGCGCACTTCCTGGTGTTCACCACTAGAGGGCCCCCTGCACCTGCTGGACACCAGTGCTGGAAGCTCACTGCGTTTCCAAGGATGGATTCAGCGGAAAAGCTTCATTATTCACTTTATGAGGAATTATTAGTCATCAGGAGAGTTAAGGAACACCAAAGTTCTCAAGATGAAATAAATACATTATGAAATGATAATAAATGATAAAGTGACATAACTGAATCCATACAAAATTATTTCACATATTTAAAAAATATATACATTATTGAGGCATTATTTAATCCCATCGGCTTTTATTTTAAAATGTCATTTTTTTTAAGCGTCATCTTTTATTTGATAACTGGTGTTTTCCACAATGGCCTATTCATGTCACAATGACTCTTTTCAACAGGGCGGGGCGAGCAGTATGATTGGCTGCTTTTTCACCCAGACCAAAGCAATCCAACACGGAGTGTCAAGTCAGGCCTGAAGGGCTGCATCCTTTGAAGGACCCTTATTGAGTAAGGACTAGTTAGCCAGAGAGGAAGTGAGTTAAAGGGGCCATGACAACAAATAAAAATGTTCTGAAGTTTTAGGGGTATAACATGGTCTGTTGTGCCCTGATGTGACCGTGTTGATGCTAAAGAAGAAAACCAAAGGACCAGCTCCATTAGCTTTGTTGCTTTGCTCCAAAACGTAGTTTATATTCTCCAGTTAGACCACACCATCAAGCAAACAGTCTTCCCCATCTACTTCTCCTCCACCAGTCACTAATAGGGCTTGGGCGTCATGACGTAATTATTCGCGTGGCCGCCATATTGATGGCTTCCTTTACCGCTACTCAGACTACTGCCTATGACTACCGCGTACTGTACTCCCTCTCAGCCGTGTTTTAATTTGATTAATTTCACCTTAACTTGATTTCAACCATGGTAAACCGTTGCTGTATTGTGGGCTGTAACAGCGCAACACATGATCGCCATGGGAAAAACATAGAAAATGGGTTAACTTTCCACCGCTTTCCTGCCTGGAGGCGCCACCACGGAGAACAACTGTTAGAGATAACGAAGAGTCGTCGGCTCGCTTGGATCGTGGCTGTAAGACGACCGAACATAACTTTCCACAGTATCCCGATGTCAATGAGAGTGTGTTCCCTGCATTTTCATTCTGGTAAGTTAAAGATGCACGGTTTTATTTTATAGCCTACATTGTTTCTTTCCTTCAACCGCGACACCACATACATGCATTAATGCGCGCCCAGAGACGGTTGATATAGCGTTTCATCCTCTTCGTTACTAACTACACCTTTGAAACACATAGCAGCTAGTTAAAAGTACATTACATGCGTGAGTGGTTGTTAGCACTAACGGTTAGCAGCTACTAAACTAGCATGTGCCAGAGCCCGTCTGAGCACAGCTTACCTTTGTACGAATTACTGTGTTCCCACTGTTTGCTGGCTTTATGATCTGCAGCTCCTGAACCCATCCATTCGTAAACTGCACATGAGACTCCAAGGACTTGTAGCTTCAGAACTGTTCTGAAGTATAGGCGCTCACACTACAAACAAGGTAGCCGAAGACGTCCGATATGCAAAACAGTGGCAACAAGTCGTCGTCGGCGCTCCACTCATTGTTTGGAACTTCATATGGATCCAAATTATTAATAATGCTGATTTTGTCAACATACCGGTCCCTGGCTTCTCTATTTAATGTGTCCCGGTAAATTACAGATCCTTTTCGGGATTTTAACATCTTTTTTCTATCTATTCTACTTCTACGTCTCTTCGTTCAACAACGTTATGTCAGCGTTAAGTTAACGTTCGCGTAGCCATCAACATGGCCGCCACGTCCCACAATGCAACGCGGATCCCAAGCCCTATTTGATGAGCTAGCATGTCTGACCGCTCCACTTCAGTGGAGGACGGTCTCTAAAGGGGAGCTGCTTTGTCCGAGGTGCTCAAAAACAAAAGGAAGTTTCCACTTATTCCTGGAGGAGGAGAGAACCAGAGCAGAAGTTCATTTATGGGGAATTACCACTTACATATGCAGAAATATTGTCGATATAAAATGGTTTACACAGCTGTGTCATGGCACCTTTAATGGTCGCCATGATAGGTGCTGTCCGAACAGCACAGTCAGTAAAGAAGGAGGTAGAAAAGGGAACCTGAATGCTTCCTCTCATATATATATATTTTCATTAATAACCCAGAATTTATTCCAAAAAACAAAACAACTGGACTTCCTGGATAGGAAGTGAAATGTCTTCAAACTTCGGAAATAAGCCCAGTTGTTTTTTTTGTTACTTTTTTTTTTTTGAATGACCATGACCTGGATGACTGAGAATCTTTACCAGCAACCCAGAATTTACATACCAAATAAATAGAGGAAGACATTGAGGACTTATAAACTGCCCAGATGTGCTATCAGCAAAACAAAATGAACCGGGCTCACACAAAAGTCTGAAACCCAAGAAAAGACCCAGCACAGTGGTGATGTCTGCAAAGGAGGTTACACATAAAACTGCAAGGGACTCGTTAACAGTAAAACAGAATTTAAAAGTATTATCAAACAAAGGCTGAAGGAGAGGTGACAAAAACAATGCAACGAAGAGCAGAAAGGAAAAAGGAAAGAGGCTCAGATTTCAACATGTGGGATACAATGATAGAGCCTTCATGCTGCAACATATTTCAGGTAAATGTTGCTGAACATGTTTTGATGTGTTGCCAGAAGTGACAAAGAAGGAAAGCACTAAGAAGACAAAGTTAACAAGATGAAAGTTACATTTGACTTAGAGGATTTTTACAAAATAGTTCGAGAAATAATCGACATTTATTATGATATCTAGTAACAACATGCCTAATTAGAACAACTAAAATTTCTTTTCAGTAGCTTTTGATCACGTTGTCATTGTGAACTGAACTCCTCACCAGTAGGTGGCGGTAAAGCTCACCAGAGCTGTTTGTCCACCGCAGTAAACCCACGAAGAAGAATGCTGCTGCACACCACTGAGCTCACTGATCTCTACACTGGAGTGCTAATCATAGATATCCATAATAAATCCTTTATTATGGATATCTATGGTGCTAATAGCCGCTGTTAGAACGAGTCGCTTTGAAGCCACCAGCCGCCATATTGGTACTCCCTATTTTCCTCCAGTAACTAGGGAACATGTGCGCTACAGCATCGAATAACGAGGATTTTCTCATGTTCAGGGGGGCTTAAAACTTTTAAAATGTCAAATGCCATATACTTTATGTTATGTTCTAAAACTATCAAGTACTGAGAAAGTCATGTGCTGAAATATTTTGCATTTTATTTATTTAAATATATATATTTAACATTTATAAATATATAAATAACAATATACAAAAACATATATTTACATATATGTATACATATATACATATATGTATACATATATATACATGTCACTACCCGATCCGTAATTACGGTACTGAAAATACTTATTTCTATACTTAAATCATTAAAGAATGCTAAACTATATTGTATAGAAAACATTTAAGATTTTTCTGGAAGAAATTTATGCGTTTTACAATCTCCATTGTATTGCTTGACGTCATCCTCGGATATGCTCCAGCATCCTCCAGTCCGGGAAGTTATCATTGCGTAACGTTTATCTGTATTGTCTGAATGCACTCTGTTAGTTTTATTGCTTGTTCAAACAGGACTGGAAAAAAATATTTAATCCTTAATTATACGGTGAATTTCGTTATACAAATAATCTTGTTCTAAACATAAACAAACATTTATTTTATTAGAAAGTTAAAACTATCGATTGAGAAATTAGCGCCCTCTGGTGTACACATCATAAACTAGAGAAGACCCCGTGATTATAGTAGCCGCATTGTTTTTTTTTTTTTTTTCTTTTACAAAAACGAACAGGGAATAGGACAAAGAACACACAAAAAGCGAAAGCATACCTTATTAAAATACATTTATTAGCCACAAAATACATACATATGCAATTCAAATAAATAATAAAAGAAACTTCAAACTTCAAAAAAATTCAAAATCAAATACGTTTCTGTACTACTATATGTGTTTATAGCTGGGGGTTTATGTACTTTAAGAAATGGTTTATATATTTTTATTTCCCTAACCACAACTGGGAAACATTTTTGCTATTAAAAAAAACAAAAAACAATGTATTTTTTATGTATTTCTGTTGTTTATTTTTTAGAATGTGCATTATTGCCGCAAATACAAAGATATACAAAAAGAAACCCCTGCCTCGAAAAAATACAAAAGAATAAAAAAGTAAGAAAAACGAAATATTTCCCACCGGAAGTTATTCTGTTCGCGCACGCGCAAATCAGCTGATGGTACGGATCGTGCTACCCATAGACATATATAGACCAGTTCACGCGTGACGTCAGCGCTACATCCGGGTCACGGTGGTTGGCAAAAACAGCGCTGTTCTCGTCTACTACTGTGACAAAACGGGTGATTTAGAGCGTATTTTTAGTTAGTTTACTTTTGGATTCTAAACAATGTCTACCACTTGTTGTGCTCCCGGTTGCACACAGAGGCATTCCAAATCGTCGGATGTACGTTTCTGTCGTTTACCGAAGGAGGAAGGACGAATAAAGAAATGGATATTTTCAATGAAAAGAGCGCAGGCAGAAACTCCCAATGGACTGGGGGATCCATCATACTGCGACAGAATATGCTGTCTACACTTCATCTCCGGTAAATACAACTTAATTCTGCTCTAGTCATTGTTCTACTTAAATAGCGGCGGAGGGGAGGTGATGATCGCTACACGGGCCGGAGAAGCGGTAGCAGCAGCCGCTGACTATTCCGGCCCGTGTAGCGATCGCCATCTCCCCTCCCCTCCGCCCGTTCACGGGCGCTACTTCTGTGTTTACGCTGCAATGTCGCCGACACCCCCACCCATTTTAACGAGACAAAAACACCAAAATAATCCGTAGTAAACAATGGTTTTTTTAACCTACCGGGCGGGTCTTCCTCTCTGCTGAGACGCGGTCTGTATGACGCCGCTTTGTGATTGCACAAACGTGTGAACAACATTCAATTCAATTCAATTCAATTTTATTTATATAGCGCCAAATCATGAAACATGTCATCTCAAGGCACTTTACAAAATCAAGTTCAATCATATTATACAGATTGGGTCAGATTATACAGATTGGTCAAAATGTCCTATATAAGGAAACCAGTTGATTGCATCAAAGTCCCGACAAGCAGCATTCACTCCTGGGGAACCGTAGAGCCACAGGGAGAGTCGTCTGCATTGTACATGGCTTTGCTGCAATCCCTCATACTGAGCAAGCATGAAGCGACAATGGGAAGAAAAACCACCCATTAACGGGAAAAAAAAACCTCCGGCAGAACCGGGCTCAGTATGAACGGTCATCTGCCTCGACCGACTGGGGTTACAGAAGACAGAGCAGAGACACAACAAGAGAGAGAAACAAGCACAGAAGCACACATTGATCTAGTAATCTGTTCTACATTAGATGGTAGTAGTCGGTGATCTGTCCTCCCTGGATGATTTCACAGTCAACAGAACGTCAGACCAGGTGTACCTACTATGAAGAAAAAAGAGAGAGAACAAAAAGTTAAAAGCTGAAATGACAACAGTCATTTCAATGTAATGCAATGCAAATCTGGAGAACAGTAGAAATCAGTAGAGTGAGAAAAATAGGCCCTGATGTCCTCCAGTAGCCTAAGCCTATAGCAGCATAACTATAAAGGTAGCTCAGAGTAACATGAGCCACTCTGACTATAAGCTTTGTCAAAAAGGAAAGTTTTAAGATTAGTCATAAAAGTAGATGGGGTGTCTGCCTCACGGACCAAAACTGGGAGTTGGTTCCACAGGAGAGGAGCCTGATAGCTAAAGGATCTGCCTCCCATTCTACTTTTAGAGACTCTAGGAACCACCAGCACACCTGCAGTCTGAGAGCGAAGTGCTCTGTTAGGAACATACGGGGTAACCAGAGCTCTGATATATGATGGAGCTTGATTATTAAGGGCTTTATACGTTAGAAGAAGAATTTTAAATTCTATTCTTGATTTAACAGGAAGCCAATGAAGGGAAGCTAAAATTGGAGAAATATGATCCCTCTTGTTGATTTTCATCAGAACTCTTGCTGCAGCATTTTGGATCAGCTGAAGACTTTGAATTGCATTTTGTGGACTTCCTGGTAGTAAAGAATTACAATAGTCCAGCCTTGAAGTAACAAATGCATGGACTAGTTTTTCAGCATCACTCCTGGACAGAATGTTTCTAATTTTGGCGATATTCCTGAGGTGAAAAAAGGAAACTCTGGAAACCTGTTTAATATGGGATTTAAATGACATGTCTTGGTCAAAAATAACACCAAGGTTTTTAATTTATTACCAGAGGCCAAATTAATGTCATCCAGATTAAGTGATTGGTTAAGAAGTTTATTTTTTGAGGACTCTGGCCCAAAGATTACAACTTCGGTCTTGTCAGAATTTAGATGCAGTCATCCAGCTTTTGATGTCATCAAGACATGACTGCAGTTGAAGTAATTGATTGGATTCATCAGGATTTATGGATAGATATAGCTGAGTGTCATCAGCATAACAGTGGAAATTAATCCCATGCTGTCTGATAATTTTGCCGATCGGAAGCATATACACTCCTGATCAAAATCTTAAGACCAGTCAAAAAATTGCAAGAATTTGCATTTTGCACTATTGGATCTTAAGAAGGTTCTAAGTAGAACTTCACAATGTTAAAAGGACAAATCAGTGCAAGAGACAAGAACATTTGAGCAGGGAATTGTCTGAAAACTGCATTTACACTCAAACATGATTTTTTCAGCTGATCAAAAGTTTAAGACCATAGTCTTTAAAAGCCAAAAGCTGTGCAAACATCTGGATTCCATGTCATTTTCTGTGAAGTCTTTACACTGACAAGACCTCCTGATGGCAAAAGCAAAAAAGCTCACTGACTTTGAACGTGGTAGGATTGTTGAGCTGCATAAGCAAGGCCTCTCACAACGTGCCATCGCTGCTGAGGTTGGACGCAGTAAGACAGTCATTTTGCATTTTTTAAATGATCCTGAGGGTTATGGAACAAAAAAGTCAAGTGGTAGACCCCAAAAAATTTCACCAGCTCTGAGCCGCAGGATCCGATTGGCTGTCCGTCAAGACACGGGACGATCCTCTACCCAAATTAAGGCCATTACTGGTGCTGACTGCAGCCCAATAACCATCAGACGGCATCTGCGAGAGAAGGGCTTCAGAAACAAAAAACGTCTTCAAAGGCCACGTCTTCTTCAACGCCACAGAATTGCCCGTTTGGACTTTGCAAGGATGCACCAAACATGGGACATTGAAAGGTGGAAGAAAGTTGTCTTCTCTGATGAGAAAAAATTTAACCTTCATGGTCCTGATGGCTTCCAACGTTACTGGCATGACAGGGAGATCCCACCTGAGATGTTTTCTACACGGCACAGTGGTGGGGGCGCCATCATGATTTGGGGTGCGTTTTCCTTCAATGGAACAATGGAGCTTCAGGTTGTGCAGGGGCGTCAAACAGCAGCTGGCTATGTGGAGATGTTGCAGCGGGCATCCCTCATGACTGAGGGCCCTCGTCTGTGTGGTAATGTTTGGGTTTTTCAACAGGACAATGCTGCAGTTCACAATGCCCGCCTGACAAAGGAGTTCTTCCAAGAGAATAACATCACTCTTTTGGACCATCCTGCATGTTCCCCGGATCTAAACCCAATTAAGAACATTTGGGGATGGATGGCAAGGGAAGTTTACAAAAATGGACATCAGTTCCAGACAATGGATGCCCTTCGTGAAGCCATCTTCAACACTTGGAGCAACGTTCCCACTAGCCTCCTGGAAACACTGGCATCGAGCATGCCTAAACGATTGTTTGAAGTCATCAACAAGAATGGTGGAGCTACTCATTACTGAGTCCTTTTTTTTGACATTTTGATTTCTGTTTTGGGGGGTTTTCGGGTTTTTTTGAGCTATGGTCTTAAACTTTTGATCAGCTGAAAAAATCATGTTTGAGTATAAATACAGTTTTCAGACAATTCCCTGCTCAAATGTTCTTGTCTCTTGCACTGATTTGTCCTTTTAACATTGTGAAGCTCTACTTAGAACCTTCTTAAGATCCAATAGTGCAAAATGCTAATTCTTGCAATTTTTTTGACTGGTCTTAAGATTTTGATCAGGAGTGTATATAGTAAAGAGAATTGGTCCAAGGACTGAACCCTGTGGTACTCCACAGGTGACCCTAGAGTTTGAGGAAGATTTATTATTAACATGAACAAACTGGAATCTGTCCGACAGATAAGATTTAAACCAGCCTAATGCTTTCCCCTTAATCCCTACAGTATGTTCAAATCTTTGTAGGAGAATATTGTGATCAACTGTATCAAATGCAGCACTAAGATCTAACAGGACAAGTACAGACACAAGTCCATTATCTGAGGCCATGAGAATATCATTAGTGACCTTCACCAGAGCCGTTTCAGTGCTATGATGAGCTCTGAAGCCTGACTGAAACTCCTCAAGTAGGTCATTGCTTTGTAAATGTTCACAAAGTTGATTAGCAACTACTTTCTCAAGAATTTTAGATAAGAAAAGAAGATTAGATATAGGTCTGTAGTTTACTAGCTTATCTTGATCAAGAGAAGGTTTCTTAAGTAAAGGTTTAATAACAGCTACTTTAAAAACCTGTGGTACATATCCATTTACTATGGATAGATTAATCATGTCTAAAATAGGACCACTGATCAGAGGGAATACCTCCTTAAACAACTTGGTTGGGATTGGGTCTAACATACAGGTAGAAGGTTTAGATGAAGCTAAAATTTTAGATAGCTCAGAAAGCTCTACTGCTTCTAGACAGTTCAGACACTGCGCAGGTTCTAAAGATTCCTCCAATGCTACCTTACTTACTGGGGATGAGGTAATCATGTTTGGGAGGATGCCAATTATTTTATTTTTAATGGCATCAATTTTATTTATGAAGAATCCCATAAAATCATTACTGCTAAGAACTAAGGGAATGGATGGATCAACAGAGCTGCAGCTCTGAGTAAGTTTGGCAACTGTACTAAAGAGAAATCTAGGATTATTTTTATTCTCTTCAATTAATGATGAAAAATATGCTGCTCTAACTCTGCGAAGGGTCTTGTTATACAACAATAGACTGTCCCTCCAGATTAAGTAGGATTCCTCTTGGTGTGTAGAGCGCCATTTTCTCTCCAATTTCCTGACATTGTGTTTCAAGGAACGCAGCTCTGAATTAAACCAGGGAGCCAGCTTCCTGTGAATTATCACCTTCTTTTTCAAGGGAGCTACATTATCTAATGCAGAACGCAATGAGGAAGTCACACTGTTAGCAAATGTATCTATTTGTGAATGGGAAGAAACAGCATTGCTGCCATCTACAGGGCATTTCTGCAATATTGAGGATATTAAGAGGGGGAAAGACTCTTTAAGTTTTGATACAGCATTATCCGATAAAGATCTACTATAATGGAACCCTCTTTTGGGGGTGGAGAAATCGGTTAGATTAAACTCAAATGTTATTAAAAAATGATCAGATAGGACAGGGTTGTGAGAGAATACTGTTAATTCTTCACAATCAATGCCATATGTCAGCACAAGGTCTAAAGTATGGAGCCAAGAGTGCGTTGGCTTATGCACATTTTGAGCAAAACCAATTGAATCCATCCATCCATTTTCTGACACCAGCTACCCCCGCTTAATCCCTCATGGGATCGCGGGGGTTGCTGGTGTCTATGTCCCGATATAAGATAATTGTAGCCGTCCAGTGGTTTCATGGCTTTCGTGCTCTCTCGTCTGTACTGGCCTGCGTGTTTATAAGGTAGCTGTATATGTCGCGGTACGTAACACTTGGCAGCATTTCACAGACTCGCTCCGTCCCTTCAGGCTTTTGCTGTGTGGATCTGGCAATCTGATACCATCAACCATCAACTTAGTCTTAAAACGATCTTGTGATACGTTATCTAAAGAAGAAAAATACGCGGAGAACTCGTCAGTTTCTCTGTTTGCGTCCGCCATTGTGTTCGTCTTTTGCCAACCAGTCCGGCGCGCATGCGAAAAACCCGCATCAAAACAATAACAATGAACTGGTCTACAAAGAGTAGACCCCGCATCGACCGCTCTCGCCTATAGGCGCGGACGAGATTTAGGGGCGCCATCTTGGGGCGGTCGAGAACTCAGCTCAGTGTAATGTGTTAACCAGGTGCAGAATCAATTTAAATCAACTATACTTGCTGATTATTGAACTAATTTTCACGTTCTTTTTTTTCTGAAAACTTTAAAGCTATAGCTATTATAACAAATGGTTCAGTGCAGTTAAATGTTTTTAGTGTGGTTAAAAGTAATTGAATATTCTGACAGAATTTATGTATGCTGCAAAACACAGCCTCTCATACACTTTAATAATTTTTTGTTATTACTATATACAAAAACATATATATATATATATATATATATATATATATATATATATATATATATATATATATATATATATATATATATATATATACATATCTATATATATATATATACATATCTATATATCTATATTCATCTATATATATATATATATATATCTATATTCATCTATATCTATCTATATTCATCTCTCTCTCTCTCTCTCTATATATATATATATATATATATATATATATATATATATATATACATACATATGTATACGTTCCAAAAAGAACCCATGGTAGGCGAAATCCGTGAAGTAGTAACCTTTATTTTCTTTACAATTATTATACAATGAAATACTCCATAGTACATTGAAACCAAAGAACAAAACCTTTTTACAGGCCCAAATATTTTTTTAACAAATAAAAGTACTGTATAAACGTTTTTTGTTTTTTTTTTACAAATAACTGTGCTGTAAAATACTAATTTGATCATCAATACGAACTGAATGCTTCAAATTGCGGAGATCGGCACCGCCCCACCGCAACCCGAGTCATTGTATTAGAACGGGAGAAAATGAAAAATGATTATGAAAAAAATACAAAGTACAGTAGGACAAATAGTGACTCATGTATTTCACTGCTCTTCTCACTGAGCCGCTGCATCCTGACTCCGCTCTGTAGCGTTTTTTTCTTCTAAAGCCCGCGGTGCAGGTGTGTGTTTTAGGGAGAAAAACATAGTTATCGGTAGTTGTTGTTCTTCTGGGCAAAAAGAATCTTATAAACCGACATGCTGGTGAAGATTCTCATTTTTGGAATAAACCGACATGCCACCATCGATTATGTTTGAGAACTGTAATGAACGGCTCATCAATGCAAATCCATGAAGCAGCGAGACCGTGAAAGGGGAACCGCGACATAGTGAGGGTTCACTGTATATATGAAGAGTTCATTTGCAAAAACAGATAACTCCGTTTTTAGCCAAATCAACTAAAATGTAAGTGTGTGTGTGTGTGTGTGTGTGTGTGTGTGTGTGTGTGTGTGTGTGTGTGTGTGTGTGTGTGTGTGTGTGGGGGGGGTGGTCCTTTTAATGAAGGTGTATTTTTGAGATGCCATTATTGTCATGATTTCGGCACTGCTGTCTGGTTTCTCATGTCCCAACACCTGCTTAGCTCCGCCCATTCCTCATCACCTCAGATCTGTTCCACCTGCTCCTACTAGTATATAACCAGCTCTTTGACAAGACAGCAGTGCCAGTTTATTTCAAGCCAGTGGTGAGATCTATTCCAGCGTTCTTTATTCTGATTTCCTGATCCTGACCTGTTTTACCTCCTGACCTTTGAGCCTGCCTGTTCCCCGCCTGTCTGTGTATCGTATTGGACCTGCTACCTGACCACCGAGCCTGCCTGACCTCGTCTTGCCCTCCAGTCTGACCGTGTACCGAACCTGGGTCTGTGTCCCGACCTCGTCCTGGATCTCCCTCTGGCGCTTCAGCTGACATCTGACCACCTGGCTCTGACCTTGGATCTCGTACCCGACATCGGCTTCTGGTTCGTCCTCCTGATCTTCCTGCTCACGATTGTCCTAGCGGTTCTGACCTCCTGCCTGTCCTCCGACCACCGATACTTCTGCTTCAGGGACGTTCTGGGCGGCAACCGCCGCGCCGGATTAGCAGCCCGCCAGCAGGGATCTACCTCCGCTACTAGATCTGAACTGGACATTAAGACCAGGTTAGTGACCAACACGTTGGTGCGCAAACACTTTCAGATAAGCGTGGTCACTAACCTGTTGTCTCCTCCTGCAGAGGCTCCCGCTGTAGACGCTGACGCCTCCCGCTCCGCGTCTGATTTTAATAAACTTTTAAACCTAAACTGTTTGTCTGCCTCGAATACTGGGTCCACTTGTTCCGAGCCTAACAGAATAAACTGGCCGCTCATGGACCCATCGGTTGACAAACAGTGGCGGTTGGGCGTAGAGAATTCCATTTCTCAGTTAAAATCAGGCATGCAGGAGATTCTTTTTCACCTACGTAATCAGCCAGCTCCCGCTCCGACACTTCCGCAGACGTCGTCCTCCGACGCTGCGTCACCAGTTGCTAGGCAGATTTGTCAGGAGCCGCGGCTGTCACCTCCAGAGTTGTTCAGAGGTGATTCTGATCAGTGCCGGGCTTTTCTCACACAGTGTGAGATCCAGTTTGAATTACAGCCCTCAGCTTATCCATCAGAACGTGCTAAAGTTGCGTACATCATCTCCCTTTTAGCAGGCAAAGCCAAGCTCTGGGGAACTTCTGAGTGGCAGAATGATTCCAGTATCTGTCACTCCTACCGAGCTTTTTCACAGGAGTTAGTTCGTGTTTTCAGTCCTGTTCTTCCCTGTCGAGAAGCAACCCGAGGACTGTTGGCTCTGAGACAGGGTAAGAGGTCGGTGGCTGACTATATTATTGACTTCCATCTGCTTTCATCGGAGAGTCGCTGGAATGAGGACGCCCAGATGGACGTTTTTATTACGGGGCTTAATGAGAGGATTAAGGACCAATTATCAACCCAAGACTATCCACAGACACTAAAGCAGCTGGAAGACTTGGCCACCCGTATCGACCTTCGACTGACAGAACGGCGCAGAGAACGGAGGGCGATGACATCATTTCCTCCTCGCTCCATTACTCCTGTATCTACTGGAGTTCCTTCGCCTGCTCGGACGTCGGAGCCCGGACCGTTGCAGCTGGGACGGACACGTTTGACAAAGGAAGAGAGGTTAAGACGTCATCAGCTGAACTTGTGTTTGTACTGTGGCGGTGAGGGTCACCGTGTAAGATCGTGCCCGTCGAAAGGGCCAGGCTCAGCAGAGCAGGGGAGAACTTTACTGAGCCACACCAGACTTTCTGCCTCCCCAGACCTTTTGCTTCCTGTCACGCTCATGGTTAATTCCAAGTGTCACAACCTGTCTGCCCTTGTTGATTCTGGCTCAGACACGGAGCTTATGGATGAGGGGCTTGCCAGAAGCCTGGGGATCAGGCTCTTTCCGTCCCCAGCATCACACAAGGTGGTTGCTTTAGATGGACACCAAATTAACCATTCTCATCTTATTTCTGAACCTGTAGAACTTCTGGTAGGGGGTAATCATATTGAGAAGCTCTCTTTTATGATCATCGAATCGCCACAGGTGCCTATAGTGTTAGGGCTTACCTGGTTAAGAAAACACAATCCTCAAATCGACTGGCAGAGGATTGAGGTGCTGGGTTGGGCTTCATCTTGTGCTGGTACCTGTTTACGGTCTGCTCAGCCTAAGCAGGCGCCTGACAATGAGGTGGAGGAGGTTTATCCTGACCTCTCCAAAGTCCCAGTTGAGTATCTTGATCTGAAGGAGGTGTTTAATAAATGCAAGGCCACGGCGTTACCTCCACACCGTCCATATGATTGTGGCATCGATTTGTTGCCTGGAGCAACACCCCCTAGGGGCAGGTTGTACTCGCTGTCTGTGCCTGAGTCTCAGGCCATGCAAAAATATGTTTCTGATTCTCTCAAGGCCGGGATTATTCGTCCCTCTTCATCTCCAGCTGGGGCAGGGTTTTTCTTTGTGGGGAAGAAGGATGGCTCCCTCAGGCCATGCATCGATTACCGGGGATTAAATGAAATAACAGTTAAGAATCGGTACCCTATCCCCCTTATCAACTCCGCTTTTGACCAGATTCAGGGAGCTAGCATCTTTACCAAATTGGATCTACGTAATGCGTACCATTTGGTACGGATCCGAGAGGGGGATGAATGGAAGACAGCCTTCAACACCCCTACTGGTCACTATGAGTATCTGGTAATGCCTTTTGGCCTCACTAATGCTCCGGCTGTTTTTCAACACTTAGTTAATGAGGTTCTTAGAGACATGGTGGATCAGTTCGTATTTGTTTATCTGGACGACATTATTATCTACTCCCGAGATCTGGAGTCTCACAGGAAACATGTCAGGTCAGTTTTACTCCGCTTACTCCAAAATCAGCTATTTGTTAAAGCAGAGAAGTGTGAGTTTCACGTGTCCACCATGTCCTTCCTGGGGTTTGTTGTGTCTCCTGACCGTATTGCCATGGACCCCTCTAAGGTTAGCGCAGTCACCGACTGGCCCGTCCCTAAGGATAGAAAGCAACTTCAGAGGTTCTTGGGATTCGCTAACTTCTACCGCAGGTTTATTAGAAACTACAGCCAGGTAGCAGCCCCCCTACATACACTCACTTCTTCTAAGATCAAGTTCTGTTGGAATGAGCAGGCCGACAGGGCATTTCTGAGACTCAAAGATTTGTTCACCTCAGCTCCAGTCCTTATTTCTCCAGACCCAGAGAGACAATTTATTGTAGAGGAGTGGAGGCATTGGCTGGAGGGTTCAAAACTTCCGTTCCTGGTTTGGACGGATCATAAGAACTTGGAGTACCTTAAATCAGCAAAAAGACTGAACCCTAGACAGGCGAGGTGGGCACTCTTCTTTGGACGATTTAACTTCTCCCTATCTTACAGACCCGGGACTAAGAACGTGAAGCCTGACGCCCTCTCCAGGATGTATGAGGCGGATGGGGAGAGAACCAGTGGTGCAGAGGAGTTTGTACTTCCGGAATCCGTAAGATGTGCTGTCACTATGGTTGACTTGGAGAGAGAGGTCAGGGGGGCTCTCATAAATCACCAGCCCCCAGAGGCCTGCCCGAAGGACCGTCTGTTCGTTCCTGACCACCTGATAAAAAGAGTGCTGGAGTTTTGCCACGGGTCCCGCCTGTTCTGTCACCCTGGAGTCACAAGGACGATTCGTACAGTGCGAGTGCAGTTTTGGTGGCCTTCTCTGTCTGCTGATGTACGGGAGTTTGTGGCAGCTTGCCCTCATTGCAACCAAGCTAAGACATCCAGAAGACCACCATCCGGTCTATTACGACCTCTACCTGTTCCCTCACGACCATGGTCCAACATCTCGATGGACTTTATCACCGGCTTACCCAAATCTCAAGGTAATTCAGTCATTCTCACAATCATCGACCGCTTTTCTAAGATGGTTCATTTGGTTCCGCTGCCCAAGCTCCCATCAGCTAAGGAGATGGGGGAGATTCTGGCCCGTGAGGTCTTCCGCCTGCATGGTCTCCCGACGGACATTGTATCCGATAGGGGTCCCCAGTTTGTGGCACAGTATTGGAGGGAGTTCTGTGCCATGCTGGGGATCTCTGTCAGTTTGTCGTCGGGATTCCACCCCCAGACTGATGGGCAGACAGAGAGGGCTAACCAGGAGGTGGAGACCAAGCTGCGCATTGTGTGTGAGTCTGACCCTACCAGATGGTCCAGCCAGTTGCCGTGGATTGAGCATGCTCTGAACTCTTCTCCGTCTAGTACCACTGGTCTCTCTCCCTTCTATGTTGTGTTTGGTTTTCAGCCACCGGTGTTCACCATCCAGGAGAGAGACTCTAAGGTTCCTTCAGCCCGATTATCGGCAATGAGGTGCCAGCGAGCCTGGAGGAGGGCTAAAAAGACCATCACCCAGATGTCAGAGAGCCAAACCAAGGCCGCGAATCGCCACAGAATTCCGGCACCGGACTACCGTGAGGGACAAAGGGTTTGGCTCTCCACAAAGGACCTGCCGTTGAGGGTGGATAGTAGGAAGCTGGCACCTCGATTCATTGGGCCATTCCCTATTGTTAAGGTGGTGAACCCGGTGGCTGTCCGCCTCCGGCTTCCCCGCACTATGAGGATACATCCTACATTTCACGTGTCCCGGGTCAAACCTGTTGCCACATCTAGATTCGTGCCCGCCACCAGACCCCCTCCACCCACCCGACTCATCGACGGGGATCCGGTCTACACCGTTAACCGTATCCTGAGGTCTAGAAAGAGAGGCAGAGGGATCCAGTACCTGGTGGACTGGGAGGGGTATGGGCCTGAGGAGAGGTCCTGGATTCCTGCCAGATTCATTCTGGACAAGACTCTGATACAGGCCTTTCATAGGGACCACCCTGACCAGCCCAAAAGGGCGTCTGGAATCCGCCCTTAAGGGGGGGGCTCTGTCATGATTTCGGCACTGCTGTCTGGTTTCTCATGTCCCAACACCTGCTTAGCTCCGCCCATTCCTCATCACCTCAGATCTGTTCCACCTGCTCCTACTAGTATATAACCAGCTCTTTGACAAGACAGCAGTGCCAGTTTATTTCAAGCCAGTGGTGAGATCTATTCCAGCGTTCTTTATTCTGATTTCCTGATCCTGACCTGTTTTACCTCCTGACCTTTGAGCCTGCCTGTTCCCCGCCTGTCTGTGTATCGTATTGGACCTGCTACCTGACCACCGAGCCTGCCTGACCTCGTCTTGCCCTCCAGTCTGACCGTGTACCGAACCTGGGTCTGTGTCCCGACCTCGTCCTGGATCTCCCTCTGGCGCTTCAGCTGACATCTGACCACCTGGCTCTGACCTTGGATCTCGTCCCCGACATCGGCTTCTGGTTCGTCCTCCTGATCTTCCTGCTCACGATTGTCCTAGCGGTTCTGACCTCCTGCCTGTCCTCCGACCACCGATACTTCTGCTTCAGGGACGTTCTGGGCGGCAACCGCCGCGCCGGATTAGCAGCCCGCCAGCAGGGATCTACCTCCGCTACTAGATCTGAACTGGACATTAAGACCAGGTTAGTGACCAACACGTTGGTGCGCAAACACTTTCAGATAAGCGTGGTCACTAACCTGTTGTCTCCTCCTGCAGAGGCTCCCGCTGTAGACGCTGACGCCTCCCGCTCCGCGTCTGATTTTAATAAACTTTTAAACCTAAACTGTTTGTCTGCCTCGAATACTGGGTCCACTTGTTCCGAGCCTAACAGAATAAACTGGCCGCTCATGGACCCATCGGTTGACAAACAGTGGCGGTTGGGCGTAGAGAATTCCATTTCTCAGTTAAAATCAGGCATGCAGGAGATTCTTTTTCACCTACGTAATCAGCCAGCTCCCGCTCCGACACTTCCGCAGACGTCGTCCTCCGACGCTGCGTCACCAGTTGCTAGGCAGATTTGTCAGGAGCCGCGGCTGTCACCTCCAGAGTTGTTCAGAGGTGATTCTGATCAGTGCCGGGCTTTTCTCACACAGTGTGAGATCCAGTTTGAATTACAGCCCTCAGCTTATCCATCAGAACGTGCTAAAGTTGCGTACATCATCTCCCTTTTAGCAGGCAAAGCCAAGCTCTGGGGAACTTCTGAGTGGCAGAATGATTCCAGTATCTGTCACTCCTACCGAGCTTTTTCACAGGAGTTAGTTCGTGTTTTCAGTCCTGTTCTTCCCTGTCGAGAAGCAACCCGAGGACTGTTGGCTCTGAGACAGGGTAAGAGGTCGGTGGCTGACTATATTATTGACTTCCATCTGCTTTCATCGGAGAGTCGCTGGAATGAGGACGCCCAGATGGACGTTTTTATTACGGGGCTTAATGAGAGGATTAAGGACCAATTATCAACCCAAGACTATCCACAGACACTAAAGCAGCTGGAAGACTTGGCCACCCGTATCGACCTTCGACTGACAGAACGGCGCAGAGAACGGAGGGCGATGACATCATTTCCTCCTCGCTCCATTACTCCTGTATCTACTGGAGTTCCTTCGCCTGCTCGGACGTCGGAGCCCGGACCGTTGCAGCTGGGACGGACACGTTTGACAAAGGAAGAGAGGTTAAGACGTCATCAGCTGAACTTGTGTTTGTACTGTGGCGGTGAGGGTCACCGTGTAAGATCGTGCCCGTCGAAAGGGCCAGGCTCAGCAGAGCAGGGGAGAACTTTACTGAGCCACACCAGACTTTCTGCCTCCCCAGACCTTTTGCTTCCTGTCACGCTCATGGTTAATTCCAAGTGTCACAACCTGTCTGCCCTTGTTGATTCTGGCTCAGACACGGAGCTTATGGATGAGGGGCTTGCCAGAAGCCTGGGGATCAGGCTCTTTCCGTCCCCAGCATCACACAAGGTGGTTGCTTTAGATGGACACCAAATTAACCATTCTCATCTTATTTCTGAACCTGTAGAACTTCTGGTAGGGGGTAATCATATTGAGAAGCTCTCTTTTATGATCATCGAATCGCCACAGGTGCCTATAGTGTTAGGGCTTACCTGGTTAAGAAAACACAATCCTCAAATCGACTGGCAGAGGATTGAGGTGCTGGGTTGGGCTTCATCTTGTGCTGGTACCTGTTTACGGTCTGCTCAGCCTAAGCAGGCGCCTGACAATGAGGTGGAGGAGGTTTATCCTGACCTCTCCAAAGTCCCAGTTGAGTATCTTGATCTGAAGGAGGTGTTTAATAAATGCAAGGCCACGGCGTTACCTCCACACCGTCCATATGATTGTGGCATCGATTTGTTGCCTGGAGCAACACCCCCTAGGGGCAGGTTGTACTCGCTGTCTGTGCCTGAGTCTCAGGCCATGCAAAAATATGTTTCTGATTCTCTCAAGGCCGGGATTATTCGTCCCTCTTCATCTCCAGCTGGGGCAGGGTTTTTCTTTGTGGGGAAGAAGGATGGCTCCCTCAGGCCATGCATCGATTACCGGGGATTAAATGAAATAACAGTTAAGAATCGGTACCCTATCCCCCTTATCAACTCCGCTTTTGACCAGATTCAGGGAGCTAGCATCTTTACCAAATTGGATCTACGTAATGCGTACCATTTGGTACGGATCCGAGAGGGGGATGAATGGAAGACAGCCTTCAACACCCCTACTGGTCACTATGAGTATCTGGTAATGCCTTTTGGCCTCACTAATGCTCCGGCTGTTTTTCAACACTTAGTTAATGAGGTTCTTAGAGACATGGTGGATCAGTTCGTATTTGTTTATCTGGACGACATTATTATCTACTCCCGAGATCTGGAGTCTCACAGGAAACATGTCAGGTCAGTTTTACTCCGCTTACTCCAAAATCAGCTATTTGTTAAAGCAGAGAAGTGTGAGTTTCACGTGTCCACCATGTCCTTCCTGGGGTTTGTTGTGTCTCCTGACCGTATTGCCATGGACCCCTCTAAGGTTAGCGCAGTCACCGACTGGCCCGTCCCTAAGGATAGAAAGCAACTTCAGAGGTTCTTGGGATTCGCTAACTTCTACCGCAGGTTTATTAGAAACTACAGCCAGGTAGCAGCCCCCCTACATACACTCACTTCTTCTAAGATCAAGTTCTGTTGGAATGAGCAGGCCGACAGGGCATTTCTGAGACTCAAAGATTTGTTCACCTCAGCTCCAGTCCTTATTTCTCCAGACCCAGAGAGACAATTTATTGTAGAGGAGTGGAGGCATTGGCTGGAGGGTTCAAAACTTCCGTTCCTGGTTTGGACGGATCATAAGAACTTGGAGTACCTTAAATCAGCAAAAAGACTGAACCCTAGACAGGCGAGGTGGGCACTCTTCTTTGGACGATTTAACTTCTCCCTATCTTACAGACCCGGGACTAAGAACGTGAAGCCTGACGCCCTCTCCAGGATGTATGAGGCGGATGGGGAGAGAACCAGTGGTGCAGAGGAGTTTGTACTTCCGGAATCCGTAAGATGTGCTGTCACTATGGTTGACTTGGAGAGAGAGGTCAGGGGGGCTCTCATAAATCACCAGCCCCCAGAGGCCTGCCCGAAGGACCGTCTGTTCGTTCCTGACCACCTGATAAAAAGAGTGCTGGAGTTTTGCCACGGGTCCCGCCTGTTCTGTCACCCTGGAGTCACAAGGACGATTCGTACAGTGCGAGTGCAGTTTTGGTGGCCTTCTCTGTCTGCTGATGTACGGGAGTTTGTGGCAGCTTGCCCTCATTGCAACCAAGCTAAGACATCCAGAAGACCACCATCCGGTCTATTACGACCTCTACCTGTTCCCTCACGACCATGGTCCAACATCTCGATGGACTTTATCACCGGCTTACCCAAATCTCAAGGTAATTCAGTCATTCTCACAATCATCGACCGCTTTTCTAAGATGGTTCATTTGGTTCCGCTGCCCAAGCTCCCATCAGCTAAGGAGATGGGGGAGATTCTGGCCCGTGAGGTCTTCCGCCTGCATGGTCTCCCGACGGACATTGTATCCGATAGGGGTCCCCAGTTTGTGGCACAGTATTGGAGGGAGTTCTGTGCCATGCTGGGGATCTCTGTCAGTTTGTCGTCGGGATTCCACCCCCAGACTGATGGGCAGACAGAGAGGGCTAACCAGGAGGTGGAGACCAAGCTGCGCATTGTGTGTGAGTCTGACCCTACCAGATGGTCCAGCCAGTTGCCGTGGATTGAGCATGCTCTGAACTCTTCTCCGTCTAGTACCACTGGTCTCTCTCCCTTCTATGTTGTGTTTGGTTTTCAGCCACCGGTGTTCACCATCCAGGAGAGAGACTCTAAGGTTCCTTCAGCCCGATTATCGGCAATGAGGTGCCAGCGAGCCTGGAGGAGGGCTAAAAAGACCATCACCCAGATGTCAGAGAGCCAAACCAAGGCCGCGAATCGCCACAGAATTCCGGCACCGGACTACCGTGAGGGACAAAGGGTTTGGCTCTCCACAAAGGACCTGCCGTTGAGGGTGGATAGTAGGAAGCTGGCACCTCGATTCATTGGGCCATTCCCTATTGTTAAGGTGGTGAACCCGGTGGCTGTCCGCCTCCGGCTTCCCCGCACTATGAGGATACATCCTACATTTCACGTGTCCCGGGTCAAACCTGTTGCCACATCTAGATTCGTGCCCGCCACCAGACCCCCTCCACCCACCCGACTCATCGACGGGGATCCGGTCTACACCGTTAACCGTATCCTGAGGTCTAGAAAGAGAGGCAGAGGGATCCAGTACCTGGTGGACTGGGAGGGGTATGGGCCTGAGGAGAGGTCCTGGATTCCTGCCAGATTCATTCTGGACAAGACTCTGATACAGGCCTTTCATAGGGACCACCCTGACCAGCCCAAAAGGGCGTCTGGAATCCGCCCTTAAGGGGGGGGCTCTGTCATGATTTCGGCACTGCTGTCTGGTTTCTCATGTCCCAACACCTGCTTAGCTCCGCCCATTCCTCATCACCTCAGATCTGTTCCACCTGCTCCTACTAGTATATAACCAGCTCTTTGACAAGACAGCAGTGCCAGTTTATTTCAAGCCAGTGGTGAGATCTATTCCAGCGTTCTTTATTCTGATTTCCTGATCCTGACCTGTTTTACCTCCTGACCTTTGAGCCTGCCTGTTCCCCGCCTGTCTGTGTATCGTATTGGACCTGCTACCTGACCACCGAGCCTGCCTGACCTCGTCTTGCCCTCCAGTCTGACCGTGTACCGAACCTGGGTCTGTGTCCCGACCTCGTCCTGGATCTCCCTCTGGCGCTTCAGCTGACATCTGACCACCTGGCTCTGACCTTGGATCTCGTCCCCGACATCGGCTTCTGGTTCGTCCTCCTGATCTTCCTGCTCACGATTGTCCTAGCGGTTCTGACCTCCTGCCTGTCCTCCGACCACCGATACTTCTGCTTCAGGGACGTTCTGGGCGGCAACCGCCGCGCCGGATTAGCAGCCCGCCAGCAGGGATCTACCTCCGCTACTAGATCTGAACTGGACATTAAGACCAGGTTAGTGACCAACACGTTGGTGCGCAAACACTTTCAGATAAGCGTGGTCACTAACCTGTTGTCTCCTCCTGCAGAGGCTCCCGCTGTAGACGCTGACGCCTCCCGCTCCGCGTCTGATTTTAATAAACTTTTAAACCTAAACTGTTTGTCTGCCTCGAATACTGGGTCCACTTGTTCCGAGCCTTACAATTATTTTGTTATGTCGCTCTTACCTGATCAAATTCATCAGGTAGGTTAGTTTGACTGGTATCACCTTAACTAAATAATAAAAAGTATGTTTTTTTTAATTTATAAAAACGGAGTTATCTGTTTTTGCAAATGAACTCTCTCTCTCTCTCTCTCTCTCTCTCTCTCTCTCTCTATCTATGTATATATATGTATATATATATATATATATATATATATATATATATATATATATATATATATATATATATATATATGTATGTATATATATGTATATATATGTATATATATATACATATATATATATATATATATACATATATATATGTATATATATATATGTATATATATATACATATATATATATACATGCTGTTTATTCACTAATGTCTAACAAAGCTCTGATGCCTTCACGGAGCAGATGCGGTTTTGGAGAGACTAAGTCACAAAGACTTGGACGTGTAGACCTGTATCTCTCTGCCTAATTTTAGAAAAATCACATTCTTATCAAAAATATAAACGATATCTGTTCATCTTACTTGTGAAAAGTTATTCCTCGAGCCCTGACGTAAATAGTCCCTCAATTTAAACAAAAATGAGCCGCACAGTGCTGAGGCATCATTAGTGTGTTCAGCTTGAATCAGCAGGTTAGGGTAGCAAGTCGACCGCCCCAAGATGGCTGCCGTAATTCCTGCGCAGCGACAGTCAATGCGGGGTCTACTCTTATATTATGTCTATGGTGCTACCGGTACGGATCGGATAGTGACACAGCACTCCAGTGTATAATATAGCTCAGTGCTGCGCACGTGCTGACGTCCATCTTGACGTCGTTCCACAGTTCCTGTGGTTCTCGTAGCAAAGCAGGAGGTGGGATGGTGTTGTTGTGTAGCTAAAGTTGCTGGTTTGATGGCGGCTTGTGGTGCTTTAGGGCAACGTGTGAATGTTTGTGGTGAAAAGGTGTTGGGTTGAGCCCCAGAGAGAGATTAGCAACGAGCAGAAAGTGCTGCTGAAGAAAGATTGACGGAGTTGAAAGAAGTCTTGGTGGAGCCGGAGGAAGAGATGGAGGATGAGCGCAGACTGCTGGATTTCAGCCGGATCCCCCTGATAATCTTACAGCGAATAGGTAGGAAACAGCAGCTAAGCTACTAAGGTTTTACTGATCAGAGGAAAGTTGTTTGGCTCCATGCTGAACTCGCTATCCGACAGAAAGAGCTGCTTCACCAACGGCTTTCCTTCTTTCTGCTTCTTGATCAAAGAAGCTGATCAGAACAAAGAAGAGCTGCTAAAATTCACACACAATGATCCAACCAATCAGAGCTGCCAGAAATAGCTCTAGCACATTTATTCCCCCCACATTATTCAGCTCTGTGTTGATGGATGTGGCCAGGAGATCATGGAGAGATTGCCATCAGTTCTCCAGGGCCTCACAACAAGAAAACATCTGCTCTCTTCTTTCTGCTTTATTACACCAAGAATAGTTCTTTGCATCCATTAATCTAGGCCTGCTGAGCTCCTTTAAAGGACAATTTAAAGGTTTCACCACTTCTTCTTTCTCTTTAGTAGCTAAAGCCTAGGAACTGTGTTCTTAGCACCACTTGTTCCTTCTTTACACAAATTCAGCATTTTAGCTGTTAAAGTCCAGGCTATGTGGTTTTAATCAGATTTATTAATCTGGTTTTACATTTTCATTCATCAAATCTAAACCATCAATATTTTTTAGTAATTTAGTGTTTTCCATAATTCTGATGTAGCTACAGAGGGAACAGGAACACTATGAATTACTCTGATCAGTTCTTGCTCATATTAATCATTCTCTGTTTATAAACTCTTCATAATCCTCCAGGTTACTGTTTTATCCAATAAACCAGATGTGCTTCTTCATCCAGTTTTACATCAACTAAAACTTCTCTCTGTGTAAAACAGCTCTGTTGATCCTTAAAGGAACTTTAATTCTGCTGAAACTGTTTGTAATTATCCAATTTATCAGGGCCTGTTGTTGGAAAGCAGATACATTACCTGTTGTTGAATATGAATGAGGCATTTGAATAAAAACAGATTCCCTCACATTTCACACAACAGGGCTCGGGAATGTGACGTCAGACTGAAAAAAAAAAACAAAAAAAAACGCCAAATGCATTGATGGAAATTCACACGCTGAGCTACCACTACAGGCCAGTAGGTGGTGCAATGTTTTTTAGTAATTCAGAATAAAATAAAACTACATTGTGTTTGTGTCTATCTATCTATCTATCTATCTATCTATCTATCTATCTATCTATCTATCTATCTATCTATCTATCTATCTATCTATCTATCTATCTGTATATATTAAAAATGATTAATTCAATTAAATTTTTCAATTCAATTTTATTTATATAGCGCCAATTCATGAAACATGTCATCTCCAGGCACTTTACAAAGTCAAATCAATATATATATATATATATATATATATATATATATATATATATATATATATATATATAAAAAAATGTTTAATCACTATGAATTGCATAATGTCAATAGTTAACTTGAGAATAATCCCATATCTTTTTATTTCTGAAAGTGTAAAAGCCTATTTGGGCATTTTATTATTCCATTTTGCAGTAAATTAAACTAATAATTTTTTTTTTTAGTTTTTCAAGCAATTTTCAGAATTAAAATGAAAACGTCCTGGTGCCATAAAAAGTTAATCTCTGGCCAATAATGGCTAAATCACTAATATCAGGTTCAAACACATAGCACATTCATTAAACAACACAGGGGGAAAAGACAAGAGATGTTAGTTTCTTTACGTAAGTAAAGCAGAGGCAGAATGCAGAGAGATGCATTCAGTTACATCTGTCTTACTTCCCTGAAGCATCCTCTTCTGCTGCCTTACTTTTATTTTACTGGGAGGTCCCTAGTTACAGATTGCAGAGTTTAAGGAAGGGGGAGACATACTTCAGTGTGACCTTTGACATCATAAACTAGCACTTCAGGCATACAGAACAACCTTAACAATTGAGCATTCAGTGATCAGGAAAAGCAGTTCATCACAGAAAAGATAGTGCTCGCAAAAACAACCTTTATCAACATTTATGGTGAGGCTGTCTCTTGCACAAGGCCTTACTAAAAAAAACTTAAATAAACCTTAAAACCTTACATGATGTTAATGTTTTATGAAACTTTTATAAAGGACTTATTCCTCTTCTTAAACATATTTGTTTTATTGCAGTCTCTACTCAGATCCTGCCGACAACGGCAAAATGTTTTATGAAACTTTTATAAAGGATCGGGAGAGATCGGCAATAAACCAAAATAAGGACTAAAACACTGTATCTGCTAGAATAATTGTGCCCTTTTTATTAGTCCCCACAGAATACAGCAAAAACAGCAAGCACTTCTCAAACACCAATTCTGCTAGGATAAATGTCCCCTTTATTCCCCACAGAATATAGCAAAGTAGCAAGCATTAAAGCAACAAGCTTTCAAACAGGCGTGATGCTCAACAGATTCTAAAATCAGCTCTTACCATCGGCACAGGACTGGAGAGCCGTCAGTCCGGATTAGAGCAGCAACACGTGGCCGGGCGTCCGTACGAAACCCCACGGCAGACTCTACGGACTGAGGCGGTCCCCTCCTTTATATAATTTCTATAATTTCAGATAAAGACTCAGGTGCGGAGCGAGGATGGCCAGTCCTCGCTCCCAGCTGATCCGTCCTGCTTCGAAAACATGTTTCCAAAGCAGAAACCGTTCCCAGAATCTCAGCAGTGTGTGAAACAAAATAACCTCGCGAACTCAGAGCGCAAATATTAGCAAAATAAGGAATACAGAGCGTGAATCAGTCTTTCCCACAACACATTGTTATAAGTTCCCACCACAAGTTAAAACAAGTTATAACAAAATAACACATGTTGTTCTCAGCTTCATGTGAACTCAGGTGCGAACACCACAACAGCAATAATCAATGTGTGAACTGGCCAGTCTTCTCTCATAAAGAGCAAAAACAATTTATTTAACTGACCAGTCTTCCCATGATAAATTGTCAAAAGTTAAAACAAGTTATATAACTGAGCAGGTTTTCCCATAATACATTGTTAAAGAGCAAAAATAATTCTTTGGTATATCAGATAAATACGTGATAAATGCAATAAATATGGTACATAAAATTAAGACATGTAGAGAATGATATAAATAAACAGCTAATCATAACGACCTGATGTTTAGACAGTGTGTAAACAATGATGTAGATAAATACCTGTTTTCATGGCGAAATACTTTTTCGCCTCTTAAACAAACATGGTATTGCACATATACATATAAATGACTACAAATTTTACATTTTAATAAAATAAGTTTTATTGTTCATTTTTTACACTGTCACACACATCTAATCCTGTGTGTATATATATATATATATATATATATATATATATATATATATATATATATATATATATATATATATATTAATGTTGGATTTATTGTAAATAGTTATTCTACTTTTATTATGTTTCACTTATAATAACTCATTGCCTATACAACATTATATTATACTTATTGCTGAAGTGTTATTTCTCCTGTATACTGATGAGTCAGAGCACAGGCATGCAAGCAGTTGCAATTGCACCCAATGGGGTACCGCGCACGTGATGTCACCGCCTCAAGAGCAACGCCCCTTTTGCCGCTTCGGTAGGGCAAACAGATAGAGAATGCACATACAAACCAGCCATTACACGCGCAACAGAACCAGCGACATGACCGACTTTGCAGCCATTAAACTTACCCAACACGATGTCCCAGGCGCACGGTTTACTGGTCGCACTGTGGAAGAGCACACCAACCTTCAGCTGAAACGGTGGCTTGAGTGTCGAGGGCTGAAAAAAACCGGAAAACGGGCCGAGTTGATCGAACGGTAAGCTTTGTTTTTTTTTCCTGCTCGGCGTTCATGGCTTAGTCGGCCTTTTTTGTTTGTTTGTAATCACCGTCCAGGAATCTGTATATCTTGCCAATAGGTAGCTACAAAACGATTGTTTACATCTCATAATCTTTCCCTTAAGAGATTCAATATACTTCGGGAAAGCAATGAAGAAAACATCCTTCATATGGGGCCGATCAGCGTACC